>JAWZYU010000037.1:0-562500 GCA_038380435.1 Ryuthela nishihirai
CCACTCTTTTCTTTTTCAACCCTGCTGAGGAGTGGTCAACTTCACAGGGTCCTGGTGTTGACCATTTATATCAACTAAACTGGACTTGTTTGTGGATTTGAGCTTGATTATGGATCCTGAACTTACTACACTGGTGGGCCTCTGTTGAGAGAGAATCTGCTGCTGTGTTTTCTGTTTGCTTCTGGGTTGCCAGCCCTAAGTGAACAGAGGCATGGGATACCTTATATCAGCTGGTCAGAGGCCATCGCAGGTACCTGAACCTCACTTAGCTAGTTGGGCATTGTCAATCCTAAACTGGAGTAATGTGTCTCAGGCAGGCTATATGGCTCTTGAAAAAGTCCACTTGAAAAGGTGGTGACATTCAGCATTGTTGACTTCAGCCTTTAGCGGAGAAGAAACAGATCTTTGCCCCATGCCTGCAATCAAGGGGCTGTTTGATATTGTTGGCCCTACCTATCTCAATAAACCTAGTTTCTTTAAAACTCCTAATTATTTGCTCTCTGCAGGAATATGGGGACATTACATAGAGATTATACTCTTGATGTCCTCGTGCAGAGCATTATAACCTAGATATTCTAGGATTGCAAGAGACCAGATGGACAGATAAAGGTGAGATACTTAAAAATAACTTTAAATTTCTCTTTTAAGGGAGCATGATGGAAAGCATCTCCAAGATGTAGGTTTGCTTCTCAGCAGACATGCCAGTGGTGCTCTTCTAGAATATGACTGCATTAATGAAATATTTCTTAGAGCAAAATTTAAGGCAAAAATGAAAGACTTGAATGTCATCTGTTGTTATGCCCACACAGAGGACTCTGATGAGGATACTTTTACAGCCAGCTTCAGGATATTTTAAATTCTGTGGTGATATTTCTCTTGTGCTGGGTGACTTCAATGCTAAAGTTGGTACTGACTCTGACCTTTGGGCGTGAGTTTTAGGTCCCTTTGACATTGGTAGTTCCAATGGAAATGAGGAACGTCTCCTACAGGTAAGTAAACTTAATAGTTTAAGAATAACTAACACATACTTTAAACACCGAGACATTTATATATACATGGGTTTCACCTGATGGGTTGCACAGGAATATGATAGATTATATTTTAATTAACAGCAAATGGGCTAGTTCAGTTAGGAATACCAGATCATACAAGGGAGTCAAAATTGAGTCTGGCCATTACCTGGTCAAAAGTGTCTTGCAGCTGAAGCTTAAGAAATGTTGTGCTAAGGTTAAGAAAATTACCTTCAACACTGAGAGTCTGAAAGATCCAGATATAGCCAAAGCATACCATGGTAGACTACTTAATGATTATGATAATAGTGGTTTGCTTACTGAAGTTGAGAAAGAATGGGATCAATTTAAAACAGGGCTTTCTTGAAACCAGCAGTACTCTTTTGGGTAAAAGGGAACAGAGGAAACAAAATTATTTGAGTGATAAGGCTATGGAACTTATTTCTGAAAGAAAGAAATGCAGGATTAATATGAATCAACACCCTACTAGCCCTAACAGAAGGCATTACAACGAGTTTAATAAACGTGTAAAGGATCAGTTAACAGCTCATAAGAATCTTTGGCTTGATAGCTTGACTGACAAAGCAGAGCAAGAAGTTGGACAAAACAACAGCAGGGGGTTGTACCAGATTGTTAACATTTTATGCGGGAAGAAACAGATACACAGGGATTGAAGGATAAACATGGCAAGGTGGTTGAAGGTGAGGATTCCTTGATGGCTAGGTGGGCTAAGTTGTGATTATTTCTACTCCCATTGTTCTAATGAGGATAGATACATTTCTGGCTTTCATGATGGTCCTATATCACATTCCAATAATCATCAATGAAATGCTTAGAGCTGGAAATATTTGCGTTGTCACATGGCTGACTGAAATTTTGAATATTTTTTATGATAAAGGTGTTGTTCCTAAGGATTTTACTAGAGCTATCACTGTCCATAGTTTTAAAAAAGGTGATCACAGTTCTTGTGATAATTATAGGGGAATTAGTTTACTCTCTGTTCCAGGTAAAGTTCTTTGCATGATTATACATAATAGAATTAAAAATTTGGTTGATGGACAACTGCGTGATGAACAGTATGGATTCAGAAGTGGTAGGGGATGTATTGATTAAATATTTTCACTTAGGCAGATTCTTCAGAAATGTTTAGAGTTTAAGAAACCTGTGGTTACTAGCTTTATAGATTTCAAAAAGGCTTTTGACTCTGTTGGTCAACATGATTTGTGGTTGATTGTTAGATCATATGGAATACCTTATAAGTTAGTTAGTGTAATGAGAGCTCTCTATAATAACACTGAGTTGTGTGTGAGAGTTGGTACATCTTGCAGTGATTGATTTAGCATTGCTAGTGGAGTTAGACAAGGGTGCATTTTGCCTCCTTTTTTCTTTAGTTTGGTTATGTTATGCAAAATTCTTTGCAAGGGAAAGATTTTGGCCATAAATAGTCTAGAGATTTCAAAATTTCTGATTTAGATTATGCAGATGATTTGACCTTGTTGGCTAATGATGTTGATGAGATGAATTCATTCATTGGGGCTGTTGATGAGATTGATTATAGAGTAGATTTGGTGATAAACAGAGAAAGAACTAAAGTGATGAAAATTGATCAGGCAGATAGTGCTTCAGTTGCTTTGAATGGCTGTCTCAGTTTAATTATCTTATTAATTTATGTGATTATGTAACAGTTACTGGTGATGTGCAGCATGAGATAAAGAGAAAAACAGGGATTGCTACTGGGCTTTTAAGAATCTATGGAGAGAGTGGAAAAATATGCATATACACCTAAAAACTAAAATTAGGCTGTATAATAGTTTGGTTCTTTCTAAGGTAAGTTATGGTAGCGAAACATGGACCCTTTGTAAGCAGGATAACAAGACCCTTGATGCCTTTGATTCTAGATGCTTATGCAGTATCTTGGGCATTAAGTGGTTTGACTTTGTAAGTAATGATGAGGTTAGAAGGAGTCATCAACCTCTTTTGAGCAGCAAATTGTGCAGAGACTGCGTTGGTTTGACCTTATTGTCCGTATGCATAGCTCCAGATTGGTAAACAGGATTATGAACAGTGTACCTAAGGGCATCAGAAAAATGGGGAGATCTAGGATGCGATGGGCAGACAATAGAAAATTGGACCTTACTAGAATTGGCCTAGAGTTCCCAAATGCAGCAGCTGTAGCTCAAAAGAATGTATGGAGAGGAAAATTACACACTCTGGTTGGACCTCCATAGCCCATGGCCCAATCCCCTGTGATGATGCATAGAACCGGCCAGGCCTAGCACCTAATGTCCAACCCCGCCTTCTCGTGGTGTGGACCGTTAGTAACTTTCAAAAGAGATACTCTCTTGTAGAAGTGAACGGAAGGGGAGGGCTGCCAGATTAGTGTGGCCTACTGATCTGGACAACTAATGCTACTTTTCTTTTTTTTTCTACCCTGCTGAGCAGTGGTCAACCACACAGGGTCCTGGTGCTGACCATATAAACCTACTGGACTGGACAGATATATGGCTCTGAGCTTGATTATGGATCCTGATTTTGCTGCACTGGTGGGCTTCTGTGGAGGGAAAATCTTCCGCTGTGTTTTCTTTTTGTTTGTGGGTTGACAGCCCCAAGTGAATAGATCCACAGGATATGTTTATCAGCTGGTGGATAATCCTGAGCAGAAGTCATCGCAGGCACCTGAACTCTTTGCTTCTATTGGCATCGTCAAATTCTACATTGGAGGAAGTCTTCCAGTGTAGATGGCTTCAGCCTTTAGTAGTGGGGGAACGGGTCTTTGCCCCATGTCTGCGATTAGGGGGCTGTTTGATATTGTCGGCATTCCCTCTCTCAATAAACATAGTTTCTTTAAACATCCCACTAACCATTTTCTCTCCACAGGTAGTTGGAATGTGAGGACTTTGCACAGAGCTTTTTCTCTTGATGTCCTCACACAAGAATTCCACCGTTATAATTTAGATATTCTCGGCTTGCAAGAGACCAGATGGACAGATAAAGGTCAGATTCTTAAAAATAATCTTAAATTTCTCTTTTCAGGGAGGGACGACAAAAAGCATCACCAAGGCGTGGGTCTGCTTCTCAGCAGACACGCTAGTGATGCTCTTCTAGGATATGAGTGCATTAATGAAAGGTTTCTTACAGCAAAACTTCAGACAAGCGTTAAAGACTTGAATGTTATCTGCTGTTATGCCCCCACTGAGGATGCCGATGAGGATGAGAAGGATAGGTTTTATGAACAACTTCAGGATATTTTGAATTCTGTCAAGAAAGGAAATATTACCCTTGTTCTTGGTGACTTCAATGCCAAAGTTGGTACTGACTCTGACCTTTGGGGAGGAGTAATAGGCCCTTTTGGTATTGGTAGCTGCAATGGCAATGGGCAACTCTCCTACAGGTAAGTAAACTCAATGGATTCAGAATAACTAACACTTATTACAAACACCGCGACATACATAAGTACACATGGGTTTCACCTGATGGGCTGCATAAGAATATGATTGATTACATATTAATTAACAGCAAATGGACTAGTTCTGTTAGGAATACCAGGGCATATAGAGGAGCTGAAATTGGATCTGACCATTACCTTGTTAAAAGTGTGTTGCAACTTAAACTTAAAAAGTGTTGTGCTAGGGTTAAAAAATGTACTTTTAATACTGAAGCTCTGAAAGATCCAGTTATAGCCAAAGCTTACCATGATAGGTTACTTAGTCATTATGACAGTCATGGTTTGCTTACTACTGAAGTTGAGGAAGAATGGGATCATTTTAAACAGGCTTTTTTGGACACTAAAACAGTACTCTTTTAGGAAAAAAGGAGCAGAAGAGGCAGAATTATCTGAGTGATGAGGCACTTGAGCTTATTTCGGAAAGAAAGAACTGCAGGAATGCCCTTAATCAATACCCTACTAGTCCTAATAGAAAGCATTACAGAGACCTTAATAAACTTGTAAAGGATCAGTTAGCTGCAGATAAAAATTTTTGGCTTGATGGTTTGGCTGACAAAGCCGAGGAAGCAGTTAGACAGCACAACAGCAGAGAGCTGTACCAGATAGTTAATGTTTTGTGTGGTAGAAAACGGACAGGCATACAAGGATTGAAGGATAAACAAGGTAAGGTTATAGAAGGGGAGGATTCTGTCATGGCTAGGTGGGCTGAGCATTTCAGTGATGTTCTAAACAATGTAGTTAGTTCTACTCCCATTGTTTGCAATGATGATAGATGCATTGGTGGCTTTAATGTTGGCCCTATAACACAATCTGAAGTTAGTTTGGCTGTTTCTAAACTTAAACTTCATAAATCCCCAGGGGTAGATGAAATTACTACGGAAATGCTTAGAGCTGGGAATGTTTCGGTTACCACTTGGATGACTGAAATTCTGAATCTCTTTTATGATAAAGGCATGGTTCCTAAGGATTTTACCAGAGCTATTGTTATCCCTATTTTCAAAAAAGGTGATCGCAGTTCTTGTGATAACTATAGGGGTATCAGCCTACTCTCTGTTCCAGGTAAAGTTCTTTCCATGATTGTGCTTAATAGAATTAAGAATCTGGTTGACAGGCAATTGCGTGATGAGCAATGTGGATTCAGAAGTGGTAGGGGATGTGTAGATCAGACATTTTCACTTGGGCAGATTCTTGAGAAATGTTTAGAGTTTCAGAAACCTTTGGTTGCTAGCTTTGTTGATTTCAAAAAGGCTTTCGACTCTGTTGATCGTCATAATTTGTGGTTGATTGTGAGATCATATGGTATACCAGACAAGTTAGTTAACATTATGAAAGCTCTCTATAATAACACTGAGTCGTGTGTGAGAGTTGGTAAGGCTTGTAGCAATTGGTTTAGCATTACTTCTGGTGTTCGACAAGGGTGCATTTTGTCTCCTTTTCTCTTTAGCTTGGTTATTGATTATGTTATGCGAAATTCACTTCAAGGGAAAGATTTTGGCCTTAAATGGGCTGGAGATAGGAAAATTTCTGATTTAGATTATGCTGATGATTTAGCCCTTCTGGCAAATGATGTTGATGAGATGAACTCTTTCATTCGAGCCGTTGATGAGACTGGTAGTAGAGTAGGTTTGGTTATAAACAGAGAGAAAACTAAAGTGATGAAAATTGGTCAGGCAGGCTGTGATTCAGTTAATCTGAATGGTTGCAGTCTTCAGCAGGTGTCACAGTTTAATTATCTTGGGAGCTATGTAACAGATAATGGTGATGTGCGGCATGAGATTAACAGACGAATAGGGATTGCTGCTGGGACTTTTAAGAATCTATGGAGAGTGTGGAGAAATAGGCGTATACACCTAAAGACTAAAATTAGACTGTATAATAGTTTGGTTCTTTCTAGGGTTAGTTATGGTAGTGAAACTTGGACACTTTGTAAACAAGATAACAGGAAACTAGATGCTTTTGATTCCAGATGCTTATGCAGTATCTTGGGCATTAGGTGGTTCAACTTTGTAACTAATGATGAGATTAGGAAAAGGAGTTTGCAACCTCCTTTAAGCAGCATATTGTGCAGAGAGAGACTCCGTTGGTTTGGCCATGTTGCCCGTATGAATAATTATAGATTGGCGAATAGGGTTATGAACAGTGTGCCTAAAGGCCTCAGAAAGAAGGGGAGACCTAGGATGCGGTGGGCAGACAATGTCAAACAGGACCTTGTTAGAATTGGTGTGCAGTGGCCAGATGCAGTAGATGTAGCTCAGGATAGACTTGCTTGGAGAACTAAATTGCACGGTCTGGTTGGACCTCCGTAGCCCATGGCTGCTTGAGGATGATGATGATGATATAGCAAAATAAAAAATTCATCATTCCTGATTTTAAAAAAGCCTCTAAAAATAGTTAATATCATTGGAGACAACAATTTCAACTAGAGCAAAGAGTAAACAGGACATTTTTGTTCTACATTAAAAAAAAAAAGTCCCAAAAATTTATAATCTCATTGGAGTCAACTATTTCAACATGAACATATCACTAAACAAACTTTAACTACACACTTTAAAAAACTCCAAAAAAAAAATATTCACTTTGTAGGCAATTTGGAGCAGAGCATATTGCTGAACAAGAGAAAAAAAAAACCCATAAAATCCCTTTTCTGTGTCAAAAAAATTAAATATTTTGGTTGATAGTCTATGTAGAGAGTTTACATCACTAAAATTATTTTTAATTCACAGCATTCATAAAATTCACACTTAAAATTGACAGGATTAAAGTTCTCTAATATAACAGTTTAAATATGCAAACTACAAATGTGCATACTACAAATATTCAGTTCAAATATGCAAGATTTTTAAATAAAATATTAAATTTTTCTTATTTTGCACATTTATTTACAACTGTTCAACTACAAATTATAAAAAAATAACACTGTACATAATATATAAATAAAACATAGAAGTACAGCAGTATAATCCAACAGTAATAAAAACAGTGGCATATCAGGAAGTAGGGTAACAAGAATTTACAAGATGGATGGCAAATGACATATAAGACATATTTGCCAATTTTCAGGTAGAAATAGTTTACCTTTGAAATAGAATGACAATTGTATATCTATAAAAATAAAATAAATACCCCCTCAAGCAGCTGCTTGCCACAGAGGTCTGACAGGAGCCTGTCAGTTTATATGTCATAGTAGAAGGTCTGTGAGGATGGCAGGACCTCAGCAGAAAAACGACACATACATCCATGCCTTACCCGGGGCTCGAACCCAGGTCCCTTAGATCAGTAGCCAAGCACACTAACCACTCGGCCATGGGACGGCTAAAAATAAATACCCCCTCAAGCAGCTGCTTGCCACAGAGGTCTGACAGGAACTCAGCAGAAAAACGACACACACATCCATGCCTAATCCGGGGCTCGAACCCAGGTCCCTTAGATCAGTAGCCAAGCATGCTAACCACTCCGCAACGGGCTACAAACCTAAAAAACATTAAAATTCACTATTCACATGCAACACAAATATCAGCAGCAATGTTTGCAGTTCAATTCTGTAAAAACTTTTAACCATTATATCACATTAGGTTCTCTCTGTACTTGTGTTTATTCAGGTAGTGTCACGTGTGCTCTGAACTACAGATTAAGCTTTAGATTTCTTGTTCTGTTTAACATAAATTTGATGCGAGTACAAGGTTGGGTTTACTTCTGAGCTGCACTTTTTTTTTTTGCACAAAATGGGTTAAATGGCCAGGTTACAAGAACTCGTGGAGGATTGGGTGAAGCAGGCCCACTGGCAAGCTTGAAGCCTCCTATCAAGACCAACCGTTATTTAATATGCATTGGAAATGACTCTTCTATACATTCAACCACAGCTTTACAATTCATGTGACAGATGGTAGCTTTTCCAAACTCATCATTGACCCCTTTTTAAGGCCATTATAGAGATTTAGCAGGGATAAATATCAATATTGGCCCAGGTGGGACCCAAACCTGGTTAGCTATAGATCAGTAATCTGGCACACTACCAGATGAGCCCCCACCCTGTAAGCACAGATAAACTGATTTTCTTCCGATATGAAAAATTTCTAAAATAATAATTCTTATTTTAATGTGTCATTATGACATCTTTTCGTTTTTAAAGCTGTCTTAATGTTTATCCGCTTCACACAATCCCCTAAAGACCTTCATATCTTATTACTTTGCAAAATGTTCATGTAAGTTTTAAAAAACTAAGCATACAAAATCGGGCAATTTAAAAGCAATTTCACGAGATATCACATTATATAAATTTTATAAATATAAAAATAAATAAATACCCCCTCAAGCAGCTGCTTGCCACAGAGGTCGGACAGGAACCTGTCAGTTTATATGCCATAGTAGGTCTGTGAGGATGGCAGGACCTCAGCAGAAAAACAACACACACATCCATGCCTTACCCGGGGCTCGAACCCAGGTCCCTTAAATCAGTAACCAAGCGTGCTAACCACTAGGCCATGGGACGGACATATAAATTTTACTATTTCTAATTGACACTCTCATCGACTACCACGTGCTGCAAAAAAAGAAAACACTTCGCAGCGCCGCCAAACGGGTGTCAGCCATTTTGGATTGAGAAGTTGTATTTTATTTAGGTTTAATGGCCGTATTTTTATATTCAAGCCGTTAAATACATATTTTAACAGCTGCATTAACACTTTAGTTGCAATAAAATCAATACATTATGATTATTTAACACAAAGAAAGTCTTTACCATTATTTCATCTGAACTCGTAGCAAGTGTAAACTCCTCTGTCATGATTCCCAAACGGATGAATAATTGTGCGAAAGTTGCCAGATATTTCCCTCACAATTTTGAATAATGAAAACTCCGCTTAGAGAGAAGGTATCATACGGTTGCTAATTCTTGACAATTACCCACTTTATAAGATTTTTATGACATATTTATATAAGTAGCATTTCGAATGTAAATCTTATTGAACTTTATACTAATATATTTTTCATTAAAAATGTTATGGTACTGACATGGGTTTCTTTTTTGTTTTTTCAGCTTAAAAAAGGAGCAAACCAACATAATTAAAGCAATGCAATTAAAATTCTACTACTTTTTAAAAAATTACGAAAAGTGAAAATATTCCATTTGCACTCCCTTGCCGACGTCCATGAACTTAAATAGAAGTGTAAACAGCTTTCCTCTCAAAACTCTCTATGGAATCTATCCTAACTGACAGAGTATGATTTAGCAGATATATGTATATAAAAAACAAAGCAGACAGAGTTGGGACTCGAACCTGGGAACGTCAGATTATGTCTGATACGCTATCGACTGAGACATCTCCCTCCCAAAGTTTAATGAAATAATAATGAGATCGTAGAAAAATGGATCAAAGACTATTCAAACGGAAATAATGTAACTATCACAGAACACAAGTAGAGCAATAAAAATTAGAAAAAAAGAAACCGAATAAAAGGCTACATTAAATATTAACAATAATAACAAACGAAAGAACAATATGAAACCTGAAATTAAATAATTATTTTCAGGCATCATATTGAAGACAATATAACAAAAAACTCTACAAACCAATTTGCAGCATACAACTTTGTTAAGCAACCGTGGGCTAGGTTCAAGGTGTAAGATCATAGTGAAATTAGCCTCCAATGAGCGACTCCCTACAGCAGTCACAACAGGAGGTCGAGATAGCAGAGGCAGAAGAAACTACCTCTCAGCTATCTCTCGAAGCTATTAACTATACAAATCTCGTTAAAGTAAAAGAGACATTAGACCTTGCAGAAAAGGCCAATGTTCTGAAAGAAATCAGTGACTAGTCGGAAGCGTGGTCGCTGCAGCTTCATGTTATGGTGGTTGCCAAGTAGTCAGTGGTTCCAATAGAGTGAAGCCATATTCTTTGGTCAAGCTTCCGGAACAAAGCTTCTCTTTCAACATTATAGCGAGAATGGGCTAAGAAGGTCCAATCAGACTGGGAAATTTAGTTCTCGAAAAAAGTATATCATAAGCTACAGCAGCTGCATCTAGGTAGTGCAGCCCAATTCTAACGAGCTTTTGTTTGACATTGTCTTCCCATCGAATCCTAGTTCTCTCCTTCTTCTGAAGCCTTCAGGCATAGTGTTCATAACCCTGTTTGTTAATCTACAGTTATGCATACGAGCAACATAGCAAAACCAACAGAATCTCTCTCTACATAATACGGTGCTCAAAGGAGGTTGTCGACCTCTTTGCCTAACCTCATCATTACCTACAAAGTTTAACTCTCTAGTACCCAAGATATCATAACTAACCTTAAAAGAAATCAAACTATTATACAGCCTATTTTTTTAGTCTTTAGGTATATACGCCTATTTTTCCATATTCTCCATAGATTCTTAAAAGTCCCGGCATCAATTCCTATTCTTCTATTAATTTCATGCGGCACATGACCATCTGTTACATAGCTCCCAAGGTAATTAAACTGAGATACTTGCTCTAGTGTGCAACCATTCAAAATAAGTGAACCACAGCCTGCCTGATCAATTTTCGTCACTTTAGTTTTCTCTTTGTTTATCGCTAAGCCTGCTCTATGAGAGCACTCAACAACCGCTTTAATGAAAGAATTTTATTTCATCGACATCGTTGGCAAACAATCCCAAATCATCCGCAAGGTCTAAATCAAAAATTTTGAAATCTGTTGACCATTATTTAAGAGCAAAATCTTCCCCGCACAAAGAATTCTGCAAAACATAATGAGTAACCAAAGAGAAAAGGAAACATAATGCACCTTTGTCGAACTCCGCTAGAAGTGCTAAACCTATCACTATAAAAGCATAACAACCCTCACACACGGCTCAGCGTATTATAGAGATCCATTAAAATGCTAACTTCTCAGGTGTGCCATTAGATCTCACAATAAACCACAATTTTAGAGATTAACAGAGTCGAAACCCTTTTTTGAAATCTACAATGCCAGTAACTACTAGTTTCTGAAACTCTAAACATTTCTCAGTAATCTGCATAAGCGGAAAAAGCTAATCAAGACATCCCCTATCACATCCGAATCAACACCACCTCATCAGGCAATCGTCTATCAACCAGATTCTTGATTCTATTAAGCAGAATCATGCAAAGTACTTTAACTGGAACAGAAACTAGGCATAGTTGCAATATACTTAATTTTAAACAGATGATGAACTGCTTTTAAAAATCACATCAAATTTAGCTAAATTTATTATTGATATCTATGATCAGACTTGGAGAAACGAGCAGCAGAGTCCAAGTTGGCTCCGGATAGTAGATATCCAAATTTGCTCCAGGCAGCTAAATCTCTGGCATCAGCCCTGGCCAAAATAACTTTAGACTGCGATATAGGGCCAACATTAAAGCCAGTAATGCATCGGAGAGTTTGTATGTGTAAGTTCTTTTGGGTGTGAAAAAATAAAATGTGCGATCACTGTGAGGACCTTGTTGGCAGGGAGTTGACTGGTGCAATGCAAGGTCAAATTCAAAAATTGGAAATCGTCCCATTTCTAGTTGGGGGAGGGGGCAAAAAAATTTGGTGGTTGGGATATAGGAGGGGGGGGGGTGATGGAATAAGCAAAAAAATTAGGGTGGTAGTGTGATTTCCCTTAAGGGGGCGGGGCGAGAGAAAGTTTTTTTTTCTTCTCTAAATCCTCCCTCTCTTGGTAAGAAAAATTTGGGGGCTTAGCAATTTGGTGAGGGCGAGATCGGATGGAGAGGTATCATCGTAGAAAATTTGGAAATAATTGGTTAAAAATTGAGGCGTTAGGAGGGGAAAAGTTGTGTAGGTAGGTTAAGGTCCTGTATAGTTAGAGGCTAGCAACCTCGGTGATTAACTGTCATTGGTTGATTAAGTCAGTGGTTTAAGGGCGCCATGTTTTGTTGTACCGTGAGACGAAAGCCTATAAGTTAGTGTGTGTACCAAGTTAATACTTCTCAGTTGTTATAGTTTTATATATTTCTACCACTTTTTTTGTCTATAAAAAATTTCGTATTTTATGAATGTCTCACTGCGCTGCATTTGGGTGTACAAATTTCATTCAAAGAAATAAATTAATTAACATTTTTTTCCGAGAAACTCCATCAGAAGACGGCAATCGGCTGCAAAAGTGAAATGACCTAACTGAAAACCAATGCTAATATTTCACTTTGTTGTCTGCCTATGCCAATGTCTGTTCTTCTGTTTGTCTGTCTACAGACAATCAACTTTTTAACTTTTATAGATAAATGAAAATTCTTTTTGGGTTGGATAGGTATTTTGATCGCAATTTTGAAATCTTCCAATAGCTTTAATAGCGCTCTCTAGCGGTGAAAAAAATGGTAAACGCTAAAATTTGAAACGATAATTGCAAGCAAGCTATTAACGCTGGAAATCTGAAATTTTCATAGTAGAATGTTATGAATAGAAGGTTTGCAATGGCAATAAGGCTTTCATTGGAGGTGGGTCCACAAAGGAGGCGGAGAAAAAGAAACTTTTTTTATTTTAAGAGATAAACGAAAAAAAATTTTTTTTTGTTTTACAGGTGTATTAATATTTTATTATTATAATACCTGTAAAATTTTAATTATTGTTATTTGTAATTATTTATAATATTAATATTTTTATTTTTCGAATCCCCATCAGTTGGAATTTCCACTGTTAGAAGGTGCCAAAGATGGTAAACAAAAACTCGAAAGGCAGTCTCTAGTTTCAGAAAAAGTTGAAAAATACCAAATCTTTAAAAGAATATTGCCAACGATCTATTAATGCGAAAAATAAACATTTTCATGAAAGAATATAATGGTCAAGTGGTTTACACTAATAGTAATGATTTGTTCCAGTATATCAGGGGACGTAAGTAAAATGAAACTTCTCTGTTTCAAGAGATAAATGATAAACTATTTTTATTCTACAGGTATGTAATAAAATATTGATAATTTATTTTCCCAATTATGCAGTAGTTCGAATTTCCACTGTCAGAGGGTACTAAATGTATAAGTAACTAGAAGAATGCATATCACCTGCGAATATGGGAATCTTTCTTTGCCTACTTTTTCACCCCTTAAAAGTTTTAATTATGGATGTTTTTGTTTTTCTGCCGAGGTCCTGCCATCCTTGTGGACCTTCTATTATGGCATATAAACTGACAGGCTCCTGTATGATTTCTGTGGCAAGCAGCTGCTTGAAAGTATTTTATTTTTATTTTTTTAATGTATGATGTGGAGAAAATGCAGGAGTAGCATTTTACTAGTAATTATCAACATAAAAATTATATGTCTTTTAGTTCTTAAATTTAAACAGATGCTTTTCTCCCACCCTTCTGAAAATAGGGGCAGATCATTGCTGTCAGTGAAATTTCTATCATTATTCTATCACTTAAAAAGTCGTTAAAAGTTTTGATGTTGGATATTTGATGATCTCTAATGATATAAATTAAAACTACATTTGAAAATGCAAATTATATTTCATTAATACCAACTAAGTAGAAGAATGCATATCACCTTTGGCGCATATGTCAATCTCGTTTTCAAAGAGAATGAAGTTTTTTCTTCACCTACTTTTCACTCCTTAAAAGTATTAATATGAGCTAACAGATGATGGGAAAGTTAGTAGTTTTGCTGTTTCTATATTTAATGATTTGATAAATTGATTTAAAATTACCTAAGTATGTGAAAAATGTGAATTATAACATTTCATTGGTACCAATGCAAATAAATCAGTTTTCCATTTATCACTTTATTGCTGTCAATGAAAACTTGGTAACCTTCACATTTTGTTTCAAAATTTCAAATTTCTGGCATAAACACATCGTTGGCAACATTCGTTTAAAATTTTTGAATTTTTCCACCATTAGAGGGCGCAATCATAGCTTTTGGGATGTTCGGAAAGTGCATATCTTAATATTTTATCAATACCTATCCAACCTAAAAATAATTTTTAATTTTTTTTATAAACAAATAATTATCTTTTATAACAAAAAAGTCGCGTTTTTCTGTCCACCCTGGGTCTAAGAGGTCAATTCATTGTTGCCAACGGATACTTCATGACGTTCACATTCCATCACCAAAATTTAAAATTTCTAATTTTCGTCTGTAACAGTTATTTGAAATTTTGGTATTTGTAAATTTTTCCACTGTTAGAGGTGCAATTTTAATTTTCGGAAGTTTTAAAAGTGTGAATCATAATATTTTATCAATTCCTATCTGATCTAAAATGAATTTTTCACTTATCTCTAAAACAAACAATTATCTGCTAAAACAAAAAAGGTGTGTTCCTACCCCCTCTGGGTTTAAGAGATCAACTAATTGTTGGCAGTGTAAACTTCATGACCTTCACATTCCACCACCAAAATTTCGAATTTCTAGTATAAATACATTATTTGCGATATTCGTTTAAAAATTTCGAAGTTTTAAAAATTTACGCCATTAGAGGGCGCAATTATAGCTTTAGGGAGATTCGGAAAGTGCATATCGTAATATTTCATGAATACCTATGCAAAGCAAAAAGAATTTTTAATTTTTCTCTATAAGCAAAAAAGTTCGATGTCTACAGACGGATAGACAGACAGATAAAAGACAGAGGGAAACTATTACCTCGTTTTCTTTCAAAACGAGAAAAAAAGAGATTTCCAATTATCTGTTAAAACAAAACCGTTACATTTCCTACTTAACTTGAGCGTATGGGTCAACTGTTTGTTGTCAATGAAATTTTCAAGAATCTTTACATTCCACAACCAAAGTTTCCAATTTCTAGATTAACTACATAGTTTGCAATATGCGTTTTAAATTTTTGATTTTTCGATTTTTTTTCCACCTAATTATAGATTTTGTGAGATTTGGAAATGCAAATTATAATATTTAAATAATACTTATCCAACCCAAAAAGAATTTTTGATTTATCTCTAAAAACATACACTTCTCTGTTAAAACAAAAAATGCTAATCACCCCCCCCCCCTGGTCTAAAGGGTCAAGTGATTGTTTCCAATGGTGACTTCGTAACCTTCACATTTCAACATCAAAAATTCCAAATTTCTACCATAACTACATCGTTTGGAATATTCGTTTGAAAATTTCGGAATTTCAAATTTTTCCTCCGTTAGAGGGAGGAGTTATAACTTTTGGGAAATTCGAAAACTGCAAATCGTAATATATCATTAATACCTATCCAACACAAAAATACTTTTTTATTTATCTGTATAAACAAAAAAGTCCGATGTCTACAGATGAACAGACAACAAAGCAAAAATTTTTACTCCCTTTGCTTTGAAAAAAAAAAAGCTATAAAATTTAATTTTTCCTTTTCAGGCATTTTCCAAAGTGCTTCCAATCGTGAACACTGAAATCTGTACCAAGTATTATCCTTCTGTTTTCCTGAATTCATAACTATTCGTGCAAAACCATTCGTCATTGAACACCAAACAATCCGTGTGACGACAAAACATGGCGTCCAATTTTGAGATGACCAACCTCTACTTATATAGGGCCTCTAAGTCCACCTAGCCTTGACAGAATCTTTACATTTAATAACCTTACCCTGTTTATTCTTCAATCGATGTATACTCTGTAATATTTTGTGTGGAAGACCAGTTTAGCAGAGCAGAAAATATTAAAATGAAGAAACTACAGTCAGGTATCTGCTTACTGAAAAGCAAATTCAAAATGCAAATTCCCTACCTTTTGATATTGTAGAGTATTACATTATGTTAGGGAATGCATTATATATAATATACTAAGAATGATCTCAAGCCTAAGAATGACCTCTCTCGGCGTAGCTGTTCGAATCACAACGCACAGGGTTTTGGAACTGGAACTGAAATACGTATCAAAAGTTTCCCAGTTTTTTACACTTTTGCTGCTTAAAACAAAATGGTCAAATTTATTCAGCGTCTGTGAAATTCATAAACTTCAAGTAAATATTTCTGTGTATGCTGATGACTAGCCAAAATGTTTCTTAGGGAACATGTAGGTTAACCTCGATTAACCATCTTCGGTTATCCGATTATTGGCCTACTAACCATTTTGTGCCTATTAATATCACCATTTTTAATTAAGAAAAAAAAACAATAAATTATCCTTCAAGCAGGTGCTTGCCACAGAGGTCTGATAGGTTCCTGCCAGCCAGTTTCTACGCCGTAGTAAAGGGTCTATGTGAATTGTTGGACCTCAGAAAAAATCACTATTTAATACAAATAAATCCAAAAGCAAACTTTCAAGCTCTATAACCTCAAAAATGAATGTTTTATGAGAAAATGTGACAGAGGTTTAATTTAATATCTGATAGCGTATATTTATTATTAACAAATGGACTGCTTAGAAAGTTAACAGCTAATGTAGTAATAAAAAGAAAATATTTTGCAAATGTCTGAAACATGTTACAGTAAGCAACATTAGGTAAAATGAATACACTTTAGCAAGTTACTTTGTCTCAAAAACAGAGGACATTTCATTTTATCAAATCTGCCATCTTCAGATGTCATTATCGAGGACTCTAATCCAAAAAAGAAAATGGGAGTAGTTACTAAAATACATACTTGCTCTTAAACTTCGTGACGTTCTTCTTGATCAAGAGTTTTTCAAATAAGGAAGAAATTTCTGAAGAGACCCAAGATTCATTTGAAACTGTTGAAAAAATTGTCGATGTGCTTCGTTTTATTGCATATCCCAAGATAACACATGCAGAATGGGAAATCCCTTCATATAAAGTTTTGAAAAATAAATGGATAATTTTTATGGAGTATGCAGCACACTAAAAAGAAATTATTAAAACTTTATCTTATGATAACAAATTTATGGCATGAGACTTTCTTTCCTCTGTCTCGTGCATGATCTTATTTAGTAAACGTTACTCTTGTTTTCGTAGAATCGATTTTATTTATGCGCAAAAATGCAATTTACTTTATATTTTACCTATCTTCCTATTTCTATACGTTTGTGGATTTGTCAAAATGGTTGTTCCATCATATCTTTCCAACGCAATGGAGAAACTTAATGATTTATATGTCAAATAAAAGTTTTTGACGCGGGGAGCATCATAAGCTATAAAATATTAACCCCCCCATGATTTTTTCCCCTAAAAAGTATAAATATGAAAACTACCATTCTGCTGTATCGCCACAGAACGCGAGTTCCGAAAGTAACAAGCTATACGTCAAATGAAGCTTCTGCCGCCGCAAATGTCCTAGGCTATAAAAAATTGACCCCAATGATTGTTTCTCTATATCTCCTAAACGTGAGTGCGGAAAGTAACATGCTATGCGTCAAATGAAAGTTTGTGACGCAGGGCGTGTCATTAGCTATAAAAAAATTACCACCAATGTTTTCTTTCCCCCTAATAAACGGGAAAGGTGAAAGTCGTTCTACTATATATCTTCCAAACACGAGGCCCTACAGTTAGGAATCATGTGAAAGCTCATATAATGGCCGTCGTAAACTGTTTAAAATTTCCCCCCCACTATTCTCCCTCCCATCAGATAAAAGGGGGAGCGATCAACTTTAACGAGTCATATGTCAAATTTAGCGTGTGACGTCTCCAATGTCATAAGCTACCTCAAACACGACTCCAAAAGGAAAGGAAAATTTAGTGGATGTTTCTGTGTCATATATCAAAAGAAAGTTTTTGAAGGTACGTGTTTTTGGTGACAAATAAAATAACTAAATTAAGAAAATGCCTCTTCCT
Organism: Ryuthela nishihirai; assembly: GCA_038380435.1. NCBI lineage: Eukaryota > Metazoa > Arthropoda > Arachnida > Araneae > Heptathelidae > Ryuthela > Ryuthela nishihirai. The sequence goes on from JAWZYU010000037.1 coordinate 18,109, forward strand.
CTATGGACCCTAAAAAGTAGAAAATAAACCTAAAGCATATCAATGGTGCAATCAGCCACTGAGTTCATATTCACTTGGTTCACGCCAACAAAGGATGATAGGGCACCGATTTATTACAAAACAATATTGCCGGCACTCTATCATCCATTGAAGCGAATACGAACTCAGTGACTGATTGCACCATCGATATGATTTAGGTTTATTTTCTACTTTTTAGGGTCCATACAGGAAGATAGGCATTTTGAATTTTTTTTATTTATACAGGGTTGGGTTGGGTTGTTTTACCTCTGAGCGGCACTTTTCTGCACACAATGGGCTGAATGGCCAGGTCACACGGACCCCGAAGGCTCAGAGAAGGTTGGGGGAGGGGACCCACTGGAACAGCTATTGGGAGACAGATGGTAGCCTCCCGTCAAGGCCAACCAGCGTGTTCTTTAACGTGCACAGGGTATGGCTCTCCCGCACACGGGGCCACGGCTTAACGTCCCATCCGACGGACGGCGGCCTTTCCAAGCCCATCGGTGTCCCCTACTGACCGTGGGCAGGGCGGGGAATTTTGCGGAGATAAATCTCAACGCTGACCCAGCTGGGACTCGAACCTGGGAACTGCAGATTACGAGCCTGGCGCGCTACCAACTGAGCCACCCCCGCCCCATATTTATACAGGGTGTCTCAAAAATATAGTTACTGTCGCTCAAAAAAGTATCCGAACACTACGGTTGATTACAAAATTCAGAAAAAAATATCTGGCAACGATTTTTTTAGATCGTTGCCAGATCGTTGCCAGATCGTTACCAGATATTAGTGAGCTGGCAACCTTCGTGTCACGAAGGTTGCCAGCTCACTAATTTCTAAAAAAATCGTTGCCAGATATTTTTTTCTGAATTTTGTAATCAACCGTAGTGTTCGGATACTTTTTTGAGCGACAGTACAAACTTTTAGAGGAGGTAGATAACATCTAAAGGAATGAGAATTGCATAGGAACTCATAACTGGAAACGTCATGGGAAAGTGGTAGCAGAGGTACAAGATCTGAAAGGACACAAGACAGTGATTAATGGGAAAACATTTATTGGGCATAATTATTACAAATGGCGTACTAGATGATACATTTCATAATGTTACAGCTCTTAATGACTCATAATCGCACAAATTTTGATGCGCACGTGCAAACAAACGGTGGCCCAGTACATGTCTGTGTGGGAAGCGTTCTTGATACATTCGTTGAGCTGCTCGTCCGTTGTGCTCAGCTATTTCATACACCAAGTGCCCTGTTCGAATACCTTTGCATGCTCTTCGTCAGCCGACTACCGCTCGAATGAGGAAATCCGAAATTTCCCCTCTAGGACACTGATGAACAGCGCCGCCTATTGACTTACGGTGACGTTTCCGGTTATGGATTCCTATGCAATTCTCATTCCTTTAGATGTTATCTACCTCCCCTAAAAGTTTGTACCTATATTTTTCAGACACCCTGTATACATATTTTTGCCTTATGAATGTTGAATGTAATGACACTACTTAATTTGCAATTTAAGGTGGTGTTAAAGGATTAAGAATACCCTGGCAAAAATCTGGTGATTCAGCATGAATGTGGGTTCGAGTCTCGCTCATGCACAAAACTTTTATTTTTCACAAATTATTTACCTCTACTACAGCAGATAACTCTTGTATATTTACAATGGATAAATTTGCATTGTATAAAGCAGGCTAAACAGAATACAGCACCGATTCACAAAGTGAAATCTGCAATTGCCACCTTCATGACTACAAAATATATATAAAAATATATTTAAAAAATTACAAATAATGAATAGAAATTTTAAATCGTTTATATCTTATGATTTTTTGAAGGGCATATTCCCAGTTGGCTTGTGACTGCCATGTTACTCCTACCCTGAAACTCAAAATGAAAGTCAGTTTTCATCTCATAGTGTGAGTGCTTTGTACCAATGCTGTCACATTATTTCCATGTGTACAGGATATCTGTCATACTTTACGAGGTAATTCCACTAATACGTTTATCAAATTTAATAAAAATTTGCGATGTGTAAACATTTTCCTGTTGTATTTATGCCGTTTTGTAATCCGTCATAATTTGGTTTACAAACTTTCCAGAATTTAAGCAGTTTTCTCCCTTTTACGTTTAATGCATTATTGAATCCAGTTATTAAATATGAACGAAATGCTATGGCATTTTTTTAAATTAGAATGTTTGATGTTGAGAATAAGAATGCCTTTTTCCTGGACTCGTATCTATGCCTAGAAATCTCTCAATAAATATTTTTGTTTAGTAATAAAAATTTGGTCTGTAAATGGTAGCTAGGTAGTCACTGGAAGGAGAGCTATGCACCATCCCCTGTGATGATGATAGAACCGGCCAGGCCTAGCACCTAATGTCCGACCCCGCCTTCTCGTGGTGCAGACCGTTAGTACCTTTCAAAAGAGATACTCTCTTGTGGAAGTGAACGGAAGGGGAGGGCTGCCAGATTAGTGTGGCCTACTGATCTGGACAACTATGGCTACTTTTCTTTTTTTTCTACCCTGCTGAGGAGTGGTCAACCACACAGGGTCCTGGTGCTGACCATATAAACCCACTGGACTGGACAGATATATGGCTCTGAGCTTGATTATGGATCCTGATTTTGCTGCACTGGTGGGCTTCTGTGGAGGGAAAATCTTCCGCTGTGTTTTCTGTTTGTTTGTGGGTTGACAGCCCCAAGTGAATAGATTCACAGGATATGTTTATCAGCTGGTGGATAATCCTGAGCAGAGGTCATCGCAGGCACCTGAACTCTTTGCTTCTATTGGCATCGTCAAATTCTACATTGGAGGAAGTCTTCCAGTGAGGGAGTCTTCCAGTGGTAGAAAACGGACAGGTATACAGGGATTGAAGGATAAACAAGGTAAGGTTATAGAAGGTGAGGATTCTGTCATGGCTAGGTGGGCTGAGCATTTCAGTGATATTCTAAACAATGCGGTTAGTTATATTCCCATTGTTTGCAATGATGATAGATGCATTGGTGGCTTTAATGTTGGCCCTATAACACAATCTGAAGTTATTTTGGCTTTTCTAAACTTAAACTTCATAAATCCCCAGGGGTAGATGAAATTACTACAGAATTGCTTAGAGCTGGAAATGTTTCAGTTACCACTTGGATGACTGAAATTCTGAATATCTTTTATGATAAAGGCATGGTTCCTAAGGATTTTACCAGAGCTATTGTTATCCCTATTTTCAAAAAAGGTGATCGCAGTTCTTATGATAACTATAGGGGTATTAGCCTACTCTCTGTTCAAGGTAAAGTTCTTTCCATGATTGTGCTTAATAGAATTAAGAATCTGGTTGACAGTCAATTGCGTGATGAGCAATGTGGATTCAGAAGTGGTAGGGGATGTGTGGATCAGATATTTTCACTGAGGCAGATTCTTCAGAAATGTTTAGAGTTTCAGAAATCTTTGGTTGCTAGCTTCGTTGATTTCAAAAAGGCTTTCGACTCTGTTGATCGTCATAATTTGTGGTTGATTGTGAAATCATATGGTATACCAGACAAGCTAGTTAACATAATGAAAGCTCTCTATAATAACACTGAGTCGTGTGTGAGAGTTGGTAAGGCTTGTAGCAATTGGTTTAGCATTACTTCTGGTGTTCGACAAGGGTGCGTTTTGTCTCCTTTTCTCTTTAGTTTGGTTATTGATTATGTTATGCGAAATTCACTTCAAGGGAAAGATTTTGGCCTTAAATGGGCTGGAGATACGAAAATTTCTGATTTAGATTATGCTGATGATTTAGCCCTTTTGGCAAATGATGTTGATGAGATGAACTCTTTCATTCGAGCTGTTGATGAAACTGGTAGTAGAGTAGGTTTGGTTATAAACAGAGAGAAAACTAAAGTGATGAAAATTGGTCAGGCAGGTTGTGATTCAGTTAATCTGAATGGTTGCAGTCTTGAGCAGGTGTCACAGTTTAATTATCTTGGGAGCTATGTAACAGATAATGGTGATGTGTGACATGAGATGAACAGATGAATAGGGATTGCTGCTGGGGCTTTTAAGAATCTATGGAGAGTGTGGAAAAATAGGCGTATACACCTAAAGACTAAAATCAGACTGTATAATAGTTTGGTTCTTTCTAGGGTTAGTTACGGTAGTGAAATTTGGACACTTTGTAAACAAGATAACAGGAAACTAGATGCTTTTGATTCCGGATGCTTACGCAGTATCTTGGGCATTAGGTGGTTCAACTTTGTAACTAATGATGAGGTTAGGCAAAGGAGTTTGCAACCTCCTTTAAGCAGCATATTGTGCAGAGAGAGACTCCGTTGGTTTGGCCATGTTGCCCGTATGAATAATTATAGATTGGCGAATAGGGTTATTAACAGTGTGCGTAGAGGCCTCAGAAGGAGGGGGAGACCTAGGATGCGGTGGGCAGACAATGTCAAACAGGACATTGTTAGAATTGGTGTGCAGTGGCCAGATGCAGTAGATATAGCTCAGGATAGACTTGCTTGGAGAACTAAATTACACGGTCTGGTTGGACCTCCGTAGCCCATGGCTGCTTGAGGATGATGATGATGATGATGATGAATAGAAATTTCTGTTGATGTTCTTCATTAAAGCACATGATATTTCCATCTAAGACATTTCCATTTATTTCAATAATATCAGAGTGCATTGTTTTGCAGTTGTTAGGAGGAAATGTACTGATGATTTCTATTACTTGGAGTAGGAATTGTATACGATTATTTTTTTCTAGGTAATTTTTTTATTAAATTCGTCACAATTCATCAATAATAAGAGTTTCTGTGAAAGCTACTGACGAGAATTTTTAACTTTTTTTTGAGACACTAGCTAAATGGCAGGTCACTAGGACCCTGACGGCTGAGAATTTGAGGGCAGGGAACCCACTGGTCAGTTGTTAGGAGGCAGATGACACCTTCAGGCAAGGCTATCCTGCATGTTCTTTAACACCAACAGGGTACGATACTCCTTCAAAAGGGATTCCAAGCCCATTGGTGTTCCCTGACTGAAGGCAGGGTTGGTTGGGTTTTACCTCCGAGTGGCATTTTTTGCACACCATGGGCTAAATGGCCTGGCCACATGGATCCTGAAGGCTCAGAGAAGGTTGGGGGAGGGGACCCACTGGAACAGCTGTTGGGAGACAGATGATAGCCTCCCATCTAGGCCATCCAGTGTGTTCTTTAATGTGCACAGGATATGGCTCTCCTGCACACTGAGCCACAGCTTAACGTCCCATCCAATGGACGGCGGCCTTTCTTAGCCCATCGGTGTTCCCTACTGACTGTGGACAGGGTGGCGTTTTGCAGAGATAAATCGTAATACTGACCCAGCTGAGACTCAAACCTGGGTGTCGCAGATTACGAGCCTGGAGTGGTACCTACTGAGTCAACCCCCACCTCACCAGTTTTAAAACATTAGCTCTTAGATAACATACCTCCTGACAAATTTCTATCATTCTGGTTGGGTTTTTTCACCTCTGAGCGGCACTTTTTTGCACACCATGGGCTAAATGGCCAGGTCACATGGACCCCGAAGGCTCAGAGAAGGTTGGGGAGGGGACCCACTGGAATAGCTGTTGGGAGACAGATGGTAGCATCCCTTCAAAGCCATCCAGCATGTTCTTTAACGTGCACAGGGTATGGCTCTCCCATACTCGGGCAACGGCTTAACGTCCCATCCAACGGACGGCGGCCTTTCCAAGCCCATCAGTGTCCCCTACTGGTCGTGGGCAGGGCAGCAAGTTTTGCAGAGATAAATCTCAACGCTTACTCAGCTGGGACTCGAACCTGGGAACTACAGATTACCAGCCTGGTGTGCTACCGACTGAGTCACCCCGCCCCCATCATTCTGGTAATTGTATGGATTTGTCTCACCGACAAATAATGATTTGCACCTTAGTAATTGATACCATTTTAAACTATAGGGTTGATGCAAAATTAATGCGTAAACACGAGGCATGCAAGAATAATCATTCCCACGTTTAACAAATGTTGTTTAATCAAGAACATACTACCATTAGTAGATATGACCATGTTCCAACCATGGAGGTAGGAAGAGGAGGAGCCCTAAACACTTGAAAATGATACTACGGCAGCCATGTTGTTCTATTCAAAACATTGATCAGTAGTTACTCACCTATACTAATTTTTGTCGACATTTGTATTTTGGCAGCCTGTTCAGCTTACGGCTGCACGAATCGCACAGTAAAACTGAGTGTAAGTAGGCTTGATTGCAGCGGCAGACGGTTTGTTTTGAATGCAAAAACATGGCTACCGCAATGCTGCGTAAGCATCATTTTCCTTCCACAGGGAAAGCGCGTTAGGGCGTCTCCTTATCTTCCTACGTCCATGGTTCCAACTATCTACAAGTTTGTAGATGTCACTTCTGTAGAAACTCTTGTACTTTGTGGTAATGAAATCAACAATGCACTCTTTCACCTTGTCATCATTCTGAAACTGCTTATCAGAAATGAAATTGTTTAGGGATTGGAACAGATGGAATTCTGATTGTGTCAGATCCGGAAAATATGAGGAATGTGCATTTTTCCCAGCACAATTTCTGCCAAGTCTGTAATGCAACATGGTGCCTTGCATTGTCCTGGTGGAACACACCTTTTATGTTTACCAACTCCAGACATTTGGCCTTTAGTGCTGCACTTAAGTGGTCCAACTGCTCATATTTTGATTGTTTAGGACCAATTTAAAAGCTCATAGTGATACCCATGCAATCCTGCCAACAACAGAGCCTATGAGAATGTTGTTACAATAATAATAGAATTTCTCAGGTAGTAAATTGTTAGAATAATATAGAGGAAAAATTGTCATTTGCCGGGTGGGATCTGAACCCACAACCTCCCGATAACATGTCAGGTGCTCTGACCACTGAGCTACCAACCGACGAACCATCATCCTCTATTAGTGACTTTAGGCATTATACCATAGAATAGTCATTGGAAATATAGTTGACTATAATTGAAGATTTTAGTCCAGATGGCACCTTTTAATTTCCTCTATATTAGAGGTTCTCAAAGTGGGGTAAGAGGGAAAATTTTTTGGGATACGCCGTGAGAGCTCAAAAGTCGCTAGATCTAGTAACAAAGTCAGTGTTTCATTTTATTCCCATTGTTATTCTATAACTATAGTTTTATCTATCTATACAAGGAGTATGCCAGTTACATATACATTTCCAGGGGGTACGTGATGCATAAAAAGTTGAGAACCACTGTTCTATATTATTCTAAAAAACTACCAGCAGGTGTATATCTGAGAGATTCTATTATTATAACAACAATGCTTACACTCGAATCTCTGGCGTGTTGGCTTAAAATATAAAAATACCATGCCGTTTGATGCTTGATGTGGTCTGGTCATTTGCACTAAACCGGAAGGTGCCATTTGGACAAATCTTCAATTACAGTCAACGACATTTCCAATGACTATTCTATGGTATAATGCTTAAAGCCAATAATAGAGAATGATTGTTCGGCGGCCGGTAGCTCAGTGGTCAGGGCATCTGACATGTTATCAGGAAGTCGTGAGTTCAGATCCCACCCAGCCAATGAAATTTTTCCTCTATATTATTCTACCCCCCCCCCCCCCCGATAGGGGACCACCTTGTCGTGTGGGGGGGCCTAGGGCCCAGCAACCCGGCTGAGGCTTTGCTGGTCGGGATGATCCCCAGCTGGAGCATGCCGAAGGCTTTGCCGGCGGTAGTGGGCACCAGCTGGAGCATTGCCAAGGTTTCGCCGGTTGGGGTGGTCCCCGGCTGGAGCATTGCTGAAGCCAACCGAGGTTGAAGATGCTGCTGGCCAGCTTGATTGCCGGTCGGATGGTGACGGCGTCGGAGACCTCACCTATCGGGAGCTCAGTGGAGCTGTTCGAGGGCTCGGCAGAACGGATTGATTCCTAGTAACCCAGAGCCCTCACAAAAGTCTGGGTCTTACTAAGAGTCTCCACCCCGGGTGCCGATCGAGCTTGGATCTATATATCCTTGCACATTTGCAAACCGGGGAATAGATTAAAGTAAGGTTTCTTCCGGTGGTCAGCTTTCCTTCTATAGGATTGCTGCCATGTGAGGCTGGGGTTGAGGTGCGCCTATAGGGCGTATTCCTTGTCCCCGGCTCTAGATGGTCATGGCTTTTCATAACCAGGTAGTGCTGTACAAGCGGAACCGGGAATTGCCGTGGTTGCATAAGATCGCAACAAAAGAGATTCTATATTATTCTAGGAGAGTTTGTAGTTCTGGTTTTGCTAAGCAAGCAATAAAACACATGCAGTATTAGCAAGCAACCATATCTTGCTGCGACAACTGCTATACAATCCAGGTAGCAACAGAAGTTGTGACACATAACCCAGTTTTTGCAGATGTTGAACGACGGAAAACTGATTGGCGTTCAGTAACTGTGCCAGTTCCCTTGATGTCCTATGTGGATTTTCATTCAGCAGTCCCTTTAAACAGCCATCATTCAATTCCACCAGCAAGCAGCTTTGAGGATCCTTTGGGAGGCTAATTTCACCATCATCTTACTATACCTTGAACCGAGCTGAGAGTCACGTGATTGGAACTTTTCATACCACCAGTAACAGACGCTTTTAGCATTGAGGTAATATTACTAGAGACAGGACTGACAACGGACGCCATATGAACATGTACAAAATCTTAAGCCTACTCCTCAGTGAGGCAGAGAGAGAGAGACGCGTTTGATTAGCGTAAACAAACCTTTCACCACGCTCTCAGACTTACATGAATTGTGTATTAACTACTGAAAAATACTATAAAAGCAGCAATTCGACATTTCATAGGTTAGTAATTTAGGAATATTGTGAAATGTTTTTAAATTGTTAAAGCAGAGAGGCCTAAAAATAAATAAAGCATTTTAAAATACCGTTCTGTCCTAGTATAATATCAAATGTAGTTAACGATTTTTTTCATAAATGAAACTAATAATATTTACATATGAAAAGAAGGCGATTTACAGATTGAAACAGCATGGAATTTATAGAATATTTTCGTGAATTTTGTTTCTAAAAGAAATATTGAACTTAGACATTAATTTTATGAGACTTCTGCTTTGCATTTTTATTTTGCCAAAATAACACAAATTGTTTTTTTTTTCTCAAACGAAATGCCTGAAATACGGATTTTATAATTTTGCATGTGATAAATGAAGCGTAAAAATTTGCTCTTCATATTTCATAAAAAATTTTACGAGTTGAAATGCTAAGGCTTGTCAATTGTGGTTGAAGCTCCACTCTCTCTTTTAATAACTTTTATAGCTCTTTCTTAGCTAGTTCTAAATTCTCTTTAATAACTCTTTCTTAGCTAGTTCTAAATTCTCTTTAATAACTCTTTCTTAGCTAGTTCTAAATTCTCTTTAATAACTCTTTCTTAGCTAGTTCTAAATTCTCTTTAATAACTCTTTCTTAGCTAGTTCTAAATTCTCTTTAATAACTCTTTCTTAGCTAGTTCTAAATTCTCTTTAATAACTCTTTCTTAGCTAGTTCTAAATTCTCTTTAATAACTCTTTCTTAGCTAGTTCTAAATTCTCTTTAATAACTCTTTCTTAGCTAGTTCTAAATTCTCTTTAATAATTCTTTCTTAGCTAGTTCTAAATTCTTTAATAACTCTTTCTTAGCTAGTTCTAAATTCTCTTTAATAACTCTTTCTTAGCTAGTTCTAAATTCTCTTTAATAACTCTTTCTTAGCTAGTTCTAAATTCTCTTCAATAACTCTTTCTTAGCTAGTTCTAAATTCTCTTTAATAACTCTTTCTTAGCTAGTTCTAAATTCTCTTCAATAACTCTTTCTTAGCTAGTTCTAAATTCTCTTTAATAACTCTTTCTTAGCTAGTTCTAAATTCTCTTCAATAACTCTTTCTTAGCTAGTTCTAAATTCTCTTTAATAACTCTTTCTTAGCTAGTTCTAAATTCTCTTTAATAACTCTTAGCTAGTTCTAAATTCTCTTTAATAACTCTTTCTTAGCTAGTTCTAAATTCTCTTTAATAATTCTTTCTTAGCTAGTTCTAAATTCTTTAATAACTCTTTCTTAGCTAGTTCTAAATTCTCTTTAATAACTCTTTCTTAGCTAGTTCTAAATTCTCTTTAATAACTCTTTCTTAGCTAGTTCTAAATTCTCTTCAATAACTCTTTCTTAGCTAGTTCTAAATTCTCTTTAATAACTCTTTCTTAGCTAGTTCTAAATTCTCTTCAATAACTCTTTCTTAGCTAGTTCTAAATTCTCTTTAATAACTCTTTCTTAGCTAGTTCTAAATTCTCTTCAATAACTCTTTCTTAGCTAGTTCTAAATTCTCTTTAATAACTCTTTCTTAGCTAGTTCTAAATTCTCTTTAATAACTCTTTCTTAGCTAGTTCTAAATTCTCTTTAATAACTCTTTCTTAGCTAGTTCTAAATTCTCTTTAATAACTCTTTCTTAGCTAGTTCTAAATTCTCTTTAATAACTCTTTCTTAGCTAGTTCTAAATTCTCTTTAATAACTCTTTCTTAGCTAGTTCTAAATTCTCTTTAATAACTCTTTCTTAGCTAGTACTATCTGTTCCCAGCACTTTACTGTTTTAAAAATAAAGTTCCAGAAAATGGCACAGTAGGATTAATCAGTGGGATTAATTATTGATGCTGTGCCAACTTTATTCACATTTGTAACAAATGCCTGTATTGAGAGTCACTTGTAGAAGAAATGATAGAAATTACAATGAGAAAAGATATTGCCTATAAAAATGATCACTCATTCTGTGTAAGAAGAAGAGTCCTAGAAATTTTAAGAGAAAGTTGATGTCAGTGGTGAAATTACTGCCAGCTAAGAGCCAAGCAATCAGACTCTTCTATTTTATAAGATAGATTTGTTTAAGGCTCAAAAGCTCATCAAGATGACATTGAGACACCAAAGCCTGTGTTTCTAGATACAACTTTAAACCTGTTCAGAAATTCATAGCAAAAATGCTGAAAGAAGCAAAGGCATTTTTTATTGCCAAGAGGTAAATAAGTTTATATATTCATTCTCGAAAGGCTGATTAAAAATTGAGGTTCGATTTTTATTTAAAAAGGTTTATGAATTGTAAGAGAAAATCTTCTTTCCCAATAGCTCCACAATTTTAACTTGGTGCAGATCTGTAGATGGCCTTCCTGGATTTATTGAAGTTTTCTGCATGTAAAATTTTACTGATAGTAAGCAGAAGCATATGATATTCACTCTATTATTTGAGGAGAAATCAATTAGGAAACAAATACTGTTCAATGGCAAATGCTATTGTGGATATGTAGATTATGGTAATAATGCTAATGATAAAATTTCAGATATAGCTTCTGAAACTCTTAATTTTTATGTTTGTTTCAGTTTTACATAGCTGGAAAATTCCCATAGGTTTTTTTTTAACAGTTGGTTTCTCTGGCTCAAAATATATTTTTACTTAAAAATTCAGCCAGGATCATATTTAATTTTTTCCCGTGGCCGAGTGGTTAGCACGCTTGGCTACTGATCTAAGGAACCTGGGTTCGACCCCGGAATTAGGCATGGATGTGTGTGTCGTTTTTCTGCTGAGGTCCTGCCATCCTCTCAGATCTCCTACTGTGACATATAAACTGACAGGCTCCTGTCAGACCTCTGTGGCAAGCAGCTGCTTGAGGGGGTATTTATTTTTTTATTTTATTTTTATAAGAACAAAAAAAAAAGGAAACCATAATAACCTAATTACCCTTAGTTCCAAAGTGCACAGATGCAGTTAATAATTAACCGGCTGATAATTAATAAGAAAAATGACAATTGTTTAACTTTCAATGAAATTAAAATCATTGGAACAATAATGAAATGTCCAGTGACATTTTAGATGTTTTTCACATGGGTTGTTTGAGTTGTTTTACCCCTGAGCGCCACTTTTTTGCACACCATGGGCTAAATGGCCAGGTCACATATACCCCGAAGGCTCAGAGAAGGTTGGGGGAGGGGACCCACTGGAACAGCTGTTGGGAGACAGATGGTAGCCTCCCGTCAAGGCCATCCAGCGTGTTCTTTAACGTGCACAGGTATGTCTCTCCCACACACGGGGCCACGGCTTAACGTCCCATCCGACGGACGGCGGTCTTTCTAAGCCCATCGGTGTCCCCTACTGACCGTGGGCAGGGCGGGGAATTTTGCGGAGATAAATCTCAACGCTGACCCAGCTGGGACTCGAACCTGGGAACTACAGATTATGAGCCTGACGCGCTACCGACTGAGCCACCCCCGCCCCTTTTCTCACATGTGAATAATATGAAGCAATCACAGTAAAGCAATGAAGGTCATTGTGTCTCTTTTCTCTGAAATTGAAAAATGTTATAAATTGTCTTTATAGCAAAACAATTACGAAAAATTTCTTGCATAGAATGTAAATTAGCATTGACTCTGACCTAATGCAGTCTTCTGTGTCTGCATTTATTAACCCTTACAAAGACAATTTTTTTTCTTTAAGAAACAACTTTTGAGCCTTATTATGAAAAACTAATGAATGAAATAGTCCATATTATATATCAAAAGGAAAAGCATTTAATTCTGAAAAAAAAAAAGGGTAGGGAAGCATAAAAAAGCAGGTTCTTTTGTACGGATTTTTGGAAACTGATTAATCAGCTTCTGTCACTTTAAAGGTTAATATTAAAAATTGAGTTTTTCTCACCCTTCTCATAGTATGTGTGTGTAATTGCAAAAATTACTGAACAGTGTCTTTCACGAGAAAACTTTATATTCTCAACAACAACCATTTCATATCTAATTAAGAAATTCGGGTTATTGGATTGGATTGTTTTACCTCTGAGCGGCACTTTTTTGCACACCATGGGCTAAATGGCCAGGTCACAAGGACCCCGAAGTCTCAGAGAAGGTTGGGGGAGGGGACCCACTGTAACAGCTGTTGGGAGACAGATTGTAGCCTCCCGTCAAGGCCATCCAGTATGTTCTTTAACGTGCACAGGGTATGGCTCTCCCACACACGGGGCCATGGCTTAACGTCCCATCCGACGGACGGCAGCCTTTTCAAGCCCATCGGTGTCCCCTACTGACCATGGCCAGGGCGGGGAAATTTTGCGGAGATAAATCTCAACGCTGACCCAGCTGGGACTAGAACCTGGGAACTACAGATTACGAGCCTGGCGCGCTACCGACTGAGCCACCCCCGCCCCGAAAAATTTGGGTTAATGTCCTACATAGGCTTCAATACATGTTGGTGCTCATATCACTAGATAGTCATATCAGTAATAGGGAATTGGATGCAGAAGTTGACAATCATGCTTATAATATGAAAAAGAAACATTACAAAAGACTATGCTAAAATTAGACTTCAACATTAAGAGACACAAATGACAGAAAAATTAAAAGGCATCACATTAGAGCAAACATCTAAATTTGCACAAAACATAGTGACAAAAATATTCTTTGCAGTAACTTTATTTCTTATATTAGGTGTGTGTGTGTGATATGAATTTCCTACTGCCTCAGCTGAAATGAAAATAGTTAGCATTTTTGCTTTCTTTTTTATATAGCATGAAATTTCAATTATATCATTTGTGTGTGTGTGTGACCTTGGATGTCCTTCTACCTTAGCTGATATAAAAGTTTACAATATTTGTATTTTGCTGCATGAAATTTCAATCATGTCATTTGTGTTTGTGGGAGGGGGTTTCCCTTTTCTTCTGCCTTAGCTGAAATAAGAGGAAGTGTAAATTGTTTTTTATACAGGGTGATTCAAAACTTATCGTTCAAATTTCGTGGGAAGGTAGGGAATACGTCAGGAAACCGATTTCACATAGGAAAGTATGTCCGCAAATGTACGCATGCCTATGTAGAGGGCGCTGTGTGTACCCAACCAGTGTACAGCTTGCCCGACCACTCCCGCTGTCATCAGCGATCGCTTGGCCACCCAGTCACCTGATTCATCGCCCATGAATTTCTTTTTGTGGGGGGCCATGAAATACCATGTGTACGAGACCCCCGTCGACAGTTGGGTTGGGTTGTTTTACCTCTGAGCGGCACTTTTTTGCACACCATGGGCTAAATGCCCAGGTCACATGGACCCCGAAGGCTCAGAGAAGGTTGGGGGAGGGGACCCACTGGAACAGCTGTTGGGACAGATGGTAGCCTCCCGTCAAGGCCATCCAGTGTGTTCTTTAACGTGCACAGGGTATGGTTCTCCCGCACACGGGGCCACGGCTTAACGTCTCATCCGACGGACGGCGGCCTTTCCAAGCCCATCGGTGTCCCCTACTGACCGTGGGCAGGGCGGAGAAATTTTGCGGAGATAAATCTCAACGCTGACCCAGCTGGGACTCGAACCTGGGAACTACAGATTACGAGCCTGGCGCGCTACCGACTGAGACACTCCCGCCCCCCCCGTCGACAGTGAAATGGACCTTGTTGCACGAATAGTTGCCGCCGCAGGCATTGTCCGTGATATGCCAGGCGTTTTTGAAAATGTACGGCGGGCAATGCAATGGCGCTGTGAATTCTGTGTCCGTGTAAATGGTCGCAATTTTGAGCACCTACTGTGAACCTGTACTTTACCTTGTTGGAATAAAAGTCACATTCGTTACCACTTAACTGTACTGTTTCCTTGAGACTTTATTTGTCCATTTTGTTCATGTAGATGACGTTTGCGGACATACTTTCCTATGTGAAATCGGTTTCCTGACGTATTCCCTACCTCCCCACGAAATTTGAACGATAAGTTTTGAATCACCCTGTATATATATAGCATGCAATTTCAATTATGTCATTTGTGTGTCACCTTGGATTTTCTTCTGCCTTAGCTGATATAAAAGTTTACAATATTTGGTTTTTGTTCCATTAAATTTCAATCATGTCATTTGTGTGTGTGTGTGTGTGAAGGGGGGGGAGGGTCTTGCCTTTCCTTATGTATTAGTAGAAATGAGAGAAAGTGTAAATTATTTTGTTTTATATATATATATTGCATGCAATTTCAATTATGTCATTTGTGTGTGACCTTGGATTTCCTTCTGTCTTAGCTGATATAAAAGTTTACAATATTTGATTTTTCATGGCATCAAATTTCAATTATGCCATTGGTGTGGGTTGTTGTTCTTTTACCTCTGAGCGGCACTTTTTTGCACACCATGGGCTAAATGGCCAGGTCACAAGGACCCCGAAGGCTCAGAGAAGGTTGGGGGAGGGGACCAACTGGAACAGCTGTTGGGAGACAGATGGTAGTCTCCCGTCAAGGCCATCCAGCGTGCTCTTTAACGTGCACAGGGTATGGCTCTCCCACACACGGGGCCACGGCTAAACGTCCAATCCGACGGACGGCGGCCTTTCCAAGCCCAGCGGTGTCCCCTACTGACCGTTGGCAGAGCGGGGAATTTTGTTGAGATAAATCTTAACTCTGACGCAGCTGGGATTCGAACCTGGGAACTACAGATTACGCGCTACCGACTGAGCCAGCCCCGCCCCCCATTTGTGTGGGAGGGGGGCTTGAATTTCTTTATGTTTCAGCTGAATAACAAGCTTATATTTGTTTTTTTTACAGCATGAAATTAAATTGTGTCATTTATTGGGAGGAGATTTGATTTCCTGCCTCAGCTGAATTTAAAAAAAAGTTTTCACTATCTGATTATTTCTTTTAATTTTTAATAAAAATTAATATTTTTTAATGAAAGAAGAAAATAAATGTGACTTCTGATGTTTTTTTTAAATGGGGCGCAGATTTGCACTATTAAGATCTATAAATTTTGAGGGCTTTCACTTAAGCTAAAAGATTTGATCATGTATTAGATTTTAAACCATGTTTCCCATTGTTCCTGTTTTAAACGGGTTTAAATTAAAGTCTGCTAAGTTTACAGTCAATTTAGTTCAGCTTTAATCACATATTAAGAGCATATCGAATTTTTTTTAATTTTCGTACAAAACCTCGATTTTAAAGAGAAGCAGTTTCATTGTTTTCGCTTTTCATCTGATGTAAATCAATAAGTGTGTATTAATTAAACCTATTTTGCTTTAATTACTACACTGGAATAACCTCATTGCAATAAAAATAAATAACCCCCTCAAGCAGCTGCTTGCCACAGAGGTCTGACAGGAGCTTGTCAGTTTACATGCCACAGTAGGAGATCTGAGAGGATGGCAGGACCTCAGCAGAAAAACGACACACGCATCCATGCCTAATTCCGGGCTCGAACCCAGGTCCCTTGGATCAGTAGCCAAGCGTGCTAACCACTCGGCCACGGGACGGCCTCATTGCAATAAAAAACAGCAAAGTTCTGCCTCATTTAAATCATTTGTTAAGCATTTTTAAATAACCTTCATCGTTGTTTGCAGCCAATTCGCAAGGCATCATGGGTATTCTTGCCTCACTAAGCAGTAGGCAAACACAGTTGTCTGTGATCATGGTGGTCAATGCTATGGGAATCTGAGTCCTGTCTCTAGTATTACTACCTCAATGGCTTTTAGCGATGATTTTGTCTCCATAAGCTTTGCACAGTTTAACTACTCTAACCGATTAATATTTTTAATGCTTAAAACACTGGTGTATCATAGAATAGATATTTGCCACAAATTTCTGATTTAATGTAATTTAGTTAAGGTGCTCAGTCTTGTCAAATTCTGTATTGAATTTTTTTAACTGAGTGTCCCTTTTCCGTTTTATGTGAATTGTATTATATTAACGAGCATAACATCTTTGTATTGCATAATAAAATGGAAATAAAAATTATTATTATTATGCAAACACTATTGGATACTGACACCTTATCTTACAGCATGATGGAATGAATACACACATCTTGTGTCACCATTTTGAAATGCCTGTTGTCACTTGTATGGCTAAATGTAGATACAGATCATCATTAGATACCAGAGCTACTCATGCAATGTTTTTACACAGTTTACTAGTCCACTGCATATTTCCTGATAATGTAAAGTGACCAGATTTTAACATTGGTAAAGCGGGACACCATGAGCGGTCACCATTGGTAAGCGGGACACCATATTTTATTCGTAGTTTATAAATTAAATTAATTTGATTGTTATAAAGTAACTATATTTTAAAAATTATTTTAATTTTAATCCTGTGTTTTTTTCTAAATAATAACAATACAATAACAATACTAACTTGTATTATTTTTCCTCTGAATTTGCCGTAACGTAAGTCGTAAGTGTCACTTACAAGGCCGGCGCTAGACTTTTTGCCGCCACTATAAAATATAAATAATACGAGTACTGTCTGCTAAATTCAAGAAAATTTATGTATTTATGAAATAAATAAGTAAATTACTTACCTAAATTATCGGAATAGCTGATTTGTTGACATCACTTGTTTAACTAGCACTAGCACGCAGTACGGTCATTGTTCATTAAGTCTAAACAATGGTGGTCGAATTCTAACAACTGATCAACAATGCGAACTTTGATAAGCAGTTCTCGATAATCAGTTCTCAACAATTATTTCTTATTATTAAAGTTTAACATTATAAAATTAACAAAAATAATATAAAACTCATATCCTGGCGAAATAGCCACATGGCCGCCGAAAACCGTATATTCCCTTCCCGTTCTCCCGCCGTTCCCTAGCTTGTCGTGCATTCTTTCCAAAAATCGGGACTTTTTTAAAACGCCGCAGGACGCGGGACAAATTGTTAAAAATCGGGACTGTCCCGCCAAAAGCGGGACGTCTGGTCACCTTATGATAATGGCAAACACATGGTTCAAGTTTTTTCCCATTACTTTTACATCAACCCATTAGTTACTGCACTGAAGAGAAAATTTTCTTGGTCCTTTTAATTTCTGTTACATTAAGGTGTAACCAATGGTTTGCTTTAATCTGAGAGGTACTCTTTTTTTTACTGAGCAAAATGGAGTAAAATACCTAAGTATAAAAAAAAATTCTACGGATTATAAATGAGTTTCAAAGGAGCACCTAATATATCAGCTATAAGGAAATGCCAGATTCTTTCAATCAGCATAATACAGATTTTTTTTTTTTAACAAGAACAGGTTATAACTGAGTGCATATACAATTAATGTTTAATTTTTCATCTGGGCAGCTGGTATTACATCGAAACTATGACAATAACAAAAACTGTGATTTCTTTTTATATGATTAGTATGAAATTTAATAATATATTTTGAATTCTGAATTGAATGAAATAACGAATATTAAACTTGTATTCCAAAAGATAAACATGTTACAAAACTGTTTAATATCTTATAAAAATACAAATACTGATCTGTGATACAAAAACACTTTTATGTTAAAATACAAATTGGACAATTCTGATATTATCGTTAAGTAAAATCAACGTTGCATTATTACTTTGGGTTATTCAAGGTCATGACTAGGGCCAGAATACATATTTACATATTTTGAAGACTACTATACATGTTATTTTATCTTTATCTTTTTCAACACATTTTAGAAAGTACATCACAAAATTATCATAATTTCAGATAGGAAAAACAATAAAAGGTTGGTTCAGCATCGTTTGAAATAAGGTGATTATAAAGGAAACTAAAATATCTAATACAAGAGTGTATTTAATGATTTTTAATATATTTGATGCAAAAAAGTCAAAATATATCAGTAAAATGTTAGAGAGTTATTTGTTTACATTTTTCCAATTCTAAATATTCAAACTTATGCATATAAAAACCTTATTAAAATTGGGATGTCTTTAGCAACTTTAGCTTTCACCTTACCATATCAATACAGCAGTATTAATATTTTCATGTTTTTAGACAATTTTAAAAACCCATTTCAGAGACTCATTTCAGACAGTACTCATGACATTCATCACAATATTACAATTTGTATTAATCATCTTCTGTTGCTCTCATATGGTTTTTCTCATTCTGAATGCATTGTTTAATGACTACAAAATTCAGAAAAAAAATATAATTTTTCATTTTATTGTTCACAATCTAAGTTTTATTTAAAAACCTTTCTTTTGTCCAAAATATTAATTCATTAGCATTTTTATTCACAACATTTTAATAACACAAATATGTACATATTAAAACTTTATTATACATAAATTCCCTTTATTTCAGATAGAGTGGTAAAGAAATATTCACAACATATTTGGAGTTCTTTATCAGCATTTGTGCCTTGCAGTAAATTTTGTATTTTTTTTTTGCATTTAAATACATATATTTTTGGATTGGGTTGTTTTACCTCTGAGAGGCACTTTTTTTTGCACACAATGGGATAAATGACCAGGTCACAAGGACCCAAGAACTCAGAGAAGGTTGGGGGGAGGGTTGGGTTGTTTTACCTCTGAGTGGCACTTTTTTGCACACCATGGGCTAAATGGCCAGGTCACATGGACCCCGAAGGCTCAGAGAAAGTTGGGGGAGGGGACCCACTGGAACAGCTGTTGGGAGACAGATGGTAGCCTCCCGTCAAGGCCATCCAGCGTGTTCTTTAACGTGCACAGGCTATGGCTCTCCCGCACACGGGGCCACGGCTTAACGTCCCATCCGACAGACGGCGGCCTTTCCAAGCCCATCGGTGTCCCCTACTGACCGTAGGCAGGGTGGGGGAGGGAACCCACTGGATAGCTGTCAGGAGATATATGGTAGCCTCCCATCAAAGTCATTCAGATGTTCTTTAATGTGCACAGGATATGGCTCTCTTACACATTGCGGACATGGCTTTACATCCCATCTAACAAAAGGTGGCGTTTCCAAGCCTATTGCTGTCCTCTACAGACCAAGGGCAGAGCAGGGAGTTTTGTGGAGACAAATCTCAATGTTGGCCAAGCTAGGACTCAACCCTGGGAACTGCAGATAACAAGCCTGGTGCATTACCGACTGAGCCATCTCCACCCCACATATATTTTTGCACAGAGCATACAGGTGTGAGGAAGGTGTATATATATAGGGATACCCACTCAAATCAGTCATTTATGCCAATTGTGACTTATATTTCAATTTATCTGTAAATGTAGGTCTGAATGCCAAACATTTCGCATTCACACCCATTTCACGTTAGATCTTTGAGTAGAGATATAATTAAATATTCAGTAAAACAGCATATTCATTATTGAAAAAAAAAAACCCCCCAACTTTCGAGTATTAATGGTAGATGAACTAATGTGGATTTAGATTAAATTGTTTGCACTTTTGTTAATGATGCAGATACCTATTTTATTGAAATTACAAATTACCATATTTCAAGTGTTTAGTAGTGGAAAATACAATAAAAGACTCACAATTGTTTAATACACAACAAATAACATACGATGAATTTAAACTATGCAAAAACTTTTGATGAAAATGACATTTCACTGATTTACTTGGTCGCTTTCTTGTTACCCTTAAAATTTATGCATACAGCTTAATTTTTAAATAACCTTCCATTTCATATGTATAAAATCTTAAAACACTAAATAGCCTAAAATTTATAATTAAGTTTTTTTGCTTTAAGCTAAATCAGACATGAAGTTCAAAATGGACAAATAAATTATATGAGAAAAAATGAACTTTGCAATCAGAAATAAAAGACTGGAAAAAAACATGAAGCATTTTATACTATGCTGAATAAGATGCATTTAAAAAAAATATCTTAAATGAAATATTTATGAATGCAGATAACTGAGAATTATAAGTTTAATATACAGCTAATCAAAATATGAAAAATGAAAATGGCATTTTTACTCTACATATTTTGCAATCAAGCCACTAACTACACCAATTATTTTTATTATTACAGGTTTTGTTTACATATTAAACTAAATCAAGCTATAACTACACTAAATATTTGTATAGGTTTCAATGAAATCAAAATACTACACTTTCAGTAAAATAAATATCTATAATATTAAGCAATTATTATTTAATAGTTAACAAAATTTAATACTTAACAATTGGCAAAATCCTGTCATTTATATAAATACTAAGTTCTAAACATCACATTATTTTCAGGGTGTGATGGTAATTTTTTCACTCTGAAATGGAATGTCATGTAAGGATAAGAAAGCGAGGCATGGTTGTCAGTCCTTTGGAAGGTTTTTCCCACACTGCTACTGTACCTTCTGTATTTGCTGCATATAGATGCTGATTGTCCACTGAGAAGGTAACACTAAAAGGAAAACAAAACTTATATTACAATACACACTCACAAAACATATCTGCATTGCAATAAATGCAAATATTATACTAAAGCATGTTAAATTAAAAAGTAATTTTTTGTATGGCAAAATATTCTTTTCACTAATAAAAAAATACCCACTCAAGCAGCTGCTTGCCACAGAGGTCTGATAGGAGCCTTCATTTTATATGTCACCGGCAAAGTTTGAAATCCGGCATTCTATAGAATGCCTAGGCATTGTATATAATGCCTAAAACTAGCCGGCAATGTATGAAACGATTCATATTTCACACATTTCCTAGGCATTCTATAGAATGCCAAAAGGCAAATCGGCAAAGTACAAAATACTCCCGGCAGTGATGTTTAATGTCACGTGACTCTTGACGCTCGCCTCAAACAGAGCCAGAGCACTCAGTCCAATTCGAATTGACCAGTAAATGTTCCCCTGGGTCCCCTATAGGCTCACCCTGATTGCCAGATCTGCCAGTCCCTAGTTTCGGTAAAAAAGAACGCCGTAGTTGGTCACTTTGGACATCAAAAAGACACCCTTCCATTCGGAAAAGCGCCCCCTAGCATTGTAAGAGTGTAAAAGAGGGTTGCCTCAATAGGGATCCCAAAGTTTGAGAACCCTAGCTTCCATAGAAAGAGAGTTAAGGTCAAAAAACAGATTAAAAAAAGTCATCAAAAAACGACATATTACAAGCATCTCGGAACTCCACTGAAATAGATTTGACAAGTAGTAAAGTGAAATACGAGTATCCTAACTCGAATTGCAAACTTCGAATATTCAACACTTGACTGATTCGTTCTCACTTGGCTTTACCTCATTTGGGGCGTTTTCATAATGCGGACGACAGATTCATTACAGGTTATGATGTTAATATTTCTGGCGGTAGCTCAGCAATGGTATTTTTCTCTTTTTGTAGAAAAATCCCGTATCTTATATTTTGTACTTCTTACATTTTCACATGCATCTTTTCAATAAAAGCCTTTTTCATACTTTGCCGAAATAGTATTTGTCATTCTATATAATGCCTAGGTATTCTATACAATGCCTAGGGAAAGTATGTAATAATTATCATATTTCATACATTGCCTAAAAACGCCGGGTATTCTATAGAATGCCGGCTTTTCATACATTGCCGGTAACATATACACCAAAGTAGAAGGTCTGTGAGGACAGCAGGACCTAAGCAGAAAAACAACATAAACATCCATGCCTTATATGCGGCTTAAAACTGTCCTTTTGATTGGGTCTCTTTGATCAGTAGCCAAGTACACTAACCACTCAGCCATGGGATAGCAATTCTACTAAAACTACACAGTAATCTCTCCCATATCAAAATTTTCACTGAAAAGCCCATATTGATTCAAATTAAGTTACCACAAAGAAATTCACAGATTGGATTTACAAACAAAATTGTCAAATGCATCTGCTTCAAGATGTGTTAGAACCTAGCTTCAGGGCAGTTGTTGGGTTGTTTTACCTCTGAGCAGCACTTTTTTGCCCACCATGGGCTAAATGGCCAGGTCACATGGACCCCGAAGGTTCAGAGAAGGTTGGGGGAGGGGACCAACTGGAACAGCTGTTGGGAGACAGATGGTAGTCTCCCGTCAAGGCCATCCAGTATATTCTTTAATGTGCACAGGGTATGGCTCTCCCGCATACGGGGCCACGGCTTAACATCCCATCCGACAGACTGTGGCCTTTCCAAGCCCATCGGTGTTCCCTACTGCCGGTAACAAGTGGGCAAGGCAGGGAATTTTGCGGAGATAAATCTCAATGCTGACCCAGCTGGGACTCGAACCTGGGAACTACAGATTACGAGCCTGGCGTGCTACCGACTGAGCCACCCCCACCCCTTAAAGAACAGGCGATCCCAATTTATGAAATGTGGGTGAATCAATATTTGACTTCCTCAACTGGAGAGATGAGGTGCTGTTACAAAACTTTTTGTTAGGTAAAACACTACCTATCTCTTCTGCACGTATTGAGCAGAGAGCTGAATCACGAATATCAATTTTGAGCAACAGTTGTTGTTCAACAGATCTTGTAAATAGTGTTTTCTTTTTGATCTTGTAAATAAAGTCTTTTTGTAATTTTTTTGTGATAACTTAATAATGTTTTTTCTTTTTTTACTCTGTTGTAGTATAAATCTTAAAATTTTGGACCTAACTTATTTTTTTACTTACATTTTAACGAGCTAATTTTTTGATCATTAACTTTAAACTTAACTTCAAAAAAAATTTCAATTAACTTTAATTTAGTTAACTTTTTCATTAACTTTACCCAAGAGTGCCTGGAGGAATCCTTACATTAGATAAGTATAGAGAAAAATTTCAGGTATCAGTATGCTATCAGGATTGGATTGTTTTACCTCTGAGCAGCACTTTTTTGCACACCATGGGTTAAATGGCCAGGTCACATGAACCCCGAAGGCTCAGAGAAGGTTGGGGGAGGGGACCCACTGGAACAGCTGTTGGGAGACAGATGGTAGTCTCCCGTCAAGGCCATCCAGCGTGTTCTTTAACGTTGGATTGTTTCACCTCTGAGTGGCCTTTTTTGCACACCATGGGCTAAATGGCCAGGTCACAAGAACCCTGAAGCCTCAGAGAAGGTTGGGGGAGGGGACCCACTGGAATAGCTGTTGGGAGACAGATAGTAGCCTCCCGTCAAGGCCATCCAGCGTGTTCTTTAACGTTGGATTGTTTTACCTCTGAGTGGCCTTTTTTGCACACCATGGGCTAAATGGCCAGGTCACATGGACCCAAAGGCTCAGAGAAGGTTGGGGGAGGGAACCCACTGGAACAGCTGTTGGAGAAGCAGATGGTAGTCTCCCATCAAGGCCATCCAGCATGTTCTTTAACGTGCACAGGGTATGGGCTCTCCCGCACACGGGGCCACAGCTTAACGTCCCATCCGACGGACGACGGCCTTTCCAAGCCCATCGGTGTCCCCTACTGACTGTGGGCAGGGCGGGGAATTTTGCGGAGATAAATCTCAACGCTGACCCAGCTGGGACTCGAACCTGGGAACTACAGATTACGAGCCTGGCACGCTACCGACTGAGCCATCCCCGCCCCGTATGCTATCAGGAGGTCACGAGTTCAGATCCCACCTGGCTAATGAGTTTCCTCTCTATACTTATCTATACTATATTTCAAACATTTAGGATTTTTTTCATCCTTCATTGCCTAAGCTTGTGTCTTATGTATTAGAGTTTGAATGAATTAAAATTATGTTCAAAGTAGTAATATTTTCCATGTATGTTAAAATCAGCATTTCTTCAAATATTTGATTCAACGTCTTATTGAATTCTTGTTGAAGAATTAGACTATGATATGAATCCATTATTTATACTACACATAATTTAAAGCATTCATTACAAAATACCAAACATTATACAATTCAAAATGTTTTAATAACAATTTTTAATTCAAAATTACATTTTGAATGATAAAAACTATGTACATAATCAAATTTGATAATTCTTACCAAGTAATAGGTTTACAAAATTTTTCTGACTTAATTTCTCTAACAGGTTTCAAATCCCAGGAACTCCAAAGTCTAAAAACAAGAACACACTAGATAAATTACAAGACATTAATTAAAAACATTTAGTCAGCAAAAATTATCAGGAAACAGAGTTAAAAATGCAAATATCTGGAAAATATTTTCCAAGTATTTTATAACTAACCATATAAAACAAAGACAGAAAAAAAAAAAATGTAGCTCAGGAGTTGGCACCTTTTCATGGTGCATGCAAAAATTATTTTTCTTTGCCTTTCTTTTCATAATGCACCATGCCATTATCCAATATTTATTTGCACTGGGTTATATATATTGCAAATTACTTTTTATATGTCAATTGAAATAGCTTATTCCTTTCAATGTTCAGGTCAATTATACATGTTGACAGAATCTGAAATGAGAGATAATGACTTTGCATCATCATCATCATCATCCTCATCCTCAAGCAGCCATGGGCTACGGAGGTCCAACCAGACCGTGCAATTTAGTTCTCCAAGCAAGTCTATCCTGAGCTACATCTACTGCATCTGGCCACTGCACACCAATTCTAACAAGGTCCTGTTTGACATTGTCTGCCCACCGCATCCTAGGTCTCCCCTTCTTTCTGAGGCCTTTAGGCACACTGTTCATAACCCTATTCATCATCATCATCCTCCTCAAGCAGCCCTGGGCTACAGGGTTCAACCAGACTGTGCAATTTAGTTCTCCAAGCAAGTCTGTCCTAAGCTACATCTGCTGCATCTGGCCACTGCACACCAATTCTAACAAGGTCCTGTTTGACATTGTCTGCCCACCGCATCCTAGGTCTCCCCCTTCTTTCTGAGGCCTTTAGGCACACTCTTCATAACCCTATTCATCCTCATCATCATCCTCATGCAGCCATGGGCTACGGAGGTCCAACCAGACCGTGCAATTTAGTTCTCCAAGCAAGTCTATCCTGAGCTACATCTACTGCATCTTACCACTGCACACCAATTCTAACAAGGTCCTGTTTGACATTGTCTGCCCACCGCATCCTAGGTCTCCCCTTCTTTCTGAGGCCTTTAGGCACACTGTTCATAACCCTATTCGCCAATCTATAATTATTCATACGGGCAACATGGCCAAACCAACGGAGTCTCTCTCTGCACAATATGCTGCTTAAAGGAGGTTGCAAACTCCTTTCCCCAATCTCATCATTAGTTACAAAGTTGAACCACCTAATGCCCAAGATACTGCGTAAGCATCTGGAATCAAAAGCATCAAGTTTCCTGTTATCTTGTTTACAAAGTGTCCAAGTTTCACTACCATAACTAACCCTAGAAAGAACCAAACTATTATACAGTCTAATTTTAGTCTTCAGGTGTATACGCCTATTTCTCCACACTCTCCCTAGGTTCTTAAAAGTCCCGGCAGCAATCCTTATTCGTCTGTTAATCTCATGCCGCACATCACCATTATCTGTTACATAGCTCCCAAGATAATTAAACTGTGACACCTGCTGAAGACTGCAACCATTCAGATTAACTGAATCACAGCCTGCCTGACCAATTTTCATCACTTTAGTTTTCTCTCTGTTTATAACCAAACCTACTCTACTACCAGTCTCATCAACAGCTCGAATGAAAGAGTTCATCTCATCAACATCATTTGCCAAAAGGGCTAAATCATCAGCATAATCTAAATCAGAAATTTTCGTATCTCCAGCCCATTTAAGGCCAAAATCTTTCCCTAGAAGTGAATTTCACATAACATAATCAATAACCAAACTAAAGAGAAAAGGAGACAAAATGCACCCTTGTCGAACACCAGAAGTAATGCTAAACCAATTGCTACAAGCCTTACCAACTCTCACACACGACTCAGTGTTATTATAGAGAGCTTTCATAATGTTAACTAACTTCTCTTGTATACCATATGATCTCACAATCAACCACAAATTATGACGATCAACAGAGTCGAAAGCCTTTTTGAAATCAACAAAGCTAGCAATCAAAGGTTTCTGAAACTCTAAACATTTCTCAAGAATCTGCCTAAGTGAAAATATCTGATCCACACATCCCCTACCACTTCTGAATCCACACTGCTCATCACGCAATTGACCGTCAACCAGATTCTTAATTCTATTAAGCACAATCATGGAAAGAACTTTACCTGGAACAGAGAGTAGGCTGATACCCCTATAGTTATCACAAGAACTGCGATCACCTTTTTTGAAAATAGGGATAACAATAGCCCTGGTAAAATCCTTAGGAACCATGCCTTTATCATAAAAGATATTCAGAATTTCAGTCATCCAAGTGGCAACCGAAACATTCCCAGCGCTAAGCATTTCCGTAGTAATTTCATCTACCCCTGGGGATTTATGAAGTTTAAGTTTAGAAACAGCCAAAATAACTTCAGATTGTGTTATAGGGCCAACATTAAAGCCACCAATGTATCTATCATCATTGCAAACAATGGGAGTAGAACTAACTACATTGTTTAGAACATCACTGAAATGCTCAGCCCACCTAGCCATGACAGAATCCTCCCCTTCTATAACCTTACCTTGTTTATCCTTCAATCCTTGTATGCCTGTCCGTTTTCTACCACACAAAACATTAACTATCTGGTACAGCTCTCTGCTGTTGTGCTGTCTAACTGCTTCCTCGGCTTTGTCAGCCAAACCATCAAGCCAAAGATTCTTATCAGCAGCTAACTGATCCTTTACAAGTTTATTAAGGTCTCTGTAATGCTTTCTATTAGGACTAGTAGGGTATTGATTAAGGGTATTCCTGCAGTTCTTTCTTTCCAAAATAAGCTCAAGTGCCTTATCACTCAGATAATTTTGCCTCTTCTGCTCCTTTTTTCCTAAAAGAGTACTGTTAGTGTCCAAAAAAGCCTGTTTAAAATGATCCCATTCTTCCTCAACTTCAGTAGTAAGCAAACCATGACTGTCATAATGACTAAGTAACCTATCATGGTAAGCTTTGGCTATGACTGGATCTTTCAGAGCTTCAGTATTAAAAGTAAATTTTTTAACCCTAGCACAACACTTTTTAAGTTTAAGTTGCAACACACTTTTAACAAGGTAATGGTCAGATCCAATTTCAGCTCCCCTATATGCCCTGGTATTCCTAACAGAACTAGCCCATTTGCTGTTAATTAATATGTAATCAATCATATTCTTATGCAGCCCATCAGGTGAAACCCATGTGTATTTATGTATGTCGCGGTGTTTGTAATAAGTGTTAGTTATTCTGAATCCATTGAGTTTACTTACCTGTAGGAGACATTGCCCATTGCCATTGCAGCTACCAATACCAAAAGGGCCTATTACTCCTCCCCAAAGGTCAGAGTCAGTACCAACTTTGGCATTGAAGTCACGAAGAACAAGGGTAATATCTCCTTTCTTGACAGAATTCAAAATATATTGAAGTTGTTCATAAAACCTATCCTTCTCATCCTCATCGGCATCCTCAGTGGGGGCATAACAGCAGATAACATTCAAGTCTTTAACGCTTGTCTGAAATTTTGCTGTAAGAAACCTTTCATTAATGCACTCATATCCTAGAAGAGCATCGCTAGCGTGTCTGCTGAGAAGCAGACCCACGCCTTGGCAATGCTTATTGTCGTCCCTCCCTGAAAAGAGAAATTTAAGATTATTTTTAAGAATCTGACCTTTATCTGTCCATCTGGTCTCTTGCAAGCCGAGAATATCTAAATTATAACGGTGGAATTCTCGTGTGAGGACATCAAGAGAAAAAGCTCTGTGCAGAGTCCTCACATTCCAACTACCTATGGAGAGAAAATGGTTAGTGGGATGTTTAAAGAAACTATGTTTATTGAGAGAGGGAATGCCGACAATATCAAACAGCCCCCTAATCGCAGACATGGGGCAAAGACCCGTTCCCCCACTACTAAAGGCTGAAGCCATCTACACTGGAAGACTTCCTCCAATGTAGAATTTGACGATGCCAATAGAAGCAAAGAGTTCAGGTGCCTGCGATGACCTCTGCTCAGGATTATCCACCAGCTGATAAACATATCCTGTGAATCTATTCACTTGGGGCTGTCAACCCACAAACAAACAGAAAACACAGCAGAAGATTTTCCCTCCACAGAAGCCCACCAGTGCAGCAAAATCAGGATCCATAATCAAGCTCAGAGCCATATATCTGTCCAGTCCAGTAGGTTTATATGGTCAGCACCAGGACCCTGTGTGGTTGACCACTCCTCAGCAGAGTAGAAAAAAAGAAAAGTAGCCATAGTTGTCCAGATCAGTAGGCCACACTAATCTGGCAGCCCTCCCCTTCCGTTCTCTTCCACAAGAGAGTATCTCTTTTAAAAGTTACTAATGGTCCGCACCACGAGAAGACGGGGTCGGACATTAGGTGCTAGGCCTGGCCGGTTCTAAGCATTATCACAGGGGATTGGTGCATAGCTCTCCTTCCAGTGACTACCTAGCTACCATTTACAGACCAACTTATATTTACACTGTGCAACAAATTTTCATAAAAGTCATGACTGAGATAAAAGTAGCAATTTCTTGAAGATTTCAAGGTGCTGAACACAAATATGACAATGAAAATGCAAAATTGGGTATGATTTCTGAGAAATCCACAATAGTTTCTTATATAGTAGAGTAATACATGCATATGACATGTATCAGTAAAACTCTGCTTCTACTTTCAACATTGCTTTGACCTCGCTTGTACAGCTGCTCAGGGTCATCTCTGGCGAGCATCCAACAGTAGTCAGCTAACATTGAAGTGGACCAGCTTCCCTGGTATCGATTCTCCATCATTGCAATGTTCTGATGAAAACGTCCACTGTGCTTATACTAACCATACCACAATTGTCGGGGAAGAAATCTAAGTGGGAATGGAGGAGGTAGATCTTCAAGGACATATTGCAGCCAAATTTGTGATATAGAGACATGTCCTTAACCAGTTTCTTGTAGTTGTCTGCCCTGACACATTCCCAAGGAATTTAGTTGACACCAGATGAAATGGGTCTCAAGTCTTTTTCTCATCACCTTGAAGCAGGTTGTCAAAAATCTGGTCTCTGAACAGCTCGCAAATCTGAGGACCCACAAAAATTCCATCTTTAATTTTCGCTTCGATGAGTCAAGGGAATTTGTCAGCCAAGTACTTGAAAGCTGCAGTCCAGTCCATGGCTTTTATGAAGTTTTTCATCACACCGAGTTTGATGTGTAGGGACTGTAGCAGGATTTTGAGCATTTCTGCCAGTGTTGGGTGTTTCACATTTTTCTCTCTAACCTTCGGAGATTTCCTCTGAGGCCAGTTTCTCTTCACATAGCGCTGTCTTTGGTCGGCTGTCCCATTCACATAAGAAACAGCAGTACTTCATATAACCCAGCTGCAGACCCATCAACAGAGCCACTACCTTCAAGTCACAACAAAGATGCCAGCCATACTTACTGTATTGAAGACAGTTCAACAGCTGTTTTAGGTTGTCAGAGATTTCTTTCATGTAAACAGCATGTCTGACCAGAATGGATGGAAGTCAATTTCCATTATGCAGCAACACCACCTTGGGTTGGGTTGTTTTACCTCTGAGCGGCACTTTTTTGCACACCATGGGCTAAATGGCCAGGTAACATGGACCCTGAAGGCTCAGAGAAGGTTGGGGGAGGGGACCCACTGGAACAGCTGTTGGGAGACAGATGATAGCCTCCCGTCAAGGCCATCCAGCGTGTTCTTTAACTTGCACAGGGTATGGCTCCCCCGCACACGGGGCCACGGCTTAACATCTCATCCGACGGACGGCGGCCTTTCCAAGCCCATCGGTGTCCCCTACTGACCGTGGGCAGGGCGGGGAATTTTGCGGAGATAAATCTCAACGCTGACCCAGCTGGGACTTGAACCTGGGATCTACAGATTACGAGCCTGGCGCAACACCACCTTGAGATTCATGTTTGATTCTGAGGGCATTCATTAGACCATCTACATTGGAGCAAAACACAAGGCCATCGTCCTTTTTGAAGTAAGGCACAACACTGAAGTAAGTCACTCAGACATTTTCCTTGAGAAGATTCCATTGTTTAAGTCTTGATCTAAGTAACTCTGCTTTGGACTTGGACAGCTCCAGATTGTGAACAAGATCGTTCATTTCTTCTTTGGTGAGAATGTGTGGTGAAGATGATACACCATGGCAGATGTATGAATCATCATGAGACACCGAAGGCTGCGGAGAACCCAACGTCGGTTCACCTCCCTCCTCATCATCTGAATCGAAGGAAATTCTTTTGGAGGTTAGGGAATGGAAAGGCCTTCGCGGTATGGAACTGGTCAGAGAGCAGATTGTATATTTGGGTATGCTATTGTCCACTTCTTTTTCCTTGTGCAGAAGTAGCAGTCATTTGCGTGATTAAATGGATAGGAAAAGCAAATGGCATCTCCACTATTTCGCCTTTCAGCCAACGAAATATTTCTTGCACACATACTGCAGCATATGTGTGGGACCCAGACCCTGCCTTGGTCTCCAATCTTGCATCCAAAATAAAACTTATACACTGCTTTCACTATTTGAGTGATGGCCCTTTTCTAGCTTGCAAACATCACTTCACCGCAAATGTAACAAAATGTATCTGCACTATTAACACAGTTACAAGGCATCACTTGTGTTGTACTTATGACTCAGGGGTAAATGGGAGTTGCTCAAAAGAGTTTCTCACCCTTAGAGACGAGACGTCATTTACAACTAATGATTGCACATCTTTTGTCTGCGATCATAAAGCCGCAATGTCATGGCTCAACTACATTGCATCAGACAATGATGCAATACCTCCGGGGGTTGTGTGTATGGCAGGCTGATGCAATACAACACAATATGTTGCAATCTGGAGTTTAAAATACAGCGTTGTGAAATGGTTACTTGTATACTCAATGCAGACCAATCAACAAATTTTATTGTCATTTTCGAGTTCAGCACCTCGAAATTAGTAAAGATTGGCTATTTTCATTTCAAAGCCTTTTTGTGTGCTGCCCAGTGTTAGCAGGGGCGGATTAAAGCCAACTGATGCCCTAAGCACAGCCCAACAATGGTGCCCCCTTGGCGCTTCCATTGTTTAACTGACAAGACATCAAGACTGAATAAGTGCTGAAATTATAAGTAGGCAACAATTCAATAAGCATTATTTTGTATCTTTTGATCCATGTACATATGCTGAAAGGATATGTATCTTCAAGGTTAGAAAACAATGGAATAAATGATGTTTTGTTTCGTACAAATAACGATATTTCTCCATTAGAATATCTAAAATTAAAAATTGTCCACCAACGTTGATTTCTGTAGAAAGAGGATTTTCAAAAATGAAAAGTGATTATGATTATGATGAGATGAACTCTTTCATTCAAGCTGTTGAAGAGACTGGTAGTAGAGTAGGTTTGGTTATAAACAGAGAAAACTAAAGTGATGAAAATGGTCAGGCAGGTTGTGATTCAGTTAATCTGAATGGTTGCAGTCTTGAGTAGGTGTCACAGTTTAATTACCTGACCTTGGGAGCTAGGTAATTGATACTGGTGATGTGCAGCATGAGATTAACAGACGAATAGGTATTGCTGTCGGGACTTTTAAGAATCTATGGAGATTGTGGAGAAATAGGCATATATGCCTAAAGACTAAAATTAGACTGTATAATAGTTTGGTTCTTTCTAGGGTTAGTTATGGTAGTGAAACTTGGACGCTGTGTAAACAAGATAACAGGAAACTAGATGCTTTTGATTCTAGATGCTTACGCAACTTTGTAACTAATGATAAGGTTAGGCAAAGGAGTCTGCAACCTCCTTTAAGCAGCATATTGTGCAGAGAGAGACTCCGCTGGCCCGTTTGGCCATGTTGCTCGTATGGATAATTATAGATTGGCGAATAGGGTTATGAACAGTGTGCCTAGAGGCCTCAGAAGGAGGGGGAGACCTAGGATGCGGTGGGCGGACAATGTCAAACAGGACCTTGTTAGAATTGGTGTACAGTGGCCGGATGCAGCAGATGTAGCTCAGGACAGATATGCTTGGAGAATTAAACTGCGCGGTCTGGTTGGACCTCCATAGCCCATGGCTGCTTGAGGATGATGATGATGATGATGAACTTAATTTTATGAAAATCAGATTTGAAGGGTTAAATGCTGATCAATCAAGTGTTTTCACTAAATGACACATTCAAAACCTTAAAGTCTGATCTATGAAAGCCAACAGCTGAACCATAAAAGCCAGTGCTTCTGAATGAAAATCTCTGATATCTCACAATATATTAAAATTTGTTTTAATCCTCATCCCTAAATGTTTAGGAGCGGGGGTGGCTCAGTCAGTAGCGTGCCAGGCTCGTAATCTGTAGTTCCCAGGTTCGAGTCCCAGCTGGGTCATTGTTGAGATTTATCTCCGCAAAATTCCCCACCCTGCTCACAGTCAGTAGGGGACACCGATGGTCTTGGAAAGGCCGTCGTCCATCGTATGGGACATTAAGCCGTGGCTCCGTGTGCAGGAGAGCCATACCCTGTGCACATTAAAGAACATGCTGGATGGCCTTGACGGGAGGCTACCATCTGTCTCCCAACAGCTGTTCCAGTGGGACCCCTCCCCCAACCTTCTCTGAGCCTTCGGGGTCCATGTGACCTGGCCATTTAGCCCATGGTGTACAAAAAAGTGCCGCTCAGAGGTAAAACAACCCAACCCAACCCTAAATGTTTAAATTGTAAAATGATGATAACTACCATAAATTACCAAATAAACAAAAATGAATTCACATATGTTAATTAACATAAAGAAAAATGAATGAAAAAGTTTACTTGATTGATCCACCACACATTCCTGTGGCTATTACATTAACAGAGATGCCTTCTGGTGCTGCAGAATAACTGAGCGCAGTGATAAATTCATGTATCTCTACACTTCCCACTAGCTGACCATTAATGGTGTGCACTTTTAAACAGCTTCCATATTCTGTAAAAAAAAAAAACGTAGAAATATATTTATCTCTACAATTGGATTTTAAAATAATTATACGAGAAGTCTAAGTAACAATAAGAGTAAAACTTTATGCCACAAAGCTTGGAAACAAGCTTGTTTATTATCAGAACATGAGGAATGGTAAAAGTTCAAAGAATATTCTTGCTTGATAATTTAATTTGAACATTCTAAGTAGGCCCAAATAACAGAGTTATTACAATACTGAGTAAACTCAAAATACAAGCAATCTATAATAGCATCAATTCTGTTGTTTTTTAAGGTTTCATTCACATTTTCAAAAGATAAATCAACCAGTAATCATTTTATTTCAAACTGGTTTAGCAAACTTTTAGACTTCCTCTTGGCAAGATCAATTATTAGCAAAAATTATATAATAATTGCTTTAAAGGAATTCTTTTCACTGAGAGGGAACAAAATGTTATATTTAAGCATATTTACAATTCACTAAGGTGACATACTTACCAGCATTGCTGATAGTAGCAATATCCCCAAGCGTACTGCTTACACATACCAGTTTAACAGATTCTTTATGGTCAGAAATACTTCTCACATAATGTAACCTGTAATTATTTTTAAAACGTATCATAATTTCTTTTTCGAAGAACAGAATGTAAACTTTAGGTTTTAAATATTACGCCATTGTAAACAAAAATTATCATTTTAATATGTTAAAACTTACACAACATTTAGTGATTTATCACTACAGTTTATTAAATTATTATCAATCAAAATTTACTACTGCTGTTTAATAGTAGAATTCTCACACAATGAGGTATAATAGAGGGTACCCAAAAAACAACAGCAGGGTTTCAAGAACCAATATGTAGGAAAATAATATGGATATTCAAAATAGTAATATTTTAATTGAAAGCATATCTCAAATAGTTTTGAATATAATTAGTGACCACCTGCAAATGCCAATTATTATTTACTTCTTTCCATACATGCTACAGCATATCTCTTGTTACCTACTTCTCTGATTCTGGCTTTCAAATGATTAAAGACTTGAATTTTGTCCATGTAAACATAATTCTTTACAAAGTACACAAGCAAAAAATTGAAGGGTGTCAGATCAGGCTCCTTGGTGGCCATAGAATTGGACTACTCAGGAAATGTTACACTAAGAACTTCATAATATCTCTTGCAAAATGTAGCATGTGCCATCTTGCTGCAAAATTATGATGTTTGAGAGGTCACTACAGAAAGTTGTTGGGTTGGGTTGTTTTACCTCTGAGTGGCACTTTTTTGCACACCATGGGCTAAATGGCCAGGTCACATGGACCCCCAAGGCTCAGAGAAGGTTGGGGGAGGGGACCCACTGGAACAGCTGTTGGGAGACAGATGGTAGCCTCTCATCAAGACCATCCAGCGTGTTCTTTAACGTTGGATTGTTTTACCTCTGAGCGGCACTTTTTTGCACACCATGGGCTAAATGGCCAGGTCACATGAACCCCGAAGGCTCAGAGAAGGTTGGGGGAGGGGACCCACTGGAACAGCTGTTGGGAGACAGACGGTAGCCTCCCGTCAAGGCCATCCAGGGTGTTCTTTAACGTGCACAGGGTATGGCTCTCCCACACATGGGACCACAGCCACTACAGAAAGAGTAAATTTTCTAGGATGTCCAGGTCATTTGTCAGTTACTGGTTTTATCCACAAAGAAAAATGGCTTGAAGATACGATCATGCATTAAGCCACACCATTCACTTTGGGGCTGTCATGCATGTGTTCTTGAACCACATGTGGATTTTCTGCTCACCATATTTGGCAATTATGGCTTGTGTGCCCACTGATGTGAAATATGGTTTCATCACTAAACAGGATAGTGTTTAAAAACTTCTTTTTTTTTATCATCGGTGTGATTTAAAAATAACTTTGCAAATTCCACATGTTTTGGTTGCCATCTGGCTTAATTTGTTGCACAAGCTGGAATTTATATGTGTGCATCCAAAGTATGTACACATCCAAAGTATGTTATTATGTACTGTGTTAGAGTGCTGATTTTGGAACTTGCGATTGTAAACTGTGGTGATCAAAGGACTTCATGGGGCTATGTACCCAAGATTGTCTAATACTTTCTACAACTTCATCTGATGTCACTGGTTGTCCTGTTCTTGTCTGCTTTAAAACACTACCTGTTTCTTTGAACTGGTGAAACCATCATCTGATGCTATTCCATGTGCAGGATCCTTCTTAAATTTTCCTAAATACGCATTGAACAATAATGACAATTTATCTCAACTAACAAAAAAACACAATGTATATTTCCCTTTGGACTAAAATTGACTAGATGATTGAACGAGTGCATGATCCTATACAGGAGACTGTGGGTTGGGTTGGGTTGTTTTACCTCTGAGCAGCACTTTTTTGCACACCATGGGCTAAATGGTCAGGTCACATGGACCCCGAAGGCTCAGAGAAGGTTGGGGGAGGGGACCCACTGGAACAGCTGTTGGGAGACAGACGGTAGCCTCCTGTCAAGGCCATTCAGCGTGTTCTTTAACGTGCACAGGGTATGGCTCTCCCGCACACGGGGCCACGGCTTAACGTCCCATCCGGTGGACGGCGGCCTTTCCAAGCCCATCGGTGTCCCCTACTGACCGTGGGCAGGGTGGGGAATTTTGCGGAGACAAATCTCAACGCTGACCCAGCTGGGACTCGAACCTGGGAACTACAGATTACGAGCCTGGCGCGCTACCGACTGAGCCACCCCCGCCCTGGAGACTGTGGGAATGCAATAGTAGCGCATTCAATGCAACAGCTTTGTGTATTTGGAGACAGTGCTTCCCGAAATCCCACCATTATTGTTCAGATAATCTGCATTTCCTCTTAGTAAATACCATAGATGTGTAAAAAGTTTTACACTTCACAAAGAAAATTATGTCAATTTCTAACAAAACATGATAGCTTAATATTCTAGCAAATGTTTGAATTTTCCATTTTATGGAACAAAAATCAATATGAAGTAGATTGTAACTTCTGTGGCAGAGAATAGATTCAAGATTTATTATGCATTCAGTATATTACATTAAAAAAGGGAAATTGATACAAAATAATAACCTGTTCAGATCCCAAATAATGCAAGTTTTGTCCTCACTGCCAGTAACAACAATGCTGAATGCTTTACAGATGTAAATAGAAGTGATATTACCAGAATGTCCACATAAATGCACAGGCCTGTTTCTCTCCTGAACTGTTAGCTGCAAGAAAGAAATTTGTTTTCACAAGTTCATATGTAAAGATTAAAAATCTCATATTTTGCTTTAAGCATTAGAATAAAATTAACTGCACTATTTAATTAAAAAATAATTAAAATGTGGATAGAAATAAGAGAAACTGTAAGAGAAGAAATTTGTTTTCACAAGTTCATATGTAAAGATTAAAAATCTCATATTTTGCTTTATGCATTAGAATAAAATTAACTGCACTATTTAATTAAAAAAATAATTAAAATGTGGATAAAAATAAGAGAAAAATTATTTAAAAACTGATAATGAAGGATGAAAAAAAAAGTTCAAATTATGATCTGAAAGCTATCAAATTTTGCGGCACAACTAAGATCCTTTCACGGCACATCGGTTGAAAATCACTGGTCTAGATCAATAGGTGGTGCCAAAAGCAAGACTCCCACAATATGAAAGTATTATTCATTAAGATCGTGGGTCATTTTAAATTGCTGGAATCTACCAGAAAAAAAAAAAAAGAACATAGGTTAGTTAACCTGCAACAAAAATAACTTAGCAATAATGACTGAAGCATTAGCTGAAAAAAATTGGGTTTCAGTGGGAGTGGGAACTGAATATTTCCTATAGAGCTCAGTTCTAGCTAATGTGAAATTACGAACTTGATTCCACAATCAGAAGAACTGTCTAGATCAGTGTTTTTCAACCTTTCTTATCTCATGCACACTTGAACCTCTAGTTAAACTTCTATGGCACATTTAAATTATGATGATATTATGTATACGTTTATTATAACAATGATATACTCATATAAACAATTTAAAGAGGTTTTAATTTTGATATGTACACTTATTGTGCTTTGGACTTATTTTGAAAATAATTTAATTAATGATCTTTAAAAATTTTTGCGGCACAACTAAGATCCTTTCACAGCACACTGGTTGAAAATCACTGGTCTAGATCAATAGGTGGTGCCAAAAGCAAGACTCCCACAATTTTGATCATAAAATCAAGTTCACAGTTTGCAAACAAAGCTCTCATTTCTTCTTTTAAGAAGCCACTGAAATATAGCCTTCTCCTTGTCTATATTATAGCCACTTCTTGTTGACAACCATTTCCAAGGAATCTGCCATCACTTGTCATAATTTTTCTCAAATGAGGATTTAATTTTGTGTCTTCTGCTTGAGAATTGTTGATACAGTTATTAAAATCAGAATATTTTTCTTAGAAACATCAATGTTTTAATGCCAATTTGAAATACTGTAGTACCATGGTTTCCATAAATTAAGGAACAATCTGAAAACCCAGTTTTTTTCAAAGACCCATTATATTTGTTGCACGTGAAGTGGAAAATAGGTGTAATTTAAAGTGGAAAATAGGTGTATATAAACATTGTACATAAGAATAACAGTTGAAATATGAAATAACAATTCTCAAAATTATATACGAATACAGTTATATGGTAAAAAAGCTGAAGGTCAACTGGGATAACTTAAGTGGTTCAATACGGAGTGTGGTCACCTCTTATCACTGTACAGGACTTGCAATGATATCTCAATC
Organism: Ryuthela nishihirai; assembly: GCA_038380435.1. Taxonomy (NCBI): domain Eukaryota; kingdom Metazoa; phylum Arthropoda; class Arachnida; order Araneae; family Heptathelidae; genus Ryuthela; species Ryuthela nishihirai. The sequence continues at coordinate 56,427 of JAWZYU010000037.1, forward strand.
TACTGATAAGACTGTCCAGCATCACTGTGGGCAGTAATTTCCATTGCTCCTCCAAAGCACATCTGAGCTATAAGAGACTTTCAGGAGCAGTATTTAGGAGAGCAACCCACCTCCTGAAAGTATTCAATGCACGTCCTATCAGTTTTAGATCATGTGATGGGTTGGCCTTTCCCTATGGTTAATAGTGCTATCCTCCAAATGACAGAGCAACAATGGTGTAGGTTTGGAGTTGTTTTACCTCTGAGCGGCACTTTTTTGCACACTATGGGCTAAATGGCCAGGTCACATGGACCCCGTAGGCTCAGAGAAGGTTGGGGGAGGGGACCCACTGGAACAGCTGTTAGGAGACAGATGGTAGCCTCCCGTCAAGACCATCCAGCGTGTTCTTTAACGTGCACAGGGTATGGCTCTCCCGTACACGGGGCCACGGCTTAACGTCCCATCCGACGGACGGCGGCCTTTCCAAGCTCATCGGTGTCCCCTACTGACCGTGGGCAGGGCGGGGAATTTTGCGGAGATAAATCTCAACGCTGACCCAGTTGGGACTCGAACCTGGGAACTACAGATTACGAGCCTGGCACGCTAAAAACCATGTAATAATATACTTGCGAAAAATTAGGGTTCGAGTTCCTATTGAATGTTTAAAAGTGGCGAATTTCAAGTCTAAAGTGAATGTCCAATAATAATCATAGCACAAAATTAAACTCAATCTGCTCAAAGGAGAAAAATATAGATCAAATCAATATCAATAAAATAAAAAAATTAATTTAAATTTAGTCATCCCGTGGCTGACTAAATGGTGATGGTTAGCACGCTTGGCTACTGATCTAAGGGACCTAGGCTCAAGCCCTGGGTAAGGCATGGCATTTTCACAGACCTTCTACAATGGCATATAAATTGGCAGGCTCCTGTCAGACCTCTGCAGTTGGGTTGTTTTACCTCTGAGCAGCACTTTTTTGCACAGCATGGGCTAAATGGCCAGGTCAAATGGATCCCGAAGGCTCAGAGAAGGTTGGGGGAGGGGACCCACTGGAACAGCTGTTGGGAGACAGATGGTAGCCTCCCATCAAGGCCATCCAGTGTGTTCTTTAACGTGCACAGGGTATGGCTCTCCCACACACGGGGCCACAGCTTAACGTCCCATCCGACGGACGGCGGCCTTTCCAAGCCCATCGGTGTCCCCTACTGACCGTGGGCAGGGAATCTTGCGGAGATAAATCTCAACGCTGACCCAGCTGGGACTCGAACCTTGGAACTACAGATTACGAGCCTGGCGCGCTACCGACTGAGCCAACCTCGCCCCGAGACACATTTCTGTAACTGATCATGTGGTTGTGGATGAGGCAAATAATTGTCCCCCTGACTTACTTGTGGTCAGAGTCACTCAACTGAAATGTGTCACTTGCAACTTGGAGTTAATCAGAAGCTGATTCAATGAAAAGGTAAGGTTCTCAAATAATAATTATAGTGTAAATAGAATAGCTGGTTAGGTCAAGCAAACATGAAGATGAACTATCGCAATGTGGAAATACAGTGACTTTTCAAGGACACGAAGCAGTGTGTGCCAGTTGAAAATAATTGCAATACAGTTGGCAATAGAATAGCAAACAGTTGCTCTCTGTCAATTTCTTGCTTTGGAAAGGTGTTGAGTTTTGTGTGTGTGATCTTTTGAAGGTTATTGCTGATGTGGAAACTGAGCACCAGTATGTGATACGTTACCACGTTGGATTGCTTTACTTCTGAGCTACACCTTTTTGCACACAATGGGCTAAATGGTCAGGTCACAAGGATCCCAAGGGATCAGAGAAGGTTGGGGAGGAGACCCACTGGAACAGCTGTTGAGAGACAAATGGTAGCCACCCGTCAAGGCCATCCAGCATGTTCTTTAACGTTGGATTGTTTTACCTCTGAGCAGCACTTTTTTGCACACCATGGGCTAAATGGCTAGGTCACAAGAACCCCGAAGGCTCAGAGAAGGTTGGGGGAGGGGACTCACTGTAACAGCTGTTGGGAGACAGATGGTAGCCTCCCGTCAAAGCCATCCAGCATGTACTTTAACATTGGAATGTTTTACCTCTGAGCGGCACTTTTTTTGCACACCATGGGCTAAATGGCCAGGTCACAAGGACCCCGAAGGCTCAGAGAAGGTTGCGGGAGGGGACCCACTGGAACAGCTGTTGGGAGACAGATGGTAGCCTCCCATCAAGGCCATCCAGCATGTTCTTTAACGTTGGATTGTTTTACCTCTGACCGGCACTTTTTTGCACACCATGGGCTAAATGGCCAGGTCACAAGGATCCCAAGGGATCAGAGAAGGTTGGGGAGGAGACTCACTGGAACAGCTGTTGGGAGACAAATGGTAGCCTCTCATCAAGACCATCCAGCTTGTTCTTTAATGTGCACAGGGTATGGCTCTCCTGCACAAGGGGCCACAGCTTAACATCCTATCCAATGGACGGCAGCCTTTCCAGGCCCATCGGTGTCCTCTGCTGACCGTGGGATGTTACTGTGTTCAGTGAGGCTAAAGTAGTGTACAGTTACTGACGTGAGATGACTAGAGTGTATGAAGAACAGTGCTTGAAATTAAGTGCTTGAATAAAGATGCTTGAACAGTGCTTGAAATTAAGTGCTTGAATAAAGATGCTTGAATAAAGCTCGAAATAAAGCTTGAACAGTGCTTGAATAAAGAACAGTGCTTAAAATTAAGTGCTTGAATAAAGCTTGAACAGTGCTTGAATAAAGATGCTTGAATAAAGCTTGAAATAAAGCTTGAACAGTGCTTGAATATAGAACAGTGCTTGAATAAAGCTTGAACAGTGTTTGAAATTAAGTGCTTGAATAAAGATGCTTGAATGAAGCTTGAAATAAAGCTTGAACAGTGCTTGAATAAAGAACAGTGCTTGAAATTAAGTGCTTGAATAAAGCTTGAAATAAAGCTTGAACAGTGCTTGAATAAAGATTGAAATAAAGCTTGAAATTACGTGCTTGAATAAAGATGCTTGAATAAAGCTTGAACAGTGCTTGAATAAAGAACAGTGCTTGAAATTAAGTGCTTGAATAAAGATGCTTGAATAAAGATTGAAATAAAGCTTGAACAGTGCTTGAATAAAGAACAGTGCTTGAAATTAAGTGCTTGAATAAAGATTGAATAAAGAACAGTGCTTGAAATTAAGTGCTTGAATAAAGCTTGAACAGTGCTTGAAATTAAGTGCTTGAATAAAGATTGAAATAAAGCTTGAACAGTGCTTGAATAAAGAACAGTGCTAGAAATTAAGTGCTTGAAAAGATGCTTGAACAGTGCTTGAATAAAGAACAGTGCTAGAAATTAAGTGCTTGAAAAGATGCTTGAATAAAGCTTGAAATAAAGCTTGAACAGTGCTTGAATAAAGAACAGTGCTTGAAATTAAGTGCTTGAATAAAGATGCCTGAATAAAGCTTGAACAGTGCTTGAATAAAGAACAGTGCTTGAAATTAAGTGCTTGAATAAAGAACAGTGCTTGAAATTAAGTGCTTGAATAAAGATGCTTGAATAAAGCTTGAAATAAAGCTTGAACAGTGCTTGAATAAAGAACAGTGCTTGAAATTAAGTGCTTGAATAAAGATGCTTGAATAAAGCTTGAAATAAAGCTTGAATAAAGAACAGTGCTTGAAATTAAATGCTTGAATAAAGCTTGAAATAAAGCTTGAACAGTGCTTGAATAAAGAACAGTGCTTGAAATTAAGCGCTCTTTTAAGTGGCACAAACACTTCACAGATGAATGTGATTCCATAGAGTAGGAGTTCTCAACATGGGGTACAGAAATTTTTTGGGGGTATGTCATGATTTTTTTGTATATGCCATGAGAACTCAAAAGTCACTAGATCTAGTAACAAACTCAGTGTTATATTTTTTTCCCATTGTTATACTATAACTATAGTTTTGTCTATCTATAAAAGGGGTATACCAGTTACATACACATTTCCAGGGGGTATATGAAGCATAAAAGATTGAGACCCACTGATATACGATTTATTTTATTCTCATTGTTATACTATAACTATAGTTTTATCTATCTATACAAGAGGTACGCCAGTTACATACACATTTCCAGGGGGTACATGTAGCATAAAAGGTTGAGAACCACTGATATATATGTTTTATTTCATTCCCATTGTTATACTATAACTATAGTTTTGTCTATCTATACAAGGGGTACGCCAGTTGCATACACATTTCCAGGGGGTATATGAAGCATAAAAGGTTGAGAACCACTGCCATAGAGGATGATTCAATATCTGGTCAACAAAGCACTGTTCTCCACACACTTGAATCATTTCTGTGAGTGTTTGTTCACCATTTAAGCCTTACTAAATACACATCACATAATGCTCAGTTTCCAAATCAGCAGTAGCCAGGAAAAAAAAAAATCACATATACACACACAAAAATTAACACTTTTCCAAAGTGAGAAAATGACAGACACGAAGTGTGTGTGGTTCTGCTTTTACTTGCAACCATATTGCAATGCATTGCAACTTGCACAGAAGGCTCTATGATCTTGAAGAGTTGCTGTGTTAACACGCATTATATATTAACTCATATGAAAAACTCTTAATTGTTGGTGATGATAGTCCATGAAATAAATGACCCATTTCCTACATGTTTCTTTATTTAATATATATCTTTTTTTATTGACATTTTGAAACTTCAATCCTAAAAAAATGTTTGAGAACCTTGCATTAAGTGCAAAGCAACTGTATTTTACTCTCAAATTCAGAAGTCAAGGCTAATAGTGCGGTTACTCAGCTCAGCAGTGGGGCGGGCTCAGTCGGTAGTGCGCCAGGCTCATAATCTGTAGTTCCCAGGTTCGAGTCCCAGCTGGGTCAGCGTTGAGATTTATCTCCGCAAAACTCACCGCCCTGCCCACGGTCAGTAGGGGACACCGATGGGCTTGGAAAGGCTGCCGTCCGTCGGATGGGACGTTAAGCCGTGGCCCCGTGTGCGGGATAGCCATACCCTGTGCACGTTAAAGAACACGCTGGATGGCCTTGATGGGAGGCTACCATCTGTCTCCCAACAGCTGTTCCAGTGGGTCCCCTCCCCCAACCTTCTCTGAGCCTTCGGGGTCCATGTGACCTGGCCATTTAGCCCATGGTGTGCAAAAAAGTGCCGCTCAGCAGTGTTCATGGGAATGCTACTCTTGAGAATGGAAAGAAAACAGGCTGCTCATGAACACATTTCACAACACATTCATGAACACACAACACGCCTAACAAAAAAATTGATCCAAATTATTTTTTGCAACTATAGTAAAAAGAATTAAATGCTTTAAATGAACTCTAAGAAAAGTACTAAGTGTAATAAAAAGCTGATTTTTTTTTTACCTTACATCAAATTTGTTCTTAAATTTAACTCATTACATGGAACTTAACCTTTCAGCCCCAAATTAATTTAGTTACACTAACAATGTTTCGAGCATATTATTATTTAGACCTAAATAAATATCTTTTTTGTACAAAATAAAAATTGTAAATGAAAAAAAAGATACACAAAATAAAAATTCCTTTATTAACTGTAAATATGCTACATGTTTTCATAAGGGAAACAGTTTTTTAAAATGCATTTTAACAGATTTAAAAAAAAAATAAATCTTTTGCAGTTAGTGTTCTCTTAATAGCACATGTGAGTAGAAGGGTTAAAAACCCATGCAAGTATATAAATAAGGTACTAACTATCCTTAAAAAATCTCATTCTAAAGGTATTTCTTATAATATTGGCACTCATTATAACAAACTTTTACTATATGTTGCAATGTAAAACTGATCTGCATACAGGCTACAAATGGTTTTCCCCCGAAACTTGAATCGAGGTTAAGAGTGCTGTAATGCTAACAATGACAAAATCGATATTCAGGATTTGGGTTGTGTTGTTTTACCTCTGAGCGGCACTTGTTTGTACACCATGGGCTAAATGGCCAGGTCACATGGACCCCGAAGGCTCAGAGAAGGTTGGGGGAGGGGACCCACTGGAACAGCTGTTGGGAGACAGATGGTAACCTCCCGTCAAGGCCATCCAGAGTGTTCTTTAATGTGCACAGGGTATGGCTCTCCCGCACACGGGGCCAAGGCTTAACGTCCCATCCGATGGACGGCGGCCTTTCCAAGCCCATCAGTGTCCCCTCTGACCATGGGCAGGGCGGGGAATTTTTGCGGAGATAAATCTCAACGCTGACCCAGCTGGAACTCGAACCTGGGAACTACAGATTACGAGCCTGGCGCGCTACCGACTGAGCCACCCCCGCCCTCGATATTCAGGAGGTTGAGTGTCAGGTGACTAATAGATGCTATTAGGCAGCATTCACATTCTTTGGTGTCTGATTACCATCCACTTTACTGATTACCTACTATAAATCTGTGATATGGGCCGAATGGTGATGAGATAGAGGTGAATGATGAATGGCATTGTGCTATCTCCAATTTTTCCCCTTGAATGCCAATGATGCTATGAAATTAACCTACCAGTGGCATAACTAGTGGTTACACCTTAAATTTTGGACATCAGTGTTGCGAGTTAATATTAAATTCTATATTTATGTGTAAAGCATGAACTTCAAAAAATTCAACAACTATTAATATTTTCGTTAAGTGTAATATTTTATCGTTCAACACAAGTTTATTAGTATCTACTTAAAGATGTAAACTTCAGTTTCAAAATATATATTTATAAGATAAAGTTCCTTTCTTCTTAAACTTACCCTTGCAGAATCAATATTCAAATCATGGACAGAGATCATTCCAGATGCATGGGCTACAAATAATACTCTACAGTCAGGAACTGAAGCACACAGAGAAATCTGCAAGCATAAACATCCATAGTTAATCAGAATTTAATGTTTGTAGCTATCTCAATTATTCATAAATTTGAACAATAGTACCAAATGCTGATGTATTATAACAATAATATATAATAATATATATAACAATAATCCAGCTAGTACATCTGTGTGTTCCATCAATTAGTGGTCTGAACATGGTAAAGAAATTTAGACTGCCTACACTTATGACCAGGGATGCACCACCACATATAAATTTTGTGCAATGCATAATGGAAACAAAATTTAAAATTAAATACAAGACTGAGGGGAGTTTAAAAGATTAATTTTGAACAAGAATAGGCAACCAATCAAGGACATCACTGCTTATGAAGCTTTTTGTATTTTTGAAGGCAAAAAACTTTCACTGCAATGTACACATGCACTGGGAAGTCATGGCTAGGTAGACAGGTTGGCTGCTGAGCAGGAAGCCAAGCTGAGCTGCCTCATATGGTGGAACAGAGATCATTCGAGATGCATGAACAACAAATAATACTCTGCAGTCAGGAACTGAAGTACACAGAAAATCTGAAAGCATAAGCATCCAATGTTAATCAGAATTTAATGTTTGTAGCTATCTCAATTATTCATACGCTTGAACACTAACACTAAATGCCGATGTACTATAACAATTTAAAATTTGCAATCTAAGGAGTATGTGCTGGGTTGGGTTGTTTTACCTCTGAGCGGCACTTTTTTGCACACCATGGGCTAAATGGCCAGGTCACATGGACCCCGAAGGCTCAGAGAAGGTTGGGGGAGGGGACCCACTGGAACAGCTGTTGGGAGACAGATGGTAACCTCCCGTCAAGGCCATCCAGAGTGTTCTTTAATGTGCACAGGGTATGGCTCTCCCGCACACGGGGCCAAGGCTTAACGTCCCATCCGATGGACGGCGGCCTTTCCAAGCCCATCAGTGTCCCCTCTGACCATGGGCAGGGCGGGGAATTTTACGGAGATAAATCTCAACGCTGACCCAGCTGGGACTCGAACCTGGGAACTACAGATTACGAGCCTGGCACGCTACCGACTGAGCCACCCCCGCCCCGAGTATGTGCTGTGCAAATGGAAAATGGTAAAAGGGTGAATAGTCTCTCCTAAAATGGTGCCATTGCTATAGCTCTATACAAGTTCTCTGCAGGTTCCATTTACTTTGTTGCTTTGATTTCAAAGGTCTGTTTGTTATGATGCCCGACATGCTTCTGAGAGATGTGGATTCAAAACCCACTCAGGGCAACCAAATTTTTTTCAACTAATTATTTCAAGTGTTTCTTGTCTACAGACATTTTCCTGTGATACTTTATTACTGAATTATTTATATAATGTTGTGAGTATGAGTGACAAATATTACTTCTATCATATGAGGCAGCTCAGCTTGGCTGCCCAACCCAACACAGATGGCGCCAGTGGTGAATCAATAAAGCGTGGGAATGCTTTTATGTCACATTATTGAAGAAAACAGTTAGTCTCTGATGATCTACTAGTTATGATGCATGGCATCTTCTGGGAGATGTGGGTTTGATTCCAACTTTTTTCCCCCAACTAATTTATTCAAGTGAGGTCCTGCCATCCTCTCAGATCTCCTACTGTGGCATATAAACTGACAGGCTCCTGTCAGACCTCTGTGGCAAGCAGCTGCTTGAGGGGGTATTAAACATTGGTTATTTAGCTAACATTTTCTTTTGCCACTGGAAGTGTTTCTTTATTTTTATTTATTATTATGAAGTAACTTTCTTATCTGTATTTGCAACAATAAGTTACTTTTTTTTTCATTTTATTTTCAGGCATTGTTAGCTGTATTATGGCATGATGCAAACATGATTCCATATTCAACTAAAATTTCTAGCCATAAATATTTCTATTTTGAAACACCGATTTATTTTAAAAAAAGTTTTTGTTCCCTGCTGGAAATATATTGCCTCTCCCTGAAACAAATCTCTCCCCTCCCCAGAAAAAATTATGCCAGGAAACATGTATATTTATGAAACTTGTACAACAGTGGTCTCCAGTACTTTGTATCACTTCACAAATTGACTATTATAATTATAAGATAATAATAAATATATAAATAAAAAATATATATATAAATATAAATAATATTATATAATAATAATAATAATAATAATAATAATAATAATAATAATAATAATAATAATAATAATAATTTATTAATAATATTATATAATAATTAATAAATATATATATAAATATAATATAAATATATATATAATATTATAAGATAATATTATAATTATAAGTTTTTTTATTATCTTATTAAACTCTTATTAAACTTATCAATTTAACTAAATTAATAACTCTTAATAATTTATGAATTTTAAAGTGTTTGTCTGAAGCAGATTGTTATTAAACAAATAAACAAACTCTAGCAAAATACACACACACATATATATATTACAAAATAATGAAACATTTAAAATAACTTACTGGATTTAAAGTATCCCCTTTTAAAAGAGGTATTGGAGGATGATCTCTACAGAGTTTAATTCTTACTATTTCATCTTCATGACCCCAGCTTATTAGTGCTGCTGACATAACATATGTAGCACTCAATATACTTCCAGCTAAAATAAAACAGCTCTATTGATGAATCTTATATATTTTATTCCAAATAAAAAAAAAAAAGCTTTTTAAAACTGATCAAAATTCCTTGATGAAAAAAATTACAAATATAAATTGCAATATTTCCATCTCTACTTAACTATATTCATCACTTATAATTTTTCATTTCTTGAACAATTATGAAATAGTCTATAACTCTTAATATATCAAATGAAAACAACTATAGTTATCTATATGCAAATACAATGTTTCAAAAATAAAAGTTTTTTGGTTCACTATTAAAAAAAAAGCATAATTTTACACCCTTCTTTACCTTCAAGATTTCAATACATAGAAATAGAATCATGACATAATTTTTCAAGAAATAACCTGAACTAAGCAGTAAATGACACTTCACAGTATTTTTCAGTCTGTTAACTGTAAATAAATAAAAAATAAATACCCCCTCAGGCAGCTGCTTGCCACAGAGTCTGACAGGAGCCTGTCAGTTTATATGCCACAGTAGAAGGTCTGAGAGGATGGCAGGCCCTCAGCAGAAAACAACACGGACATCCATGCCTTACCCGGGGCTCGAACCCAGGTCCCGTAGATCAGTAGCCAAGCGGCCTAACCACTCGGATTAGCAAGAAATCTTTTTTTTTTTTTTTGAAATGATTTTTGAAGTAGATTAAAAGAAGGAAGCAAAAAACTTCTTAGAGGTAAGCACTCATAATGTCGTCATAAAAAAGGGTATCGTATGATTCAGGCACAGCAGATGGGCAAGAGGCATTCCTTTTCCTGAAATTCTGGTATGGAATAAAATAGTAGCATATCATCATGCTCCAAATTTGAATTACAAAAGGAATAAATTAATTAAATCTTGCAATCTACATTACAATAGGAACTTTTTTCAGGAATTCTAGGCTGCTGCTGTCTACATATCCTTCTAATATTAACAATACACATCAAAACTCGCTCAGTGATCATATTTGACCTTTGCTCTTATCAGTCTGAGATGTGGCAGAAACAAATCCTATATGTGAAGGTTCCTTTTTTTTTACAGTAAAAATAGGATATTTACCGGTATAATTCCAAATGCATGAACACCAAGCTGTAATATTTTGATATCAGCAAAGATTATCTCAAGTCTATCACTACATTATATTTAAATTCCCTCCTTTTCCTCCCTATCCTTACCAAAAGACTTGAGAACTGAAAACTTACATGAAGACAGAATTGAAAACCTTCTGAAAAACAGGATAACTGGAAATGAATTATTCTACAATTTCACAATATCACCATTATAAATGGGGCGGGGGTGGCTTAGTCGGTAGCGCGCCAGGCTCGTAATCTGTAGTTCCCAGGTTCGAGTCCCAGCTGGGTCAGCGTCGAGATTTATCTCCACAAAATTCTCCGCCCTGCCCAGTCCACGGTCAGAAGGGGACACCGATGGGCTTGGAAAGGCCGCCGTCCGTCGGATGGGACGTTAAGCCGTGGCCCCGTGTGCGGGAGAGTCATACCCTGTGCACGTTAAAGAACACGCTGGATGGCCTTGACAGGAGGCTACCATCTGTCTCCCAACAGCTGTTCCAGTGGGTCCCCTCCCCCAACTTTCTCCGAGCCTTCGGGGTCCTTGTGACCTGGCCATTTAGCACGTGGTGTGCAAAAAAGTGCTGCTCAGAGGTAAAACAACCCAACTCAGAGCCTTCAGGGTCCTTATGACCTGGCCATTTAGCCCATGGTGTGCAAAACAGTGCCACTCAGAGGTAAAACAATCCAACGTTAAAGAGCACGCTGGATGGCCTTGACGGGAGGCTACCATCTGTCTCCCAACAGCTGTTCCAGTGGGTCCCCTCCCCCAACCTTCTCTGAGCCTTTGGGGTCCATGTGACTGGCCATTTAGCCCATGGTGTGCAAAACAGTGCCGCTCAGAGGTAAAACAACCCAACACCATTATAAACTGTTGTAATAGATGTTCACCTCAGAAATTTTCTTGTGGTGGTACAGACAGAATGTTACCTATTATTCTGGGTCCTTTTGGTGGAGTTGAGTATGGAATGCACTGTACCTCAATGGTTATGGGAATTCTTTCACATTTGCCTGGCTGCAGGCATGCACATTTAAGACAACTCATAAAAGTGATTGTAATTCATTAAAATTTTATGTCAGCAGTGATCATGCCTTGCAAGAGAAAACAAAACATGTCTAACTGTTTTATTGCATTTATGTAATGCAAATTTAAGTGTTATTATTAGATTAAAAAATAGCTTTACATAAAGAGTATTCTGTAGCAGTGTAAAAATAGCTTTTCCAGTGAAAAGTGGATACTAACTATACTATACTAACTAACTGCCAGGTGACAAGCCAGCAGCCATGGAACTGTGAGAAAAAAATCCCGTAATCAGTGAAGTACAGTGAATTCAAACTCTGCTGAAAGAGCTCAAAATAACAAGAGGTAAGGTTCATTTTGTACCACCATATGGAGTTTATTCCTGGGGTAGGCCCAGCACTAGAAAAAATAAATGGGGGCATGAGGGGGGGGGGGGGGGCTGACTGACTTAGGATATTGTTCCAGTACACTTTATTTTTTAATTCCATTTCAGTGATCTTTGAAAAGTTTATTGAAAAATATGTGCAATATATCCTTACTATCATCCTTGTGGAAGTGAGGGTTGGACATGGTCTTCTCCCCCTAGATTTGGCCCTGTCCTGGAGTTGGGTTAGGTTGTTTTACCTCTGAGCGGCACTTTTTTGCACACCATGGGCTAAATGGCCAGGTCACATGGACCCCGAAGGCTCAGGGAAGGTTGGGGGAGGGGACCCACTGGAACAGCTGTTGGGAGACAGATGGTAGCCTCCCATCAAGGCCATCCAGCGTGTTCTTTAACGTGCACAGGGTGTGGGCTCTCCCGCACACGGGGCCACGGCTTAACGTCCCATCCGAAGGACGGCGGCCTTTCCAAGCCCATCGGTGTCCCCTACTGACCATGAGCAGGGCGGGGAATATTGCGGAGATAAATCTCAACGCTGACCCAGCTGGGACTCGAACCTGGGAACTACAGATTACGAGCCTGGCACGCTACCGACTGAGCCACCCTCGCCCCTGCTGTCCTGGAGAAAATATACAGGGCGATTCGAAACTTATCATTAAAATTTCGTGGGGAGGTAGGGAATACGTCAGGAAACCAATTTCACATAGGAAAGTATGTCCGCAAACGTCATCTACATGAACAAAATGGACAAGTAAAGTGAACACAAGGAAACAGTACAGTTAAGTGGTAACGAATGTGACTTTTATTCCAACAAGGTAAAGTACAGGTTCACAGTAGGTGCTGAAAATTGCGACCATTTACACGGACACAGGATTCACAGCACCGTTGCATTGACCACCGAACATTTTCAAAAACACCTGGCATATCACGGACAATGCCTGCGGCGGCCACTATTCGTGCAACAAGGTCCATTTCACTGTCGACGGGGGTCTCGTACACATGGTATTTCATGGCCCCCCACAAAAAAAATCCATGGGCGATAAATCAGGTGACCTGGGTGGCCAAGCGATCGGTCCACCTCTACCGATCCATCGAGTTCCGAATGTTCGGTTCAGGTAATCACGTGCAACAATTGTGCTATGGGCTGGAGCCCTGTCATGTTGATACCACATATCTTGGTGGATATGCGCAGGAACAGCGCCCAGAAAAGTCGGTAACACTGTCTCGAGAAATATTAGGTATTTCCGGCCGTCCAATCGAGGTAGTAGCAAGTAAGGTCCCCACAAACAGTCACCAATGATTCCAGCCCACACATTTACGGCAAAACGATGTTGCGCATGGTGACTTCTCGTACCATGTGGGTTGTCGTAAGCCCACACATGTGAATTATGTGTATTGAACACACCTTCACGACTGAATGAAGCTTCATCTGTAAAAAGGACAGAAGCTGGAAAACTGGGGTCCACGGCACCTTTCTTCATGAACCATTGTGCAAATTCCACACGCTTCGGATAATCGTCAGGATGCAGTAACTGCACCCTTTGCAGATGGTAAGGATGCACACGTTCCTCGTGCAGTATCCGCCACACTGCTGACTGAGAGACCCCAAGCTGCTGAGCAATAGCTCGTGTGCTGGTATTCAGATTATCTTCGATGGAGTGTAGGACTTGTTCTGCGACGTTGACAGTCCGCGTCAGTCGTCTTCTCCCCGTATCCTGCATGTTGCTGCGCAGTGAACCACGTTCACGCAGATTGCGATGCACACGTGCAAACATTTGATGCTGCGGTATTCTCTGTTGGGGTATCGGTCTTCGTAAACTTGCCTAGCTCGGCGGCCGCTTTCGCCAGCTGCCCCATATGCGAGATGCATATCCGCTAGCTCTTGATGCGTAAAACGATTCATCTTATCACTAGTAAGTCAGCTCGTACACTGATGACAGCGGGAGTGGTCGGGCGAGCTGTACACTGGTTGGGTACACACAGCGCCCTCTACATATGCATGCGTACATTTGCGGACATACTTTCCTATGTGAAATCGGTTTCCTGACGTATTCTCAACCTCCCCACGAAATTTGAACGATAAGTTTTGAATCACCCTGTATATTACTATAGTTCCTTCATATCACTGATATAGTGTATTTGTAGAGAAATTAAATATTAGAAACACAGTGCATATAATGTATAATAGAAGAATTGAAAATTTATTTAAAGACAGGAGAACTGACAACTTATTTGAAGAGAGAATTGAAAATCTACTAGAAGACAGCAGAAATGAAAGTCAATTCAATGACAGAAACACAGGAAGCTACACACCTATTCCTACAACTATTGATCTAAGAAACTAAAATATACATATTGCATTTACAATTTATTCAGCCTACATATATCTGTAAGAAGATGAAACTTAAACTTTCTATTTTAAATGATCATTATTTATTAATGAAGCTCGTGATTAAGCAAGTTATGCCACATGCATAACTTGCCTAATCACGAGCTGCATTAATAATAAAAGTGTAGACTAGTCCTGGCAAATGGAAAAAATATATACTGTAAAATGAACAGTTTTAGGCATAGGAAAAATGCAATATAATATTAAGTACAATACTGAAAATTAATGACTGATATTAGAAACACCTACATTTTTCTTTACTGTGGTTTAAAAGAAGGCAAATATTACGTGGAAGTCCAAAGACATCATTTGTAAGCACAGAAAGAAGGCTACCCAGAATAACTTGTTGTTTTCGACACCACACCAGATTAGGGAGCGATGTTGATGGTGAACCTACATAATTACCCCATTTTAATCCACGAACTTCTTCCATGACATCCTGTGACAAAAAGCAAAATTAATTTTTATAAATATATCAGTAACACATATATTATGAATATTAGAATAATGATAGTTTAATTTAAAACAAATTAACTTTTATTTACTTATAAAAACAGAACTATTTGTCAAAAGGGAACTAATGAGGCATATCTGAAGTGGGCACCTGTCATTCCCAGTAAAAATGTGTTTGAGCAGTTGACCAATGAACACAGATTTTAGAAACAGAGCAAAAAAAAAATCTTCAAACATCCATTGTTCGTGCTAAATGATGGGGGCAGGGGTGGCTCAGTCGGTAGCATGCCAGGCTCGTAATCTGTAGTTCCCAGGTTCGAGTCCCAGCTAGATCAGCGTTGAGATTTATCTCTGCAAAATTCCCCACCATGCCCACAGTCAGTAGGGGACACCGATGGGCTTGGAAAGGCCACCGTCCGTCGGATGGGACGTTAAGCTGTGGCCCCGTGTGCGGGAGAGCCATACCCTGTGCACTTTAAAGAACACGCTGGATGGCCTTGACGGGAGACTACCATCTATCTCCCAACAGCTGTTCCAGTGGGTCCCCTCCCCAACCTTCTCTGAGCCTTCGGGGTCCATGTGACCTGGCCATTTAACATGGTTGCAAAAAAGTGCCGCTCAGAGGTAAAACAACCAACAACCCAACTGCTAAATGATGGGATTTTTTCAGTTCTACAAATTAACTTATTTTACCATGGATAGTAGGGGACCACCAGCTTTCTTTCCAACACTTCAGCTGTTTATTTTTGGTGAACATTATTTAAAATTTAAGTAAGCTATGATATAAATATAGTCATGTGAATATAATATCTGTAGTCACATAAATGGAATTGTATCGTACTTGTGGACTTTAAATATAAAGCAACTACCCAAACAGCAGCAGAAAGTGTGAATATAAACTGTAATCTGGTAACTTTCAACTAATGAGATCAACCATTTTAAATAAACTATTCAAAGATTTCAGTTATATGAAGGACAGAATTTCAGTTATTATAAATTTTATACAGTCAATAAGCAATGACAATTTTAATATCTCTCTTAAAACGTGTGGTTTATCATATATAATATGGTTCTGTTTAAAATGGCTCTAAGAGTAAATTGCTGTCATTTGTGCTTAGAAGGAGTGAACTCAAATGAAATTCAATGAAAAATATTAAAACAGTAAGATAACACTTTTTTTTTTCATACAATCTCAAGACAATGATGTTAGAAATTTGGTGCATGAATAAACTTGTGAATTACTGGAACAAATATATTCAAAAGAAGGGAGACTATGAAAAAATAATGCACGTTAATAAGATTAAAATAATTTTATCAATGAATGAATTGCCTTTATTTATTGAATTTTCCTCATATTATTCTTAACTTCTTGATTTTTTTTTAAATACAGGAAAATGTGTCTATGGTTTTGCAATATTTGCAAAGTGTAAACCAGTCTTTGATATAGAGGAATGGACTAGAATTTGGTGCCATCTATGGGTTAAGTAATTTTACCTCTGAGCAGCACTATTTTGCACACAGTGGGCAAATGACCAGGTCATAAGGACCCTGAAGGCATAGAGAAGGTGGGGGAGAGGGGACCCACTGGAATAGCTGTTGGAAGACAAATGATATCCTCCTGTCATCCAGTGTGTTCTTTAATGTGCACAGGTATGGCTCTCCCACACAAGGGACCATGGCTTAACATCCCATCCGACGGACGGCTGCCTTTCCAAGCCCATCGGTGTCCCCTACTGACCCATGGGCAGAGTAGAGAGTTTTGTGTAGATAAATCTCAATGCCGACCCAGCTGACTTGAACCTGGGAACTGCAAATTATGAGCCTGCAGTGCTACTGACTGTGCCATCTATGGATATAATAGAAGCTACATACAATAACATTGAAGCTAACCATGTCTGATACGCAACAAGAATTGTTTGCTACATTTCACAGGTATCATTCATTTGATGTATTTATCATGACAAAGTACATATATATTTTAATTATTTTCTTCACTGTTTCTTTTCATTGGTTTCTGCTACAACTTTTGGGATAGTTTCTATATTACAATGTATGAGGTGCAATCCAAAAGTTCACAGACTGTACTGATAAAAATGCAGGAATACTTTAGGTTTTAATCACTGTTATCCCCTTTCAAAGTAGTCCCCTTCAGAGCTAATACAGAGAACAGTACTTTTCCACTGCTGAAAACACCTCTGAAACTCCTGTTTTGAGATACTGTCAGTACTTCCGTTGATTCAGCCTCAATCACTTTGATGCTGTCAATACTTCCGTTGATTCAGCCTCAATCACTTTGATGCAGTCAAATCGTCAACTCTTAAGGTGGAACAACCACTATGTTATCTTAGGGAGGGACAACCACTATGTTATTTTTGGCCAAAAACGGTGAACTGTCATCTGATTCATCAGATGAACAGATATTCATTCATAAAATTATTTTAACCTTATTAAGTGTGGGTCAATGCATTGTCATGATGCATTCCAGTCCTGCATGTGCCGCAAAAATTCCCCGCCCTGCCCACGGTCAGTAGGGAACACCGATGGGCTTGGAAAGGCCACTGTCTGTTGGATGGGATATTAAGCAGTGGCCCCATGTGCAGGAGAGCCATACCCTGTGCACGTTAAAGAACACACTGGATGGACTTGACAGGAGGCTACCATCTATCTCCCAACAGCTCTTCCAGTGAGTTCCCTCCCCCAACCTTCTCAGAGCCTTGGGGCGGGGGTGGCTCAGTCGGTAGCGCGCCAGGCTTGTAATCTGCAGTTTCCAGGTTCGAGTCCCAGCTGGGTCAGCATTGAGATTTATCTCCTCAAAACTCCCCACCCTGCCCACAGTCAGTAGGGGACACAGATGGGTTTGGAAAGGCCGCCGTCCATTGGATGGGACGTTAAGCCGTGGCCCCGTATGCGGTACAGCCATACCCTGTGCACGTTAAAGAACACGCTGGATGGCCTTGATGGGAGGCTACCATCTGTCTCCCAACAGCTGTTCCAAATGGTCCCCTCCCCCAACTTAATCCGAGCCTTCGGGGTCCTTGTGACCTGGCCATTTAGCCCATGGTGTGCAAAAAAGTGCCGCTCAGAGGTAAAACAACCCAACTCAGAGCCTTCAGGGTCCTTATGACCTGGCCATTTAGCCCATTGTGTGCAAAACAGTGCTGCTCAGAGGTAAAAAAACCCATTTTCCTGGACACTTCAGCCTCACATTCTCCCTCAAAAACTTCAGGACCTTGATGTAGTAGTGTTGATCCACTCTCTGGTCTGTAGGAACAAACTCCTTATGCATGATTCCCTCCACATCAAAGAAACAAATCAGCATGCTTTTCACAAGCCTTGCTTTTTTGGTCACAAGGAAAGAGGATGATTGCTGTTTTGTTTGTGGTCATATCCATAAACCTAGCTTTGTTCACCAAGTGATGACTTTAGAAAGGAAGTTTTGGTCTTTTTTGACTTGCTCCTGAAAGTCCCTGCACACAGTGAGCTGATGTTATCTTTAGTCCTAAGTCAGTAGTCACACAAATTTGGCAGCAATCTGTCCCATGTTGAGTTCCACCATTAAGATTCATACATTAGTCTAACAACTCCACAGATGCCATTAATTGTTCGCTGATGGTCCTTGTGGACGACATGATGTACTTTCCCCAAATTATTGTTTGTTCAGCTTATTGAGGGCTGACTAGAACATTCAGAATCATCCACCAATATTTGTCTACATTTAAAATGGGTTGTTGTTGTTTTGGGTTGTTTTACCTCTGAGTGGCACTTTTTTGCACACCATGGGCTAAAAGGCCAGGTCACATGGACCCCGAAGGCTCAGAGAAGGTTGGGGGAGGGAACCCACTGGAACAGCTGTTAGGAGACAGATGGTAGCCTCCCATCAAGGCCATCAGCGTGTTCTTTAATGTGCACAGGGTATGGCTCTCCCGCACACGGGGCCACGGCTTAACGTCCCATCCGACGGACAGAGGCCTATTCCAAGCCCATCGGTGTCCCCTATTAACCGTGGGCAGGGTGGGGAATTTTGCGGAGATAAATCTCAACGCTGACCCAGCTGGGACTCGAACTGGGAACTACAGATTACGAGCCTGGCGCGCTACCGACTGAGCCACCCCCGCCCCATATTTAAAATGGGAGAACTACTCAAAAGTCAGAGTTTGGCCAATGGCATCATCATCACTGAATGCTTGTTTAGGCATTTCGTGAGTCTCTGAAGCAATTTTAGCAAGTTTGAAACAAAACTTGATGCAAACATTCTGTATTTTCATATCTTCCATTTTTCTGTTAAAAAAACAAAACTGTAAGGTAACACAAACACATAAAATGCTCAGACAGGAGACTTGGTTCCAACTGTCAATATGGAACTTGCCCGACTGCTTGACAAAGGAATAGGCTTGTGATACCTAGTGGCAGAAGTTGGAACCTAGATGGTGCTATATGTGGTAAGTCTGGGAACTTTCGGAATTGCACCACATACATAATGAATTCAGTGAAATGACGTTAAAAAATATTTTTTCCATATTCTGTCCTTTTGTCATAAATAAAGCTAACCAAAAATTCAGTTCTGAAAGGGTTAATATTTATGCTCCTTTTCCAATGTCCAAATAGCTAGCACATCTGGCCATGGCACAAAAAGGTTTAAAGAAGCATAGTGCTTTTTTTTTTTAAGGGTTATGTCATTTTTCTTTTTGGATATCCCTTTTTCCAAAGTATATTATAATAATTAAACAATTTCAACAGTTAACACTATATATATATAAGTCAAGGGATATACCAACCTCATTATGAGGAGTTGAAATTTCAAATAGAAGTCAGCTGCATTAACATATATTTATCTACTATACTAGCATATCAGCAATTGCATGCCCAAGTCTGCTATCTTTGCATTAGTAAATAGGCCTTATGTTGGGTTGTTTTACCTTTGAGCGGCATTTTTTTGCACACCATGGGCTAAATGGCCAGGTCACATGGATCCTGAAGGCTCAGAGAAGATTGGAAGAGGGAACCCACTGGAACAGCTGTTGGGAGACAGATGTAGCCTCCCGTCAAGGTCATCCAGCATGTTCTTTAACGTTCACAGGGTGTGGCTCTCTCCCACACATGGGGCCACGGCTTAATGTCCCATCTGATGGACAGCAGCCTTTCCAAGTCCATCGGTGTTCCCTACTGACCGTGGGCAGAGTGGGAAATTTTGCGGAGATAAATCTCAACGCTGACCCAGCTGGGTCTCGAACCTAGGAACTACAGATTACGAGCTTGGCACGCTACCGACTGAGCTACCCCTGCCGCAACAGGTCTTATGTACAAGCAAACAACTTAACAATGATTTAATATTAACCCTGTGGTTATAACACAATAAGACAATATCCACTACACTGACTGTACAATTTCAGCATATAGAACTATCTATTATTTTATAACTGGAACAGGTCAACTGTTTACCTTTATGGTTAAATAAAGCAGGTACCCGTTTTGGTTGTACATCAGATATTTATTGGCTTGATGTTAGATGGCATTGGAAATATCTTGACCATTAATGCTGACAGGTAGTATTTAGCAAGTTCATAATGTCCTGAAGGAACGTCCTTTCGTTGTACATACCTGTTTGTTGGGCAAGCTAATTTCAGTACTATCTAACACTAAGCCAACAAATATTGGATGTACAACCATAGTGGGATGTATAACCATAAAGATCAAAAGTTCACCTATTCTAATTATAAAATAGTATATAAGAGCTTATGATGAAATTATATAGTCAGTGTAGTAGATAATGTCTTTTTGTGTTATAACCACACAGTTAGTAGCAAATCATTAAGTTGTTTGCTTGTACAAAGGCCTGTAAAATAATAGCTAAATAATAATAAATAAAGCTAAATGTATGTCATTGTGGATGACTTCTGTTTGAAAGCTCAACTCTCCATAATGAGATAGGTATATTCCATGACTTATATACAGTGTTAACTGTAGAAATTATTAAATTAATATACTGTGAATATTAGACTTCTCTTATAACATATTAAGTGACATGTTCCAATAAAACCTAATTGGCCAGTGGGCTGCCTAAAAATTAAAAAAAAAAATATTTGTCAATAAATTTAAGAAGAAAATTAAAAATTTTGAACATTAGAAAGATATTTAAT
This sequence comes from Ryuthela nishihirai, assembly GCA_038380435.1. Taxonomy (NCBI): domain Eukaryota; kingdom Metazoa; phylum Arthropoda; class Arachnida; order Araneae; family Heptathelidae; genus Ryuthela; species Ryuthela nishihirai. Next base: position 77,308 of record JAWZYU010000037.1, read on the forward strand.
AAAATTTAATTTTAAATATGTTAAAAATCAATCCAAAGTGAATGCACAGTATTCCCTGTTAAGATAGACATCAAACATTAATTAATAGATTCCCGCCGTGGCGGTGATGAATTTTTTTCAGAATCTATTAATTTAAATATGTTATTTTTATTTTTGCAAATGCTATGCAATTTAAATTCAAGGATCTTATGTAAGCTATCATTAACTTACCAATGATGTAGGCTGATTTTCTGTGTTATCTGGTGGTGACAATGAAAGGCATGCCATAGGGTGCGGAGATAGAAACAATTGACGTGGCATTTGGCCAACTGTTTTAATCATGGTTTGCAAAGCCTGTCTGGTGACTGGATCTTCTAATTTTGTTATATCTAGTCCAAAGTATGTCTAAAAAACAAATAATTTACAATATCATTTAAAACTTCACTGAAAAAATTTGTAAAACATTTTAAATTTAGCAAACTAAAACACTGATACAAGTGATTAGTTTTAAACAATTAATGTTTCTAGATAGTCTTTTATCTTTTTATTCAATAATAGTCAATAACTTTAATAAAGTCAGTAGTAATACTTAATTAAATAAAGTCAATAAAAACTGACTGAATAAAAAAACTGACTGACCAAATAATTGTGAAATAATCCTCTCCGGTATCAAGAATAAAAAGTAAACATCTACTTGAAGAACGGGCGGGGGTGGCTCAGTCGGTAGCGCCAGGCTCGTACTCTGTAGTTCCCAGATCCGAGTCCCAGCTGGGTCAGCGTTGAGATTTATCTCCGCAAAATTTCCCACCCTGCCCACGGTCAGTAGGGGACACTGATGGGCTTGCAAAGGCCACCGTCCGTCAGATGGGACGTTAAGCTGTGGCCCCGTGTGCGGGAGAGCCATACCCTGTGCACATTAAAGAACACGCTGGATGGCCTTGACGGGAGGCTACCATCTGTCTCCCAACAGCTGTTCCAGTGGGTCCCCTCCCCCAAACTTCTCTGAGCCTTCGGGGTCCATGTGACCTGGCCATTTAGCCCATGGTGTGCAAAAAAGTGCTGCTCAGAGGTAAAACAATCCAACAACCAAACCCTACTTGAAGAAAGAGTTCTTTCTGAAGTAAGTTTAAGTTTTCAGCTCCAGTATTAATACGTAAATATTCTTTCCTTTGATTCTTCAAACTTGAATATATTCTTTCCTTTCACCTTTACATTTGAATTTTGCTGTATTCTGCTAATAGTAAAAGTTTCTAATATTTGTGTGTAAATGTAGAGCAGTGTCTCACAAACTTTTTTACTCTGTGGCACACTGAATCTAATTTTTTTTTCAGCGGCACACCTAAAAAAGAATAAAAACAAACTCTAGAATCTATATAATCGTCATTATATTTGCGCTTTGTTGAAGTCATCAGCCTGGTTTTACTTGAAGATTTGCTCTCGTTCTTTAATTCATAACTCGGTGTTTGTTTTAAATATTTGTCCATTCTATGGCTTGAAATAATCAAAAATTAATACCAAAATTTGGAAAAAGCTTGATAAATACTTACAAGATCCCAGTTGATAAAATATGAAAGAATTTTATTATAGCACGTCGATATTAAAGCACGTCGATAACACAAGTCAAGTCAAAATGAAATCTTTGGAATATCTAGCGTCAATTTGAAAATCTCTTGTGGCACACAGTTTGCGAGACACTGATGTAGAGCTATGGCAAGACACACCATATGCATTGTGATCATTTGAAAGATGAATCTCAAAAACCAATAAAATAACACATTTTTTTATGGAAATGAGTAGCATTACAATACAGACCACTGGTGGCCATAACTACAACATGAAAAAAGATTCTATCTGACCTGCCCTTATGTTAATAAATAAAATAAATATAGAGGAAATATTACAATGCCAGAGGTAATGGTATAATAAACTGACAAGAGTCTCAGTTCATATGACAAAGTATAAGGTCTGTGAGGATGGCAGAACCTCAGCAGAAAGACAACACAAAATCCATGCCTTACCTGGGGCTCAAACCCAGTCTATTTGAACAGCATTGCGAAAAATTACATCCATACCTAAATGCAATGTCTGCTCATTGATTTGCTTTCATTTTACCTAATTTTCATTTATTGTCAGTTAGATACATATGTTTGTTTCCCAAACTCAGCACTGATCCAGGTATTTTGCTGCCCCTGTAGGACACTTTGCTAGAATTCCTCCCTATAGTTTTTTTTCACTATTGTCAGGGGGCCTTCTAAGTAGTGAGTATGGTTCAAGTAGGAAAAGTGGTCCACAGGTCCTCTAAAGAAATCTATTTCATATTAATTTCAAATATATTTTCTGGGGTGTCCCCCAGAAAATATATCTGAAATTAATATGAAATAAATTTATTTAGAGGTAAAAAGTAATGATATATTTGTGTTCATTATTAATAATTCAAACAAAAACAAAATTATTATAAAATATTCGTCTGTGTTCTGCTTTGAAATGTATGTTCTTAGGTTTTTCTCTAATTCATATATAATAATAATAAATAAATACCCCCTCAAGCAGCTGCTTGCCACAGAGGTCTGACAGGAGCCTGTCAGTTTATATGCCATAGTAGGAGATCTGAGAAGATGGCAGGACCTCAGCAGAAAAATGACACATACATCCATGCCTAATCCGGGGCTCGAACCCAGGTCCCTTAGATCAGTAGCCAAGCATGCTAACCACCCGGCCACGGGACGGCTAATTCATATATAGATACTTAAAAATTGCAAAACGAGAAGCAAATTTGCGCATATGTTTGAATATTTGCATTTATTTTTGTGCCTTTTGCCACCCTTAAAATTTCGCTACCCAAGGCCAGTACATCACGAGTTGTCCCTGCTTACACTAACAAATTATGAGATCATAATTTGATTTAGCGCTAATCATTCATCTGTTGCATCCAAATTATGTGGCATGCAAAACCTACCAAAGCATGTAAATATTAACAAATGCTATCTTATGCTTAGCTTTGCAATTGCTAAAAAGCAAAATATTACCTAATATATATATATCATCTCTAAAGTGCATACAGATTTAAAATGTTGAAAAGATGTAAATTATTTTGAATTAGAAATTATTTGGAGAAAACAGTTTTTGTAATTAAAAAGAAAGAAAAATGAAAAAGTAAGCAATAATAAAAATATCATGAAAAATTAAAAGAACACTTAAATTAAGAAATTCTTCTATTGAATTTGAAGAATATATTAAAATTTTGCCTGTAGTTAAACAACAAACATTTATTCTTATGCTCTTTGAATTTCTCTCATTTTACTGTTCAGAATAAAATATTCTTTGGTCATCACCTATTTCTACTTGGTAGTTATTTTGGGTTGGATTTTTTTATGATTGCCTCTTCCATGCACTCATTGGTCTGAATGCCCCTAAATGCCCAGGTTATAAGGACTGTAATAACTCAGGGGTAGGGTTGGGTTGTTTTACCTCTGAGCGGCACTTTTTTGCACACCATGGGCTAAATGGCCAGGTCACAAGGACCCCGAAGGCTCAGAGAAGGTTGGGGGAGGGGACCCACTGGAACAGCTGTTGGGAGACAGATGGTAGTCTCCCATCAAGGCAATAACTCAGGAGTAGGGTTGGGTTGTTTTACCTCTGAGCGGCACTTTTTTGCACACCATGGGCTAAATGGCCAGGTCACATGGACCCCAAAGGCTCAGAGAAGGTTGGGGGAGGGGACCCACTGGAACAGCTGTTGGGAGACAGATGGTAGTCTCCCGTCAAGGCCATCCAGCGTGTTCTTTAACATGCACAGGGTATGGCTTAACGTCCCATCCGACGGACGGCGACCTTTCCAAGCCCATCGGTGTCTCCTACTGACCGTGGGCAGGGCGGGGAATTTTGTGGAGATAAATCTCAACGCTAACCCAGCTAGGACTTGAACCTGGGAACTACAGATTACGAGCCTGGCGCGCTACCGACTGAGCCACCCCCGCCCCAATTCAGGGTTAGAGGTAATGAAAAAAAAAGGAAACGGCAACATAAAATCGCTAATTGTTTTTATGTTGTGGCATAGAATCTTTCAGTGTCTGAAAGTCAGTAGGAGGGATATGACACTCTTTATTCACAAGAAATGTGATCAATTCCTGGTTGTTGATGGAACTTCAAAATGCTGCCTGAGATGTATTTCCAAAAGTTCCCATTGATTTTCCAGCAGGTTTGTACCTGGTGATTGCAGTAGACATGGTATGTGAAAAAGTTCAGTCTCATGCTCTTCAAACCACTGGGTGACCACGTGTTCTGTAGATGGGAGCATTGTCATCTTGACAGACGGCTCTCTCTTCAAGAAAGAAAAACTGTACTAGTGGATAAGATAACCACTTAGGACTGTCAAATACTGATTGGCATTAATCTTGCCTTCTAACAGAATGAGTGCAACCAAACCATGACACGAGAAAGTATCCAAAACTATTACGGAACCACCAGAACCCTTAACAGTAAGAAACAAGCAATCAGAATTGTAAGCTTCCTTCGGTTGGTGTCACACATGCACTCATCCATTTGTTCGAAATGAAGTGTAGGATGATTCATAAGACCATATCAGGTTCCTGCACTGCTAAGGGTTGGGTTGTTTTACCTCTGAGCGGCACTTTTTTGCACACCATGGGCTAAATGGCCAGGTCACATGGACCCCGAAGGCTCAGAGAAGGTTGGGGGAGGGGACCCACTGGAACAGCTGTTGGGAGACAGATGGTAGCCTCCCGTCAAGGCCATCGAGCATGTTCTTTAACGTGCACAGGGTATGGCTCTCCCGCACAAGGCGCCACGGCTTAACGTCCCATCCGAATATATGAAGGACGTATATCCGAATATATGAATATATGAAGGACGGCGGCCTTTCCAAGCCCATCGGTGTCTCCTACTGACTGTGGGAAGGGCCGCCATCCGACGGACGGCAGCCTTTCCAAGCCCATCGGTGTCCCCTACTGACCGTGGGCAGGGCGGGGAATTTTGTGGAGATAAATCTCAACCCTGACCCAGCTGGGACTCGAACCTGGGAACTACAGATTACGAGCCTGGCGTGCTACCGACTGAGCCACCCCTGCCCCCTGCACTGCTAAGATTCTACTGCTTGTGCTCTTTGCACCACTAGACACAGCAACATGGTATCCAGCTCTATGGAGTTCTCAACATAATGTTTTTGATGAAAGTGCCTCTTGCATCCTACTTTGAAATCTGTGCACAACTGATCAGCTTGCTACTTTGGCACTGCACATCACACTAATGCTTGAAAGTCCTGATTCTGGAGTAATGGTTTTTGCCCACTATTACCTTTTGTAGATGTCTTCTCCTTAGATTTCCATGAAGACAAGAACTTGTCTCTTGTGAAATATTAGTGAAGTCTCATGTGAAATATTAGTGAATTCAGTTGTTTTAATGACTGAAGCTCCTGCAAAACATGATCTAACAATCATGCCCATTTCAAAATTGCTAAGGTCTTTTCTCAATGACATGGTATCAATAATGCAGTTTCACCAGGTTTGCCTTTATAGACATGATGTTAAGCATGCTCGAATGTCATTTACATCTTTCATGCCCCATCTAGGTCATCTGCACATTATTTAATACGCTAGGTATGGCTTTTCCCCACATAGAACAATGCTTGAACACTCCCATCTGATAGATAGTAGCCTTTTCAAGCCTATTGACATTTCTTTTGTAACACTGGATTTGATTGTTTGGAATACCGAAGCTCTGAAAGACCCAGTTATAGCCAAAGCTTACCATGATAGATTACTTAGTCATTATGGCAGTCATGGTATGCTTACTACTGAAGTTGAGGAAGAATGGGATCATTTTAAACAGGCTTTTTTGGACACTAACAGTACTCTTTTAGGGAAAAAGGAGCAGAGGAGGCAGAATTATCTGAGTGATAAGGCATTTGAGCTTATTTCGGAAAGAAAGAACTGCAGGAATGTCCTTAATACCCTACTAGTCCTAATAGAAAGCATTACAGAGAACTTAATAAATGTGAAAAAGATCAGTTAGCTGCTGAGAAGAATCTTTGGCAGACAAAGCCAAGGAAGCAGTTAGACAGCACAACAGCAGAGAGCTGTACCAGATAGTTAATGTTTTGTGTGGTAGAAAACGGACAGGTATACAGGGATTGAAGGATAAACAAGGTAAGGTTATAGAAGGTGAGGATTCTGTCATGGCTAGGTGGGCTGAGCATTTCAGTGATGTTCTAAACAATGTAGTTAGTTCTACTTCCATTGTTTGCAATGAAGATAGATGCATTGGTGGCTTTAATGTTGGCCCTATAACACAATCTGAAGTTATTTGGCTGTTTCTAAACTTAAACTTCATAAATCCCCAGGGGTAGATGAAATTACTACAGAAATACTTAGAGCTGGGAATGTTTCAGTTACCACTTGGATGACTGAAATTCTGAATATCTTTTATGATAAAGGCATGGTTCCTAAGGATTTTACCAGAGCTATTGTTATCCCTATATTCAAAAAAGGTGATCGCAGTTCTTGTGATAACTATAGGGGTATCAGCCTACTCTCTGTTCCAGGTAAAGTTCTTTCCATGATTGTGCTTAATAGAATTAAGAATCTGGTTGACAGTCAATTGCGGGATGAGCAATGTGGATTCAAAAGTGGTAGGGGATGTGTGGATCAGATATTTTCACTTAGGCAGATTCTTGAGAAATGTTTAGAGTTTCAGAAACCTTTGGTTGCTAACTTTGTTGATTTCAAAAAGGCTTTCGACTCTGTTGATCGTCATAATTTGTGGTTGATTGTGAGATCATATGGTATACCAGACAAGTTAGTTAACATAATGAAAGCTCTCTATAATAACACTGAGTCATGTGTGAGAGTTGGTAAGTCTTGTAGCAATTGGTTTAGCATTACGTCTGGTGTTTGACAAGGGTGCATTTTGTCTCCTTTTCTCTTTAGCTTGGTTATTGATTATGTTATGCGAAATTCACTTCAAGGGAAAGATTTTGGCCTTAAATGGTCTGGAGATACTAAAATTTCTGATTTAGATTATGCTGATGATTTAGCCCTTTTGGCAAATGATGTTGATGAGATGAACTCTTTCATTCGAGCTGTTGATGAGACTGGTAGTAGAGTAGGTTTGGTTATAAACAGAGAGAAAACTAAAGTGATGAAAATTGGTCAGGCAGGCTGTGATTCAGTTAATCTGAATGGTTGCAGTCTTGAGCAGGTGTCACAGTTTAATTATCTTGGGAGCTCTGTAACAGATAATGGTGATGTGCGGCATGAGATTAACAGACGAATAGGGATTGCTGCCGGGACTTTTAAGAACCTATGGAGAGTGTGGAGAAATAGGCGTATACACCTAAAGAATAAAATTAGACTGTATAATAGTTTGGTTCTTTCTAGGGTTAGTTATGGTAGTGAAACTTGGACACTTTGTACACAAGATAACAGGAAACTAGATGCTTTTGATTCCAGATGCTTACGCAGTATCTTGGGCATTATTAGGTGGTTCAACTTTGTAACTAATGATGAGATTAGGCAAAGGAGTTTGCAACCTCCTTTAAGCAGCATATTGTGCAGAGTGAGACTCCGTTGGTTTGGCCATGTTGCCTGTATGAATAATTATAGATTGGCAAATAGGGTTATGAACAGTGTGCCTAAAGGCCTCAGAGAAAAGGGGAGACCTAGGATGCGGTGGGCAGACAATGTCAAACAGGACCTTGTTAGAATTGGTGTGCAGTGGCCAGATGCAGTAGATATAGCTTAGGATAGACTTGCTTGGAGAACTAAATTGCACGGTCTGGTTGGACCTCCGTAGCCCAGGGCTGCTTGAGGATGATGATGAGAGTACACAGGCTGAAATAGTTTAAAAAAACTGGAAATCTAGAAAACGTAACTTGTGAACACTACATAAAATAATGATATTTCAAAATTGTGGTATAATAAAATGTAATGAACTTACAGCAGGATGAAACACATTAATAGCACTAACAGCAGCCTTGCCAGTCTGTTTGTACCCAAATACTAAATCTATCCAGTTGGGCAAAAATGTTGTTACAAAATCAGATTCTAATGCTTGTCTGTGAATAAGGATGAACAGCCTGAAATTATCTTTACACCATGGTGGAAGAATAATGTCATCAACACGAACGCCATTCTGCCGTATACCAAAATCAAATCCTGTAACAGATCAAATATTATTAATTGACATTACTTTTCAATAATATCTCAGAAATTATTTAATTAGCACTTAAAAATTACCTGTTCTGTTCAAAAGAAAGTACATGATAGGCAAATGAGAGAATGGCTAGGAAAGTGGTGCAAAGCTTAATGTTGATTATCTTATATATTAAAAAAACTGTAACACTTTGGTTTTCAAATTGTTAAATTTTTTTTAATAATCTTTACACATTCCTGTTTTTCATCAGTAATCGATTTTTTGGGTACTAAATCAAGCAGATAGTCGACATGTCACTGCTGAGGGCAATTTATGAAAATATTTATAAATATCAAACTAAATAAAATATGATAATATATGATAATAGATAAAAATAATTTGCTACCTTCTGAATTTTTCAAAAATTCTGGTAAATAAAAGAATTCAGGAATGAGTTCTTTAACATCACTGGTTGATTCTACACTAGCCAACTTCCAAGAAGTCTCAATGGAATGGAATGTGCGATCTGCGATATCAAAATTATTGTCTGCAAACAAAAAATATTTAGATTGTAGTAAATGAGATTTTATGACATAATTAGCAATTATGGAAATACATCTTGAGTAAACATGAAATATGCATCTTGAAAATATTCATATAAGGAGAAATCATGTTAGTCAGACATGAATAAATATTTTGTGGAAAAAATTTCGCCGACATACAGGACTTGAACCCGCATCTCTCCAGAAACATGCCAGCATGTGGAATGTTTCTGGAGAGATGTGGGACAACATATGGGACTTGAACCTGCATCTCTCCAGAAACATGCCAGCACGTGGAATGTTTCTGGAGAGATGCGGGACAACATACGGGACTTGAACCCGCATCTCTCCAGAAACATGCCAGCACGTGGAATGTTTCTGGAGAGATGCGGGACAACATACGGGACTTGAACCCGCATCTCTCCAGAAACATGCCAGCACGTGGAATGTTTCTGGAGAGATGCGGGACAACATACGGGACTTGAACCCGCATCTCTCCAGAAACATGCCAGCACGTGGAATGTTTCTGGAGAGATGCGGGACAACATACGGGACTTGAACCCGCATCTCTCCAGAAACATGCCAGCACGTGGAATGTTTCTGGAGAGATGCTGGACAACATACGGGACTTGAACCCGCATCTCTCCAGAAACATGCCAGCACGTGGAATGTTTCTGGAGAGATGCGGGACAACATACGGGACTTGAACCCGCATCTCTCCAGAAACATGCCAGCACGTGGAATGTTTCTGGAGAGATGCGGGACAACATACGGGACTTGAACCCGCATCTCTCCAGAAACATGCCAGCACGTGGAATGTTTCTGGAGAGATGCGGGACAACATACGGGACTTGAACCCGCATCTCTCCAGAAACATGCCAGCACGTGGAATGTTTCTGGAGAGATGCGGGACAACATACGGGACTTGAACCCGCATCTCTCCAGAAACATGCCAGCACGTGGAATGTTTCTGGAGAGATGCGGGACAACATACGGGACTTGAACCCGCATCTCTCCAGAAACATGCCAGCACGTGGAATGTTTCTGGAGAGATGCGGGACAACATACGGGACTTGAACCCGCATCTCTCCAGAAACATGCCAGCACGTGGAATGTTTCTGGAGAGATGCGGGACAACATACGGGACTTGAACCCGCATCTCTCCAGAAACATGCCAGCACGTGGAATGTTTCTGGAGAGATGCGGGACAACATACGGGACTTGAACCCGCATCTCTCCAGAAACATGCCAGCACGTGGAATGTTTCTGGAGAGATGCGGGACAACATACGGGACTTGAACCCGCATCTCTCCAGAAACATGCCAGCACGTGGAATGTTTCTGGAGAGATGCGGGACAACATATGGGACTTGAACCCGCATCTCTCCAGAAACATGCCAGCACGTGGAATGTTTCTGGAGAGATGCGGGACAACATACGGGACTTGAACCCGCATCTCTCCAGAAACATGCCAGCACGTGGAATGTTTCTGGAGAGATGCGGGACAACATACGGGACTTGAACCCGCATCTCTCCAGAAACATGCCAGCACGTGGAATGTTTCTGGAGAGATGCGGGACAACATATGGGACTTGAACCCGCATCTCTCCAGAAACATGCCAGCATGTGGAATGTTTCTGGAGAGATGCAGGTTCAAGTCCCGTATGTTGACGAAATTTTTTCCACAAAATATTTATTGATATATTGACACTAAAATGTCACCCAGTAATGCTGCAATTACCACCTATGTTTAAGCCAGATATGATTTTTTTTTCATAAGAAATAATGTAAATGGGGTAATAAATGTAAATCCAAAATCCTAACCTGATTGTCATATTAATTTTATTCCTTTATTATGTGACCAGACTTTGGTCAATGCTTTGCATTTTTCATTTGTTTATGTATATTTCATTCAAGTAACCCACTTTTACAGAAAAGAAACAATGATAAAGGTAAAAAAAACATAGTAATTTCAACATATGGTACATATATGTGATTGTTGAGTAATGAAGATTGAAAATTTAGAAATTGTTGTAATAATTGTTATTGAGAAATGAAAATGACTAACTAGTTGCTTACAAGCAGGCCCAGATCTAGAAAAAAAATCAAGGTGGAGAAGGGCAAGAAAAACAATCGAGCTGAAAAAATGCAAAAGAGGGACCAAGAGACTGGATTTCTAATGCAGTATAACATTTCCCCCTTCGTTTTAAAATCTTTAAAAATTTTCTTGAAAAATGCATAAAATATAAATAATAGATATACCTAATTTTTTGCCCCTTTTACCATTATTAGACTCCTTGTTCCCCCACCCCAGATCTGGCCCTGCTTGCAAGGATTATATATTATATTATATTATTTAATATTTATATATAAATTTTAATATTTATTTAATATCCCATATATATTATTTAATATTATCTTTAACCAATAACAGTTATTTGGTCAGTTAATTGTCAGTGACAATTAAAATACTTTTTTATTGTAAACAATAATTTATGAATTTCTCATAAGAAATAATATAAAGGTGTGGGGGGGGGATTCCAAAATCATAACCTGATTGACATTGATATATTAATTTTATTCCTTTATTATATGACCATACTTTGGTTAATGCTTTGCTGGATCTTGAAGAACATTTTAACTCTGAAAGAGTTGGATTAATTATCATTTGTTTTCAATGTGAAAATTCAAAGAGTTTTATAGAATTTTTCCTGAGGTAACTGATAGAACTTGGCCATGTTACTGAATACAATTTAATTTGTTAATTTTCATATTTAATTTGAAAAAAACTTTTAAGAGGAAATTTCTTTTAGCAAAAATATAAAAACTTGCAGCGAAGTTCTATGAGAACTGTAGTGTCTTCTAGCACTTTTAAAGGTTGGGTTGGGTTGTTTTACCTCTGAGCAGCACTTTTTTGCACACCATGGGCTAAATGGCCAGGTCACATGGACCCCAAAAGGCTCAGAGAAGGTTGGGGGAGGGGACCCACTGGAACAGCTGTTAGGAGACAGATGGTAACCTCCTGTCAAGGCCATCCTGTGTGTTCTTTAACGTGCACAGGGTATGGCTCTCCTGCACACGGGGCCATGGCTTAACGTCCCATCTGACGGACGGCAGCCTTTCCAAGCCCATCGGTGTCCCCTACTGACCGTGGGCAGGGCGGGGAATTTTGCGGAGATAAATCTCAACACTGACCCAGCTGGGACTTGAACCTGGGAACTACAGATTACGAGCCTGGTATGCTACCGACTGAGTCACCCCCGCCCCAAACTTTTAAAGGTTAAACATGCTAATTTGTATAAGCGCAAATGTGAAAAATTGTTTTGGAAATGTTTAAATTATAAACAAGGATAGGTCAGAAAGGAAAGCATCTAAGGTGCCTCCTTATATGGTAAAATAATAAATTATCCTAGAGTAGTGGAGAAATCATGTTAAATCAAATGACCAATCCCCAATTTAGTTTTTGTTGATCCAGACCAGGAGTGGACTGGCCCAGGTGGCTGGGTAGTAATCACTACCAAGGTCAATAACAAATTAAGGCCACCAAATAATAGTCATCACATGATAAGTGATTCCAAATTTTATTGCTATTGAACAAAATATTCATATAAAATGAATTCCAGTAGCAAAAAACATAAAATAGTTACCTTACGAACCTAGAAATGTTGGAGCCATTTAAGAACTTTGAAATAGCATAGAGAATGCTCTACTGGTGTGGCGGGGAAGGCTCAGTCGGTAGCGCACCAGGCTCGTATTCTGTAGTTCCCAGGTTCGAGTCCCAACTGGGTCAGCGTTGAGATTTATCTCTGCAAAATTCCCTGCCCTGCCCATGGTCAGTAGGGGACACCGGTGGGCTTGGAAAGGCCGCCGTCCGTCGGATGGGACATTAAGCCGTGGCCCCGTGTGTGGGAGAGCCATACCCTGTGCACGTTAAAGAACACGCTGGATGGCCTTGATGGGAGGCTACCATTTGTCTCCCAACAACTATTCCAGTGAGTCCCCTCCCCAAACCTTCTCTGAGCCTTCGGGGTCCAGGTGACCTGGCCATTTAGCCCATGGTGTGCAAAAAAGTGACGCTCAGAGGTAAAACAACCCAAAGCTCTACTGGTCTTAGTTGTCAGGTATGTTAACCACTAGACCAGGTAATATTTTAAAATTCCAATTATTTTGTTACATACCATTGGTAAGAATGAATTAAGTGAAAGATTTAAATTGTTATCTAACTAGAAAAAAAATACATATTCATTATTAAAAAAAAAGAGACAATATCTTTAAAAAGTAGATATGATTATAAATGCAATTTTAGAACAATGTTATGTATTTCCTTGACAATTGGAGAGCAGGAGAGATACAGTAGGAAAAAATGCTGAGGTAGAAGAGATGCTTATGGATCTAAATATAAAATCAATATGTTATTAAATTATATCGTACCAGTACTATTTATTGAATAGCTGAATAAGAATATAACACCCACATTTCTCCTCATCTTGAGAAGTGTATCAAGACCAATTGTTTATAGACTGTTAAAACAAAAGCTGCTTTATTCCTATGAAGCAAATAATATATAATATTAAATACAATATTATATATATATTTCTATTAATTCATTTTATCAAACCAATAATTATAATTTTAAAGAGAAAAAATAAAATTAATCTTCAAAGAATAATTCTGAAAGTTTTTGACAGCGCACGAGTATATTTTACATGAATATTAACTGGATATAATTTACATACCTTGGTATGTGATAAAAATGTAAGTAAATGGTAAAAGTCTGATTAAGAAATGAAGAACAGTTCCACTGTTACTGTAGTGTGATCCATAGTGATAAGGGATAGACAATGGCAGCTCTGTGCAGTTCCAAGGACCGCATGTCTGCTCTGCTTTCAGATTCTGATATAAGATAAAACAATAAGCTCAGTAGAACATATAATTTCTGAAAATAGAAATACTACAACAATTAATTTTTTTTAATTTCATTTGCACAAGGTAAAAAATTTCTTAAGTTTTTTTTATTTTCACCATAATGAATTTTATTTTTGATACACACATAAGATACACTTAGAAGCATTTAAAAAACATTCAGTTAAAATTCTTGAGTGTATGGAGCACTTTTGGATTAAATTAATTGGCAAATATTTATCTAAATAAAATATGGTTTATTGACCATAACATATAATACACTTATTGAAAATAATAAATATAAGACATATAATGCTTACACATAAATAATGAGTTAAAATATATATCCAAAATTTAGTATCAACAAATATATGCAAAATATTTACTATGAAATGAAATGCATTAAAATGGAAGCCATATAAGAACAACCAATGAGCTTTATGCGCTTACAGGTTCTCAAATTACATTATTATTTTTATCGATATGCAATTTTATAGTACAGATTCAAAGGTTTAAGAGTGGAAAAAAAATTAATAATTTCAGATTTATTCATTAATAACATGAAATGATGTAAGTCACTTAACAGTGAAATAAAGACTCAATATTTTTTATGTTTAATAATCTTTGCCTAATTTTGATTTTAAAAATATTTTTATTTTTTTCTTCCTTTATACTGTTCAGTAATTTATTAAAATTTTGTGGAGCTAGAATTATGAAATGTTTATGGATAATTTCTTTTCTTGAAAAAGGTACATAATAAAGTTCTCTATTTATAAGATTTATTTTTATATGTTGCAATTTTAAGAAATCTGGGTTTTTAAATACAAATATAAAGATTTTATAAATATATAATTGTCTTAAATCCAAAATTTTATTTTCAATAATCGTATCTTTTAAATTCGTAATATTGTTATTCATAATAACCTTCAGAATTTTGTTTCGTAATGTTATTAATTTACTTAAAGAATTTAAATATGTTCCTCCCCAACTAATTAAATGATATTGTAAAGTAGACTGAATCCATGAATAGTAGAGAGATTTATATATTATAAAAAAAAAAGGAAGTACTTACAATTTTCTTTAGATGATATATTTTAATTAAGAGGTATCTTAAACATTTTGCAATCATATTTGTATGACTATTCCACTTCATATTACGATCAATATTAATTCCAAATGTTTGTATGTTTTAATTTGTTTAATTTCTGCACATGTAGAGCCATTATTACAAATAAATCTATGATATATGATTTTTTTCTTTGAAATAACTCTTGTTAGTGAGACTGAAATACATTGAATATGATTTTTCAATATTTAGTGTAAAATGATTTTGATGAAACCATAACTAAATTTTTTTTTAATTATGAGATATATTCGATTTTAATTCTTCATAATTATTACTTCTATATACTATAGCAGTACCATCAGCATAGAATATCCTTTTAAGTTATTAAAAAAGTAATCATTGAAATATATCAGGAACAAAATAGGTCCTAAAACTGAGCCCTGAGGCACTTCTTTAGTAAGCAATAAGGGTGAACTTTTAGCATTTTTTATGTCTACAATTTGTTTTCTTCTGCAATACATGACTTAAACCATTTTAGCATATTTCCTCTAAAACCAATGTAATTTAGTTTCTGCAATAAGATTTCATGATTTACAGTATCAAATGCTTTCCCAATGTCTAAAAAAATTACCATAGTTTTTTGAGAATTATTTATTCCATATAAAACAGTAGTGGTCATTTCTAACACTGCATGATCTGTACTCTTATGTTCTCTAAACCTAAATTGCGATTTATAAAAAAATTAGTTATTTAAAAATTTAATAATTCTATTTTTCATTATTGTTTCAATAACTTTTGAAGAAACAGGTAATATAGAGATTGGTCTATAATTATTTAAAATATTTTTATCTCCCTTCTTGCATATCAGCTTCGCAAATAGCAGTTTTTAGTTGGTTTATAAAAATACCAAAATTAAATGACATTTATAATTTGTGTTAAAAATGTTGCATGGTACTTATTAATGATTTTTAATATTTTTCGACTTATCACATTCATAAGCTTTAATTTCATTAAGTTGTTTATAATATCATTCAATTCAGTTTCATCTGTCTCTTTTAAAAATATGGAGTTTTTGCTATTTAAGAAGGATAGTTATGAAAGTTGATATGTGTGTCATTATTACAATTATTAACATTGAGATAATTGCGTGATGTATATCTCTTTCGTTTGATTAGCCTTTATGGGCTGTTCTATTTATGTGTTATAGGTGGTAGGCTAATGAATGTGCTGCTAGTTCTTCAATATATTAATACCTGGTATGTGACCAATAAAGAAACAGGTACAAACCAAAGCACCCAATACCGTAATTAAAAGCATAAAAAAAGGATAGAGATCAGAAAAAACTAATGGGAGGAGTCTACACCATACCACTCTATAATAAGGGTGAAGATAGAGAACAGCCCTACATAGGAAAAACTAGGACAGGAGAAATACACTAACAAGAACAGAAAGAAATATTGCATACAAAAAGCAAACAACAGCATTATCATGCAAAGTATTAACAGGAAAATATGAATTCAGCTTAAAAAAAAAAGCCAATATATTAATAATCCCACCTAATGACTTTAGATAAATGTATTGGAGCAGATATTAATTAATAAAGATATATAATTCCCCCCTCATAATCCATGAAAGCTTTAATAAATGAACAGAAAGAAAAGAAGAACCAGCAGTACATGCATTAGGGTACCATCTATACCACATTAATAGATCATCCCATAAGGACCGATCAAATCGAAGGGACATATGTTGTGCTTAAGTTAAAGTTACCAGCAACAGTGCTAATGGAAGTTGCACTCTGAAGAAGGCATACCATGAGTTGAAATGTGTTTTTAATGCATATAGTATTTTTTATGCAATTAACAACATAAATTTACTTACATTGTATGCATTGATATAATAATCCTCTCGCTTCTTGTCCTGAGCAGCTACAGGTTTTGCTAAATTTCTATGAAAAATTAAGAAAACATTAAATGTTTCTCAAACTACTTTCCAAGGTGTATTTTTACATTGCAAATTTTACATTAAATTTAAAAAAATATCTGAATGTTTTTAATGAAAGAATGACAACAACAAACCAACAAAAAATATTTTATTAATTCAGATTAAGCATTGTTTGTTATTTGACATATAGAAGGGTGATGCACAGTTCATAATTAGCTCTGAGCATCAGTAGTCAAACATGGACCTTCAGATGACAATAATAAAACTGCAACCTGGCAAATACAAGCACAATTTGAAAGCAAGAGAAAGTCAAAAAAGCTATACACAGTTGTATCAGAATATGACCACCTACCATAGTATATGTATGGTAAGTGGTCATATTATTCTGATACAACTGTGTATAGTAAGAAATTTTCAGCTAAAGTATGGTAACAATAAGTACATAAAAATAAGAATTTAAAATGCATTAAATATTTTGCAAATTGCAATTTTTCATCAGGTATTTTTAAATATATTTAACTTTAAAGTGGTGGTTAAATGAAGACTATAAGAGGACTTCATTAATAATTTTGTTTTTGTGTTTTCAATTTATGTTTATAACAGAAAACATCTGTTTTTGGTATATATATATATCAATTGAAACACACTTTTATCCTCTTGTTGCAATTATCACATGAACCAAAAATAATGTGGATTCTGCTAGAAAGCAGAATATATAACATTAATATGTGTAGAATATTCTGAAGAGAGTTGTAGGTTTTTCCAACATGCAAATGAAAAATAAATTAACACGTGATATGTAATGATATGTTACATCCAATTAGAGTAACTGATATGTAACCAGAATACAATGATTGTCTCCTGGAGACATTATACAATAGTCCTCCTCTATTCTCGGTAATTTCTATAATTAGTAATTTAAAATTACGAGGGATCAAGGGAGAATTGTGGGATATAATTAATAATTTAAAATTACTAATTATAAGATATTTTCCACTCATAATAACTTTGTAGATTACTCATAATAAATAAATAACTACAAAGTGTAAGTTCAAAAATCCATTAAAGCAGAAAGCATATACACCAAAGTTATTAATCATGATACAGTGAAATTTTGCAAAATATTACAAAAGTAAGAGATACTTCCATGATCATGAGTTTAAAATGAATGTATCAAAAGAAACAACTGAATGCAGGGTTGGGTTGGGTTGTTTTACCTCTGAGCGGCACTTTTTTGCACACCATGGGCTAAATGGCCAGGTCACATGGACCCCGAAGGCTCAGAGAAAGTTGGGGGAGGGGACCCACTGGAACAGCTGTTGGGAGACAGATGGTAGCCTCCCGTCAAGGCCATCCAGCGTGTTCTTTAACGTGCACAGGGTATGGCTCTCCCGCACACGGGGCCACGGCTTAACGTCCCATCCGACGGACGGCGGCTTTTCCAAGCCCATCGGTGTCCCCTACTGACCGTGGGCAGGGCGGGGAATTTTGCGGAGATAAATCTCGACGCTGACCCAGCTGGGACTCGAACCTGGGAACTACAGATTACGAGCCTGGCACGCTACCGACTGAGCCACCCCCGCCCCACTGAATGCAGGTCAAACTGATCAATCTGCTCAGCCACAGGATCATAGTGTATATTACAGAATGGATAATTGAGAACAAAAGAGCCTTATTTAAAAAAAAAATACACTGCTGGCCATTAAGAGTGCAACACCAGGAAGAACTCATCAGATTGTCCTGAAATATGCAAGATGGGTAGCCCATCGGAGAACATGTAAATGATTCAAAAGTGCAGCACATACACACATCCTGTGTGACAGTAACTCCCCCTGGAAGTGGTATAAGAGGAGATTACAAAGAGCCAGTGTAAAACACTGGAATATGTTTGCTCACACTTCTTGCACACTAAAGGATCAAGCATGCCCCGTTGAAGAACAGGGCATCCATACGACCAGGTTTCCGACTTCGATCAAGGGAGAATTGTGAGATTATGGGAAGGCGGATTATCGTACCAAAACATCAGTGCTAGTGTTAGACATAATGCTGCCACAGTGATTAGAATATGGCATCAGTGGGTAGAGGAGGAGGGAACTCACCGATGTGAGGGATCTCAAAGGCCCTGTCACACAAACAAGTGAGAGAACAGACATTTCATGTGCATGGCTTTGAATGATTGTACTGCCACATCAAACACCTTAGCTCAACTGTTAGGGAGATAAATCTCAACGGTGACCCAGCTGGGACTCGAACCTGGGAACTACAGATTACGAGCCTGGCGCGCTACCGACTGAGCCACCCCTGCCCCACTCATGGAAGTAAAAAGAACTACAACCTTAGTTTTTTTTTATGAGCAGCCATTAATATATCATTATTTTAAAACAATAAAAAATTATGCTGCAAGAGAGATTAAATTGCTTACCATTCTTTTTCAAATTAATTAGTAATATTCCTTCATTTTTAATATCAACATTTAAGAGGCCCCAAAACAAAAGATAGAAAATAAGAAGCCCAAAATTGCAATTTTCAATTCCCAAATGAATTATAATGCTCATGTGGTAAAAACATTTACTATTCTCACACTCGTCAAAATAACTTACCTGTACACAGCAGGATCTGTAAGATTGATAACTGAACTACTGTAATCTGATAAAATGAACGGAAAAACTGAGTATTGCATCAGATCATTGAAGGTACGTCCAGCAATCTTGTTAAGCAGTGTGAGGTATTCAAAATTTGTGATTGATTGGTCCCGCCAAAGCTGTGTCAAAGATGCCAGGTTTTCAGAGCTTCTACGGTGTGGTAACGGACAATTTTCCAAATGCTTCCAAAAATTTTCTCTGTCCTGTGCATTAAAATATATATTTTCTACATATCTCTACTTTCAGTTTTAAACTTAAGTTACTTATTATTCACAGTTATTGGTAATACAAAATATTAACTAAAAGCAATAAAATAGATGCCAGACCAATGGTTCTCAAGTGCAACTACTGTGGCCATATGCAGCCATCAGATAATTTCAATAACTGAATTATAAAAATAATTTCGATAACTGAATTATTAAAAGAACTGATATTTTTATTCTATAGATTCTCCACAAAAAGAACATTTTAAAACAAGCACATCAGTATATATTCAGACTTGTAGCATTTGTTATTTTAATATAAAAGCCTTTTCTTGAACCAAAACTATATAAAATATGGTTGATATTCTAAAAAATTGCTGCCCTCTAAGAATACCTTAAAGTCTGTACATACATGCTTAAAATTTAGTTTTATTTAATGTGGCCACAGTGAATTGCTTGCAGCTAGTAATGTGGCCATAAGAAAATCGTTCATGAGAACCACCACGCTAGACCATACTAGAGTACAATAAAAATCAATAAAAGGTTATTTAGACTATAATTTCATTAAAAAAAACATTATTCAACATTTGACTTCATCTACTAGTACAATGGTCAAACATGTGAATTAAATGAAAGTCACTAAATATGAAACATGTTTAATATTTATTTGCAATTTGGTATACTTTTATGAAGTAAAAAAAAAGTTTTACATAATGTGTCCTCTTTCCAAATTTGTTTGTGCACATTAGTAACATTTTAGCATTTATGAGTACATGAGCAAGGGAGGAGAGTTTTTAAATATTGAATAAACTCAACTTTCTTGGTATATACTAAATAATTACCACTTTGTAAGTATATTTAATTTTAGAGGTAAAATTGGGATACGAACCCACGACCTCCTGATAACATGTCAGGTGAAAAAGTGGGCAAAACTTTACGGGGTGGTAGAACACAGCTATACGAGCAATATTCGTCATAGAATGTATGGTCAGAATGCAAACGGCGAGCTGCTAGGTGGCGTTGGAAATGGTATAAAAGGGTCGGTCCTCGCACCCAACAGCATTTCTACCGTGGATTGCCGAGAGGATGGCTGGTTATACTAACCACGAAATGGCGGATATGCACTTTGTGTACGGTTACATTCCTGTTAACAAAATGTTTTCTGAAGTATCTCCTCTCCTTCTTGTGTTCATTCTTTAAATGTGACAGTGGAAAACTACCTTTTAACTTCTCACCGCTTGCATTCTGACCATACATTCTATGACGAATATTGCTCGTATAGCTGCGTTCTACCACCCCGTAAAGTTTTGCCCACTTTTTCAGATTCACCCTGTATAATTCAACAAAGGATTCAGGAATGCAGTGGCACAACAAGGATTGGGTTGCTTTACCTCTGAGTGGCACTTTTTTGCACGCAATGGGCTAAATAGCCAGCTCACAAGGATCTTGAAGACTCAGAAAAGGTTGGGGGAGGGGACCCACTGGAACAGCTGTTGGGAGACAGATGGTAGCCTCCCATCCAGCATATTCTTTAATGTGCACAGGGTATGGCTCTCCTGCACACAGGGCCATGGCTTAACATTCTATCCGATGAACGGCAGCCTTTCCAAGCCCATCAGTTACCCCTACCGAATTGGGCAGGGTGGGAAGTTTTGTGGAGACAAATCTCAATGCTGACCCTGCTGGGACTCAAGCCTGGGAACTGCAGATTACGAGCCTGGTATGCTACTGACTGAGCCACCCCCACACCAAAAAGGGAAACAGAACTCTGCTGACTTCATATTTCATCATATTGAAAGTTGTTGCAATCAGTGACCTTGCCTTGATTATAAATCTCAAGGAGATATTCCATTAATAATTCTAATAAAAACATTGAGCACATTTCCCCCAGAATATTTTAGCTACTGAAAAGAAAGCACATCCTGTAAGTGCTCATAAATGAGAGAATGAAACAACATGGGAATGCCAGGAATGTATGGTCATTATGTATCTTCCATAATGTTCCCAGAAATTTCACACTCTTATACACTATTGAAGTAATGAATCAGTAGTGTATAAGAGTGTGATATTATACTGTGTGATGGGTTGGGTTGTTTTACCTCTGAGCGCACTTTTTTGCACACCATGGGCTAAATGGCCAGGTCACATGGACCCCGAAGGCTCAGAGAAGGTTGGGGGAGGGGACCCACTGGAACAGCTGTTGGGAGACAGATGGTAGCTCCCATCAAGGCCATCCAGCGTGTTCTTTAACGTGCACAGGGTATGGCTCTCCCGCACACGGGGCCACAGCTTAACGTCCCATCCGACGGACGGCGGCCTTTCCAAGCCCATCGGTGTCCCCTACTGACCGTGAGCAGGGCGGGGAATTTTGCGGAGATAAATCTCAACGCTGACCCAGCTGGGACTCGAACCTGGGAACTACAGATTACGAGCCTGGCGCGCTACCGACTAAGCCACCCCCGCCCCGTATACTGTGTGATGAGATCATCATCTATTAGTATAAAAATTGATTGAAAGTAGTGCATTGAATATTATGCATTGATAAATACATAATATTGCTATTCTATATGATTATCAGTTCTTTATTTTGACATCATTCTGCTTCAGATGTGACAAAGAATATGAGCTATTCGGCTGCGTAGTAAAAGCTGTGTGGCAAAGTTTGAAATCCGGCATTGTATAGAATACCTAGGCATTATATAGAATGACAAATACTATTTTGGCAAAGTATGAAAAAGGCTTTTATTGAAAAGATGCATGTGAAAATGTAAGAAGTACAAAATATAAGATACGGGATTTTTCTACAAAAAGAGGAAAATACCATTGCTGAGCTACCGCCAGAAATATTAACATCATAACCTGTAATGAATCTGTCGTCCGCATTATGAAAACACCCCAAATGAGGTAAAGCCAAGTGAGAACGAATCAGTAAAGTGTTGAATATGCGAAGTTTGCAATTCGAGTTAGGATACTCGTATTTCACTTTACTACTTGTCAAATCTATTTCAGTGGAGTTCCGAGATGCTTGTGATATGTCGTTTTTTGATGACTTTTTTTAATCTGTTTTTTGACCTTAACTCTCTTTCTATGGAAGCTAGGGTTCTCAACTTTGGGATCCCTATTGAGGCAACCCTCTTTTACACTCTTACAACACTAGGGGCGCTTTTCCAAATGGAAGGGGGTCTTTTTGATGTCCAAAGTGACCAACTACGGCGTTCTTTTTTACCGAAACTAGGGACTGGCAGATCTGGCAATCAGGGTGAGCCTATAGGGGACATAGGGGAACATTTACTGGTCAATTCGAATTGGACTGAGTGCTCTGGCTCTCTGTTTGAGGCGAGCGTCGAGAGTCACATGACTCGCATTGCGACATTAAACATCACTGACAGGAGTATTTTACACTTTGCCGATTTGCCTTTTGGCATTCTATAGAATGCCTAGGAAATGTGTGAAATATGAATTGTTTCATACATTGCCGGCTAGTTTTAGGCATTATATACAATGCCTAGGCATTCTATAGAATGCTGGATTTCAAACTTTGCCGGTGACATATACACAGTAATATCAGAATATAATGTATATCCTACCATAGTATACAGTATAGCAGTGGCGGCTCATAGCTAAAATTAGTTGGGGTGCTGCTCCAGAAAATTTTTAGCCTTTGTTTTTAAATTGTGTAAAAGGAAAAAAACCCGAAAAAATAAAAGAACCAAAAAAAAAAATGAATCAAATAGAATAGCTAGAAGCAGGATAATAATCTAATTCTACACTTTATCACATTCAAGAATATGGTACACGGATTTTAAGCACAACACACGCGGAGTAAAAAAAAACTACCTTCAACCAGCACGCCAGGGTCGGCACTGTGGGAACGACAGTGCTCTCTCTCCCTTGCAGCCTCGTGTGTAGCTTCCTATGTGCGCATGCACACAACAGTCAAACACCTCGCCGCTAGTACTGTGAAGCGCACAGTTCCATACAAAGATTTTTGTATCTTTTTCATAAACTAGGGAATGGCTACTGTCATTAAGCTTAAGGATTATATATTGTACAAGTATAAAGAAAGAATTAAAGAAAAAAGGACTCATTATATTAAATGTTATCGATAATATCACGTTGAAATTGGGGGTGCTGCAGTTCCGCAGTGCCTTTACGCAAGCTGCCACTGCAGTATAGTATAAAATAATCCTACCATAGTGTATGTATGGTAGGTGGTCATATTATTCTGATACGACTGTGTATATATATTTCATATTTTTGTATCCCAGGATTTTCATATCTGAGATGCAGAGTGTACCAAGGGTCCAGGTGCAGTTTAGTTGTGTGTGTTAGGGGGGCAGACATAATATGAATTTGAGTCGAAATCTCCTCCCTGTGATATATGTTATGGGCCATCATTCATGCTAAATTCAACTTTATTTATCTTCCCCCAATGAATTTTATTTATCTTCCCCCATGAATCATCTTTACATTGCCATTATGAATAGTAACAATATAAAAAAAAAAATAAATACCCCCTCAAGCAGCTGCTTGCCACCCTATCAATATTTATAACCATTTTAGAATGACATTGTAACAAGCATAATGAATAGTTTAAACCTTAATGTAATACAATAATAATTTGAATTTTGCACATTATTAAAAAAAAAACTGAGATAACATATTTAAATACAAAAAGTGACAAGGCTAATTAATATAAATATGTATAAAAATTTCAATATATAAATATAAATATATAATATTATATTAATATATAATATATAAAAAAATAACAATTAAATAATTAAAATTCAAAATTTCAATTCTATCCCTACAATTTACATATGGGTTTGGCAGCTCATGAAATCCTTGTCATTGAAAAATAGCTGCTGTGTTAGGCTGAGAGACATGTAAAGTAGTATTAAAGGGGTTAATGTGTAAAGACTGCTTCACTCTCCACACTAGGTTATAGTGTATTTCTCATCCAGTGAATGGGGATTACACTTCTTGGTTAAGCATAAATGTTTGTCACTTTATGAAAAGTTGATATCAAAACTTATCATTGGGTTGGGTTGTTTTACCTCTGAGCGGCGCTTTTTTGCACACCATGGGCTAAATGGCCAGGTCACATGGACCCCGAAGGCTCAGAGAAGGTTGGGGGAGGGAACCCACTGGAACAGCTGTTGGGAGACAGATGGTAGCCTCTTGTCAAGGCCATCCAGCGTGTTCTTTAACGTGCACAGGGTATGGCTCTCCCACACACGGGACCACGGCTTAATGTCCCATCCGACGGGCGGCAGCCTTTCCAAGCCCATCGGTGTCCCCTACTGACCGTGGGCAGGGCGGGGAATTTTGCGGAGATAAATCTCGACGCTGACCCAGCTGGGACTCGAACCTGGGAACTACAGATTACGAGCCTGGCGCGCTACCGACTGAGTCACCCCCCCCCCCCACTTATCATTGGTAATACCTTTTTATCTTCTGTAAGTTTAATGTGATTTTAGATTGCTTAAAAACATATATTTAACTCACAAAATTTTAGAGCAAAAATATATATATATACTTTTGTGGATTGAAAAGCAACAAGATATGTTAATCCATTTGTCATAAACATTTCCAGAGCATTATCTTGCAGCTCAAATCGACGTGGCAGAACTTCTTTTATTTGTTCAAAAGGCCAAGCTTCTGCTAACACTCCTTGTGTTTTTTTCTTTCCCTGAAAAAAAATGGTTAAAAATTCAAAAAAGCTAAATTACAGTGTAACTGATATATTAAATGCAGAAAAATTTGCAAATGGGAATTAAAATTTTGAACAGATGTAGCACTGTCTAACTCCAGAGAATTAGATAACACTGCAATTTTTCTCCTCCAGTTTAATTTGGGGATCAATACTATGAGGAAAACTGTAGGTCTTGTAGAATCTAGAGATCTGAAAATATCTGACCTTGACTTTTAAGAATCTGTGGAGTGTATGATAAAACGGGCAGATTTATCCAAAGACAAAACTCTGTCAAGCCCCCTGTCAAGGACACCTAGTGTGTTCTTTGATGTGCACAGGGTATGGCTCTCCTGCACATGGGGCCATGGCTTCTGACAGATGGAAGCCTTTTGGGTTGGGTTGTTTTACCTCTGAGCGGCACTTTTTTCCACACCATGGGCTAAATGGCCAGGTCACATGGACCCCGAAGGCTCACAGAAGGTTGGGGGAGGGGACCCACTGGAACAGCTGTTGGGAGACAGATGGCAGCCTCCCGTCAAGGCCATCCAGCGTGTTCTTTAACGTGCACAGGGTATGGCTCTCGTGCTCACGGGGCCATGGCTTAAAGTCCCATCCGACGGACGGCAACCTTTACCAAGCCCATCGGTGTTCCCTACTATCGTGAGCAGGGCGGGGAATTTTGCGGAGATAAATCTCAACGCTGACCCATCTGGGACTCGAACCTGGGAACTACAGATTACGAGCCTGACACGCTACCGACTGAGCCACCCCCGCCCCAATGGAAGCCTTTACAAACCCAAGTGTTCCCTTTATCACTGAGAGCAAAGTGAGAGTTAGCACAGA
Organism: Ryuthela nishihirai; assembly: GCA_038380435.1. Lineage (NCBI taxonomy): Eukaryota > Metazoa > Arthropoda > Arachnida > Araneae > Heptathelidae > Ryuthela > Ryuthela nishihirai. The sequence continues at coordinate 103,274 of JAWZYU010000037.1, forward strand.
TAAATCTCAATGCAAACACAGTTGTGGCTATATCTGGTAACTGCAAATTACAATCCTAGTGCACTGCAAACCCCCACCCCAAAAAACTTGAACACATTGAAAACAAACTAATAGTGGATTGATGCTTTAGACACAACCAAAGGTTTACACATTATCTTAGTCGATTGTTTTACTTGAAAAATGAGAATACATCAGTAAATCATTTTGACCGTGGATATAGGGACTTGATTAGCTAGGGACAAGGGGAGAGAGGCAAGACAGGAGTGTCATTTTTCTGCAGAGCCTTGCATGATGCCAAGAAGAGAAGCTCTTGGTCAGGGGAAAAACAACATGGGTGTTTAATCAAGTCCTGCATTCAGAGTTGCATTCTAGAAAGGTAGCCCACTAATTTGAAACATGGGCTTACCTAATTAAAAGGACCTTCTTGCTCAGAAATTAATTAAAAATAACTTAAAATTCTCTGTTGTTGAGCAATAAAATTTTAAAGTTTATCCTTCAAACTATCTGTATTTTTAAAGTTTTTAGGAGAAAACTCAGAAGCTTTTTGGAGCAGTGACAGCACTCTGTCTTCAGTGAAGTGACACTATGTGGTGACATTAGGCCTCTCTGGACAAAGAGCTTCTTTCCACTTGTCATGAAGGTTGATTCCAGTGTCTCGGCTACAGGTGGGGACAGATGAGGTCATTATCTCAATAGCCTTGCGGTGTGCTCCGTCTATTGTTGCCGTGTGTTGTACTGCTAGCTCGGCAGCGGCCATCGTTAGCTTCTTTTGGTTGACATACGCTCTTTACAAGAGACGTTTGCAGAACACCAAACTGAGTTGGGTTGTTTTACCTCTGAGTGGCACTTTTTTGCACACCATGGGCTAAATGGCCAGGTCACATGGACCCCAAAGGCTCAGAGAAGGTTGGGGGAGGGGACCCACTGGAACAGCTGTTGGGAGACAGATGGTAGCCTCCCGTCAAGGCCATCCAGCGTGTTCTTTAACGTTGGGTTGTTTTACCTCTGAGCGGCACTTTTTTGCACACCATGGGCTAAATGGCCAGGTCACATGGACCCCGAAGGCTCAGAGAAGGTTGAGGGAGGGGACCCACTGGAACAGCTGTTGGGAGACAGATGGTAGCCTCCCGTCAAGGCCATCCAGCGTGTTCTTTAACGTTGGGTTGTTTTACCTCTGAGCGGCACTTTTTTGCACACCATGGGCTAAATGGCCAGGTCACATGGACCCCGAAGGCTCAGAGAAGGTTGAGGGAGGGGACCCACTGGAACAGCTGTTGGGAGACAGATGGTAGCCTCCCGTCAAGGCCATCCAGAGTGTTCTTTAACGTTGGGTTGTTTTACCTCTGAGCGGCACTTTTTTGCACACCATGGGCTAAATGGCCAGGTCACATGGACCCCGAAGGCTCAGAGAAGGTTGAGGGAGGGGACCCACTGGAACAGCTGTTGGGAGACAGATGGTAGCCTCCCGTCAAGGCCATCCAGAGTGTTCTTTAACGTTGGGTTGTTTTACCTCTGAGTGGCACTTTTTTGCACACCATGGGCTAAATGGCCAGGTCACAAGGATCCCAAAGGCTCAGAGAATTTTGGGAGAGGGGACCCACTGGAACAGCTGTTGGGAGACAGATGGTAGTCCCCCCCCCCCGTCAAGGCCATCCAGCGTGTTCTTTAACGTGCACAGGGTATGGTTCTCCCACACATGGGGACATGGCTTAACGTCCCATTCGACGGACGGCCGCCTTTCCAAGCTGATCGGTGTCCCCTACTGACCATGGGCAGGGAATTTTGCGGAGATAAATCTCAACGCTGACCCAGCTGGGACTCGAACCTGGGAACTACAGATTATGAGCCTGGTGCGCTACCGACTGAGCCACCCCCGCCTCCCGCACCAAACTGATGTCAGCCAAAAGAAGTTAATGATGGCCGCTGCTGAGCTAGAGTACAACACATGGCAACAACAGACTGGGAGCACACTGCTTGCACGTGTGTCCACTTTCTATGGAATCACAGTCCACAAGGCTATTGAGATAATGACCTCGTCTATTCCCATCTGTAGCTGAGACAGTGGAATCAACTTTCATGACAAGTGGAAAGAAGCTCTTTGTCCAGAGAGGCCTAATGTCACCACATAGTGTCACTTCACTGAAGACAGAGTGCTGTCACTGCTCCAAAAAGCTTCCGAATTTTCTCTTAAACACTTTCAACATACAAATAAATTGAAAGATAAACTTTAAAATTTTATTGCTCAATGACAGAGAATTTAAAGTTATTTTTAATGGGCTTACCTGATTATTGGATTGAGTGAGCCTCATTTTCATATTTATTCACAAACATTTACATAATGCGTTGGGTTGTTTTACCTCTGAGTGGCACTTTTTTGCACACCATGGGCTAAATGGCCAGGTCACATGGACCCCGAAGGCTCAGAGAAGGTTGGGGGAGGGGACCCACTGGAACAGCTGTTGGGAGACAGATGGTAGCCTCCCGTCAAGGCCATCCAGCGTGTTCTTTAACGTTGGGTTGTTTTACCTCTGAGCGGCACTTTTTTGCACACCATGGGCTAAATGGCCAGGTCACATGGACCCCGAAGGCTCAGAGAAGGTTGAGGGAGGGGACCCACTGGAACAGCTGTTGGGAGACAGATGGTAGTCTCCCGTCAAGGCCATCCAGCGTGTTCTTTAGCGTGCACAGGGTATAGCTCTCCTGCACACGGGGCCACGGCTTAACGTCCCATCTGACGGACGGCGGCCTTTCCAAGCCCATCGGTGTCCCCTACTGACTGCGGGCAGGGCGGGGAATTTTGCGGAGATAAATCTCAACGCTGATCCAGCTGGGACTCGAACCTGGGAACTACAGATTACAAGCTTGGCACACTACCGACTGAGCCACCCCCGCCCCTTTTCACCCCATGAAATACATCACATGACCATACTAGAAGTATTTCTAATGAAGCATTGTTGCATTTCCCATTGTTTCATTTCAATTCTTATCATTATTTACATCTTCATACTGATCAAATGGAGTTTAAATATCAACATTCAGAAAACTTTTTCTTAAAAATTGTAATAGATAATTTTAGATAAAGTGTAAACATATCAGAAATGCCAGAGCTTTCAGTCCTACCTTCATTCAGATTAAAGTTCAAAAAAGAGAATAGTTATATTTAAAGCTAAGCTATATAGCATTTTTACATAACAATTAAATGACAATAAAAATTTTAATGAATAATTTAAAAAAATTTAATGAAAATATTAACAATGAATGTAAATCATTTCATCAAAAAATCTATTTTTTCTGATTTTGATGACCACAGTAATATTCTTGTTTTACAAACAGTAAAAATTTGCATTAAATACACCCTGTACTATCTGGATCACCTCAACTGTGAATCACTACTAAAGGCATTTTCCTTTTCTGTTTTTAAAAAATGAAATTCAAAATTCTTACGCAAAAAAATGAGGTAACTGGCAAAATACACCAAGCTGAACGTTAAAACTAATTTTAAGTTTAAATACCAGAAATAATGATTGCTTAATGATACCTTTGGGTTGGGTTGTTTTACCTCTGAGCGGCACTTTTTTGCACACCATGGGCTAAATGGCCAGGTCACATGGACCCCAAAGGCTCAGAGAAGGTTGGGGGAGGGGACCCACTGGAACAGCTGTTGGGAGACAGATGGCAGTCTCCCATCAAGGCCATCCAGCGTGTTCTTTAACGTGCACAGGGTATGGCTCTCCCGCACACGGGGCCACGGCTTAACGTCCCATCCGACGGACGGCGGCCTTTCCAAGCCCATCGGTGTCCCCTACTGACCGTGGGCAGGGCGGGGAATTTTTGCAGAGATAAATCTCAACGCTGACCCAGCTGGGACTCGAACCTGGGAACTACAGATTACGAGCCTGGCGCTTAATGATACCACTGATGATATAATACAAATAAATGTAAATGCTAAACTATATATTTATACTCTTTCATTTCTGTTTCTAGTTTTAAAAGTTTAAAACTGTATATATTAATCATTTTTAGGAATATATTTATTTATACAAGTTAAACTTGTACCTGGAGTAGGCTTCCTTCACCAACAAAATGAATGCAGTAATCACCTGTAAAATAAGAATTTACATCTGAAATATTTATATCCAATTATATTTATATATATTAACAGTAATGTGATAGAGACCTGAACTCTAGAAAAAGCATTCCTGTTCTCTGCAGAAAGCTGATTATTAGAATTTTCTACTACATTAGAAAACTTGATACCAATTTTAAACTTCAGTTGTTTGCTTGTGAGAAAGACTAAAATTTAAGCTATTATTTACATTACTCAATGAAAACATTTTTGCAAACAGTTAAAAACACATATTTAAATGACACCAGTGGCTATGCAATGGCAGTTGCTTGTCAAGGGGTTGGGTTGTTTTACCTCTGAGCGGCACTTTTTTGCACACCGTGGGCTAAATGGCCAGGTCACAAGGACCCCAAAGGCTCAGAGAAGGTTAGGGGAGGGGACCCACTGGAATAGCTGTTGGGAGACAGATGGTAGCCTCCCGTCAAGGCCATCCAGTGTGTTCTTTAACGTGCACAGGGTATGGCTCTCCCACACACGGGGCCACGGCTTAACGTCCCATCCGACGGACGGCGGCCTTTCCAAGCCCATCGGTGTCCCCTACTGACCGTGGGAAGGGCGGGGAATTTTGCGGAGATAAATCTCAACGCTGACCCAGCTGGGACTCGAACCTGGGAACTACAAATTATGAGCTTGGCGCGCTACCGACTGACCACTGCTTGTCCGACCCCCACCCCTGCTTGTCAAGCTATCCATACTTGAGTTAGTGTTAAATTAACAAAGTTTATTTTTCAAATGTCAGAGAAAGACATTAAACATTAAATAGAAAAAAAATCTGTCAAAGAAATACAGACATCTAAAACATGATATTGGAGCAATGGTCAACCTAGTATCATCGTAAAAACCATGGTCATGGTTGGATTACGTCTTAAATGCAACATGACTTTGAAAAAAAAAAAAAACAAGATTTCTTAATTCTTATTTTCATTTGGTTTTTAATAAGTTTTAAAATTTTTCTAACAATTTTCATTAAACATTGTTACTCTGAAATGTAATTGTGGACTTGTACTTAAAAATAAAAAATGAGTTTTGAGTCATATTCTGGTTTTAGATTTTGGGTTGTTTTACCTCTAAGCGGCACTTTTTTGCACACCAAGGGCTAAATGGCCAGGTCACATGAACCCCGAAGGCTCAGAGAAAGTTGGGGGAGGGGACCCACTGGAACAGCTGTTGGGAAACAGATGGTAGTCTCCCGTCAAGGCCATCCAGCGTGTTCTTTAATGTGCACAGAGTATGGCTCTCCCGCACACGGGGCCACGGCTTAACGTCCCATCCGACGGACGGCGGCCTTTCCAAGCCCATCGGTGTCCCCTACTGACCGTGGGCAGGGCGAGGAATTTTGCGGAGATAAATCTCAATGCTGACCCAGCTGGGACTCGAACCTGGGAATTACAGATTACGAGCCTGGCGCGCTACCGACTGAGCCACCCCCGCCCCTTATTCGAATAAGAAAGAACGTATAATTCAAGCAAGAAATTGAATGAGATTCATAAATTTGCCAAAATAAATGAAAAAATCCATGGTACAAACCATGGATTGCTGAATGTTTGGACATTCTATCAGTTCAATACAAGGCTAAACTTGTGTTCATTTGAAGGTTGCAAAACCAGATTGGTTGGAACTGCAGACAATACCTGTTTACTATACATTTATACAATATATAAAAAAAAATGCAATTAGCGGCAACGCTTAGAGTCATTCTTGAGTTGGGTTGTTTTACCTCTGAGCGGCACTTTTTTGCATACCATGGGCTAAATGGCCAGGTCACATGGACCCCAAAGGCTCAGAGAAGGTTGGGGGAGGGGACCCACTGGAACAGCTGTTGGGAGACAGATGGTAGCCTCCCATCAAGGCCATCCAGTGTGTTCTTTAACGTGCACGGGGTACGGCTCTCCTGCACACGGGGCCACGGCTTAACGTCCCATCCGACGGACGACGGCCTTTCCAAGCCCATCGGTGTCCCCTACTGACCATGGGCAGGGTGGGGAATTTTGCGGAGATAAATCTCAACGCTGACCCAGCTGGGACTCGAACCTGGGAACTACCGATTATGAGCCTGGCGTGCTACCGACTGAGCCACCCCCGCCCCATTTGTTACTGTGAGTGAAATTTCTCCTTCAATAGTAATTATTACTATATAAAACTACTTACCAATTAATATTTCCCCTTGTGATTCTTCTGATGGAGTAACTATTTTACAAGGACATGTATATCTATAAAAAAATTCAAAAACAATTATACCATTTTTAAACATTTCCTATTAAAAAGGTACATATGAATAGTTATTAAATGGTTGATAAATATATATGCCCATTAGCATGTTTGGCTGCAGATCAAAGGGGTCTGCATTTGAATACTGGTTAAGGTAAGGATATTTTCTTTTTTGGTCCTTCGTTTGAAGCTTCACTGTTGAGGTTTCATCTGTTGACATTTCTCTGAGGTTTCACCTCCATCATAAATTATTTCTATGATGTATTAAGCTTACAGGTTTCTGGCAGACCTTAATGGCAAATTGGCTCCCGGAGAAGAATTTTTTTTTCACATCTAATATATAGGGTGAATCTGAAAAAGTGGGCAAAACTTTACGGGGTGGTAGAACGCAGCTATACGAGCAATATTCGTCATAGAATGTATGGTCGGAACGCAAGCGGTGAGAAGTTAAAAGGTAGTTTTCCACTGTCACATTTAAAGAATGAACACAAAAAGGAGAGGAGATACTTCAGAAAACATTTTATTAACAGGAATGTAATTGAGGTACATGCTCAAAGAAATTGCTCAAAAGAGCTGCCGCCAGCTGTAATGCAGGCTTCACACCTGCAGGATAGGGACCGACGCACATTTGCGAAGACACCAGGCATTTCCCGAATATCGCCGGCAACAACGGCGATCCTGGCGACTAGATCCATATCGGTTTCAATGGGGCACTCGTAGATTAGGCTTTTCATTTGGCCCCACAGGAAAAAGTAAAAAGTCCTCTCGGCAATCCACGGTAGAAATGCCGTTGGGAGGACCGACCCTTTTATACCATTTCCAACGCCACCTAGCGGCTCGCCGTTTGCGTTCCGCCCATACTTTCTAAGACAAATATTGCTCGTATAGCTGTGTTCTACCACCCCGTAAAGTTTTGCCCACTTTTTCAGATTCACCCTGTATAGTTTTAAAGTTTTGCTCATAAGAGATGAGAAAAACATAAAAAAATACAAATGCAGTTTATCACATAAAATATTCTGTTTATTACTCATAATATTAAGGTAATTGCTTACACACAGCTACAACAATAACCAAAAAGCCTCTAAAAATAGCCTTTTATTGAAAAGAGATAAATAATATGACCACTTTAAAAAAATATACAGCATTACTTTTATTGTCATAAAAGCTTTATTCAATGCATCAAGCTTACAGACATTTTTATACGAGATATGCTATAAAATATTTGCAAAGGAGCAGAATATTTGAGTGATCTGCACACATTTTTTTTGTGTACAATTTGATGTAGAAAAATAGATCCACTAGCTTACTTTTTTTTTTGCATTTTTTTTTTCTGTGTAGTAATAAAATAAACTTCACATAATGTACACCCATATAAATTCATATTTAGAATCACAATGATCTGTTGGACTACATGATGCCACTTACTTGTTAAGTAACATATTTTTTTTCTTAGGAAGTCCACTTGGCATAGCCTCTCAGCATAATACATCACAGAAAAGGGCTAATGGGGGGGGGCTTAGTCGGTAGCGCGCCAGGCTCGTAATCTGTAGTTCCCAGGTTCAAGTCCCAGCTGGGTCAGCGTTGAGATTTATCTCCGCAAAATTTCCCGCCCTGCCCACAGTCAGTAGGGGACACCGATGGGCTTGGAAAGGCCGTCATGCATCGGATGGGACGTTAAGCCGTGGCCCCGTGTGCGGGAGAGCCATACCCTGTGCACGTTAAAGAACCCGCTGGATGGCCTTGACGGTGGCTACCATCTGTCTCCCAACAGCTGTTACAGTGGGTCCCCTCCCCCAACCTTCTCTGAGCCTTCGGGGTCCATGTGACCTGGCCATTTAGCCCATGGTGTGCAAAAAAGTGCCGCTCAGAGGTAAAACAACCCAACCCAACTCAGTGCTGAACATCAAGTATGAAGGAATATGTATGAAGAGGAAAACAATATTGACATACTACAGAAAGGGCCACATACTAGCAGATGACCAATTTCCACCTGCCTCAATATTTCATGCATGAGAATCTGGAGAATGTTACACACAGAAGGATTGTATTTCCATAATATCCAGCAAATTTAACGTCTTGAACCTGCAGATACAGTTAGGCAGTTGGAATTCTGCTATTAAATTGATGCACATCACATCATTACATTTTGCTCACAGACATAGTACAGTTTGGTTGCAACAGAGTCAACAATACCAGAAACTCCCATTTACAAGCTAATGACAAATCCCACGTTACCCATCACATTCAAGGTCTTTCTCTTTTTTTCAGCACACTGTTCATAACATCATTCATAATATGTATTCTGCATGTGGGCAACATGGCCAAACCAATGCAACCATTCTCTATGTAGGATGGGTTGGGTTGTTTTACCTATGAGCAGCACTTTTTGCACACAATGGGCTAAATGGCTAGGGTTACGGCTCTCTGCACACGAGGCTTAACATCCCATCCAACTGACAATGGCCTTTACAAGCCCATCGATGTCCCCTACTGACTATGAACAGGCAAGAAGTATTGTGCAGATAAATCTCAGCACAGGCCCAGCTGGGACTCGAATCTGGGAACTGAAGATTATGAGCCTGGCACACTATTAATGAGTTGGGTTGGGTTGTTTTACCTCTGAGCGGCACTTTTTTGCACACCATGGGCTAAATAGCCAGGTCACAAGGACCCCGAAGGCTCAGAGAAGGTTGGGGGAGGGGACCCACTGGAACAGCTGTTGGGAGACAGATGGTAGCCTCCCGTCAAGGCCATCCAGCGTGTTCTTTAACGTGCACAGGGTATGGCTCTCCCGCACACGGGGCCACGGCTTAACGTCCCATCCGACGGACGGCGGCCTTTCCAAGCCCATCGGTATCCCCTACTGACCGTGGGCAGGGCGGGGAATTTTTGCGGAGATAAATCTCAACGCTGACCCAGCTGGGACTCGAACCTGGGAACTACAGATTACGAGCCTGGCGCGCTACCAACTGAGCCACCCCCGCCCCCCACTATTAATGAACCACCCCCACCCATGATACATAGAATGCTATTAAAAAGTGGTTGATTACTCCTTTGTTGTGACTCAGTCGGTAGCACGCCAGGCTGGAACCGGCTGCAGCTGAGACAGAACCGTGCTTCCCAGGTTCGAGTCTCAGCTGGATCAGCATTAGAGATTTATTTCTGCAAAACTTCCCACCCTGCCCATGGTCAATAGGGGACACCGATGGGCTTGGAAAGGCCGCCATCCGTCGGATGGGATGTTAAGCCATTGCCCCATGTGTGGGAGAGCCATACCCTGTGCACGCTAAAGAACATGCTGGATGGCCTTGACGGGAGGCTACCATCTGTCTCCCAACAGCTGTTCCAGTGGGTCCCCTCCCCCAACCTTCTCTGAGCCTTCGGGGTCCTTGTAACACGGCCATTTAGCCCATGGTGTGCAAGAACGTGCCGCTCAGAGGTAAAACAACCAACTAACCAATTCCTTTGTCTAACCTTGGCTGCATGAACATGAAATCTTTGGTTTTCTGACAATCTTTCAGAGCTTTGGTGTAAAAAAACTACTTTTTTAACCTTAGCAAAATATATTTTAAGCTTCAGTTGCAAGAGTTTTAACAAGAAAATGGTCAAATATAATTTCAGCTCTCCTATATGACCTAGTGTTTCTTAACTCTTTATTTATTGCACCCACTATTACACTCAATGGCCACTGAATCACGACCACCCTAACTTATACTGAACAATGACTCAAGTGAATAATAAAAGCTTGTGAATGTCAACAGTGGCAGCAGAGTTGGGTTGTTTTACCTCTGAGTGGCACTTTTTTGCACACCATGGGCTAAATTGCCAGGTCACATGGACCCCGAAGGCTCAGAGAAGGTTGGGGGAGGGGACCCACTGGAACAGCTGTTGGGAGACAGATGGTAGCCTCCCGTCAAGGCCATCCAGCGTGTTCTTTAACGTTGGATTGTTTTACCTCTGAGCGACACTTTTTTGCACACCATGGGCTAAATGGCCGGGTCACATGGACCCCGAAGGCTCAGAGAAGGTTGGGAGAGGGGACCCACTGGAACAGCTGTTGGGAGACAGATGGTAGCCTCCCGTCAAGGCCATCCAGCGTGTTCTTTAACGTGCACAGGGTATGGCTCTCCCGCACACAGGGCCACGGCTTAACGTCCCATCCGACAGACGGCGGCCTTTCCAAGCCCATCGGTGTCCCCTACTGACCATGGGCAGGGCGGGGAATTTTGTGGAGATAAATCTCAATGCTGACCCAACTGGGACTCAAACCTGGGAACTACAGAATACAAGCCTGGCGCGCTACCGACTGAGCCACCCCCGCCCTGTGGCAGCAGAGTGCCTGTCTCTCTGCACATATGCATGTATATATAATGAAAGGGGATGAGAGATGGAATACTCCAAATTTCAATTCTTACTATTTCACTTTTCTTAAAGTAAAAACTCTGTCACAATTGGCAGATGATAACGTCCAAGCAATCCAATATTTTGTAGAATATCATTTTTCTTTTCAACTTTTGATAATAAAAATTTCCATTTCTCTACTACATTATTTTAGTTCTTTCCACTTATTTATATTTTTTATTATGAACATTATCCTGTATTATCAACATTTTCCTCATATAATGTGTGTAATCAGTTCATGGTTTTACACAATTTGCAATATTTAAAAACCTATAAAAAATCAGAAAATAAGTTATTTTCTAATGATAATGGAGATACAACAAAACCAATTAGGTTTATTATTATTAAATATAACTCTTTCTTAAACGTTGATTAATATTTTTATGAAAAAGTTTAGACAATCACTTTCTAATTTTACTTTTTTAGTTGAAGATGTTATAAATTTTTGAACATAGATGACAATCACAGTGTTACCTGCTCACTTTTTAACGCCAATATATCAATAAATATTTTGTTTCGCCAACATACGGGACTTGAACCCGCATCTCTCCAAAAACCTGCCAGAGTATTCTACCATTGAACTAATGCCGACTCATCTTTTTTCCACTAATTTTAAGACTCTAAACTCAACACCAAGGATTTGGGTGCTTACCCGGCATTGGCACCGTCTATGATCTCGGGTAGCAACTATTCCTTTTATATTGCACTGAGTAAGATGGCAATAAATACTAATGTCTCTTCATGCTATTTAGCATTATTAATGATTTAAACATAGATGACAATCACACATAGATGACAATCACAGCATTACCTGTTGACTTTTTAATATTAATATATCAATAAATATTTTGTGGAAAAAATTTTGCCAACATACGGGAGTTGAACCTGATCTCTCCAGAAACATGGCAGAGTATTCTACCATTGAACTAACCCTGACTCATCTTTTTTCCACTAATTTTTAAACTCATCACCAAGTATTTGGGCACCATCTATGATCTAGGGTGGCAACTCAGCACAATATAAAAGAAATAGTTGCCACCCGAGATCATAGATGGCGCCAATGGTAAGCACCCAAAGCCTCAGTGATTAGTTTAGTGTCTTAAAATTAGTGGAAAAAAGATGAGTCAGTATTAGTTCAATGGTAGAATACTCTGGCATGTTTCTGGAAAGATGTGGGTTCAAGTCCTGTATGTTGGCGAAATCTTTTCCACAAAATATTCATTGATAAATTTTTGATGTGATTAGTTCACAAAAACCATATCATTCATACTTGATTCTATCTTTAATTAAAAAAAAGAGGCTGTTCAATTCTCTGGAGGAAAATGTGATTAAATAGAAGATAGTTGGAACACCAATTGAAACACAGACCTGCAAACATAACACTGGAGAGTCACAACAGATTTCCAGCAGGACAATGTGTTGAACCTGCAATTGTTTGTGATATCATAGTAAATACAAACAATGACATCCATTCCTGACTCCATAACATAAAAAATCATGAACTGCATGGGCTGATGCAATCTCTAAAGATGGTCACAGCCTGTTCTGGGGAAAAAAAACCCATCAAGAATGAACTGTGGATGACTGGAAAAGGTCTGCTGGTCTAATAAAATTGTGTTTCTTTTTGCATCATGCAGTTGGATGGCTATGGGTAAGACAAAAGAGTGAGAATGCAAAGTTATTAGAATCTACCTACAATGGCCAAATGCAACAGCTTTAGCTAAAGATGGATGATAGTTGGGTTGTTTTACCTCTGAGCGGCACTTTTTTGCACACCATGGGCTAAATAGCCAGGTCATATGGACCCCGAAGGCTCAGAGAAGGTTGGGTAGGGGACCCACTGGAACAGCTGTTGGGAGACAGATGGTAGCCTTCTGTCAAGGCCATCCAGCGTGTTCTTTAACGTTGGATTGTTTTACCTCTGAGCGGCACTTTTTTGCACACCATGGGCTAAATGGCCAGGTCACATGGACCCCGAAGGCTCAGAGAAGGTTGAGGGAGGGGACCCACTGGAACAGCTGTTGGGAGACAGATGGTAGCATCCCGTCAAGGCCATCCAGCGTGTTCTTTAACGTTGGGTTGTTTTACCTCTGAGCGGCACTTTTTTGCACACCATGGGCTAAATGGCCAGGTCACATGGACCCCGAAGGCTCAGAGAAGGTTGGGGGAGGGGACCCACTGGAACAGCTGTTGGGAGACAGATGGTAGCCTCCCGTCAAGGCCATCCAGCGTGTTCTTTAACGTTGGATTGTTTTACCTCTGAGCGGCACTTTTTTGCACACCATGGGCTAAATGGCCAGGTCACATGGACCCCGAAGGCTCAGAGAAGGTTGGGGGTGGGGACCCACTGGAACAGCTGTTGGGAGACAGATAGTAGCCTCCCATCAAGGCCATCCAGCGTATTCTTTAACGTGCACAGGGTATGGCTCTCCCGCACACAGGGCCACGGCTTAACCTCCCATCCAACGGACGGCGGCCTTTCCAAGCCCATCGTTGTCCCCTACTGACCATGGGCAGGGCGGGGAATTTTGTGGCGATAAATCTCAATGCTGACTCAGCTGGGACTCTAACCTGGGAACTACAGATTACGAGCCTGGCACGTTACCGACTGAGCCACCCCCGCCCCTGATGTTAGTTGGTAAATGAGTGTCTGTGTGAATGGATGTGATTATACAATAGTTTAACTTTTAAAAATAACTACTTAATAACCAGTTAAGACAAAATAATGAATCATATTACATGCATTTAAAAATGCCTTCAATCTTTGAGGTGCCAAGTTTCTAACAATGAATGCATTTTGACCTTAAGCTTTTCTTCATTTCAGCAGAGAATTAAAATGTGGAATCTTATCCTGAAGAAGTTGACAAAAATAGAAATTGATCATGTTATATACCAAATGAATGGGCACTAAATTCCATATATAAAGAAACATAGTTTCAAAGAAAAAAAAATTACTTCATACCCAATTTCAAAAATACTTCAAAGTTTTTCTGTTATCTTAAGAGATAATATTGTAGATTAAAACAATAAATAAATAACATGTAATATATAGAACTTACAGAATTTTCTCATCTATATGAAGCTTATATATAAGAGCAGCAGAGTCTGCAAATTTGTTTTCACTTTCAAACAAAGTTGCTAAAAGAGGACTTTTCTTTTGTGATTCTGAAAATATAAGATAAATAAAAAAACTAAGCAGACAGCATGTAATATATTATCTTATTTACTTTTCAAGCTTATTTATAGTATATTTACTTATATTTATACTTATATTATTTTAAATTATAGTAGTTTATAGTATATTTAGAGAAGAACCAATAGAATAACTAACGATGAATGTGAAGAAATGCTGCAGGATTGTGCCATCTACAACTATTGACTGCAACTTTAACATATTTCTCATAATTCATAATTTAATAATATAATCTTCTAAATATTAATTCTCTACAAATTACATAAAAATTACATTTAATAAAAATGCAACATTATTTGAAAATCACAGAGTTCCCAACAATACCTAATTTGCTTCTGAATGCTGGCATAAGAAATCTTGGTTCCATATTTAAATAGCAGCGACGCAGTCGTTTACGAATTCTCTGTGGTCCTTCTGTTGGATCTAGTTCCCAAGAACATGGATATGACTCTTCCAGATGCCACACAGCCCTAAAAAATTTTACACAATAATGAACATATTTGAAATCTTAAACTAATTACTAGTAGTATATCTTAAACTAATTACTAAGTGCTCACTGTGAATTATATTATATAAATATCCATTGGGCAGTTGTCAGGAGACAAACTCCCCACTAAAATCATCCAGCATGTTCTTTAATGTACATAGGGTATGGCCCTCCTGCATATGGCGACCATGGCTTAACATTCCATTTGATGGATGATGACCTTCCCAAGCCTGCTAAGTCTTTTTCCTCACAGAAGATAGAGTGAGGATTAAAAAAGAAAAATCACACTGCAGACATAATGGGGATTAAAATCTGGAACATCAAGTGACAGTGTGAGTTATGTTAGAATCAATTACAAACTATTTATAGAAAGCAACATTTATATAAATGATCACTGATAAGAGTCTTAATAAATGTCAAGAATGTGATGATGAGGATGATATACAGGGTGTCCAACAAACAATGGTGGGGTTTTGGGAAACATTGTTCCCAAATACACAAAAAGCATCATTTTGACTGTTGTACCTGTAAATCCCCCACTCAAACGAGGGGCGGGGGTGGCTCAGTCGGTAGCGAGCCAGGCTCGTAATCTGTAGTTCCCAGGTTCGAGTCCCAGCTGGGTCAGCGTTGAGATTTATCTCCGCAAAATTCCCCGCCTTGCCCACGGTCAGTAGGGGACACTGATGGGCTTGGAAAGGCCACCGTCTGTCGGATGAGACGTTAAGCCGTGGCCCTGTGTGCAGGAGAGCCATACCCTGTGCACGTTAAAGAACACGCTGGATGGCCTTGATGGGAGGCTATCTGTCTCCCAACAGCTGTTCCAGTGGGTCCCCTCCCCCAACCTTCTCTGAGCCTTCGGGGTCCATGTGACCTGGCCATTTAGCCCATTGTGTGCAAAAAAGTGCCGCTCAGAGGTAAAACAACCCAACCCAACCCACTCAAACGATTTCATTGGCAGCCACCAGAGGATGTCACACCACCACATTTTTCAAGAGATATTATGTAAGTTCTTAGTGCAACATTTCCTGACAGATGGATTGGCAGGGAAAGTTCAATTCTATGGCCACCAATTAGCCCTGATTTGATACCGTTTATTTTTTCTTGTGGGGCTTTGCAAAGAATTATGTTTACATAAACAAAATTCAAGATCTGAATAATTTGAATCAGAATAAGAAGCGAGAGACTGATTGGACATATGCAGGGTCCCAAACAATTCACATGTGTTGTTGTTTGGGTTGTTTTACCTCTGAGCGGCACTTTTTTGCACACCATGGGCTAAATGGCCAGGTCACATGGACCCCGAAGGCTCAGAGAAGGTTGGGGGAGGGGACCCACTGGAACAGCTGTTGGGAGACAGATGGTAGCCTCCCGTCAAGGCCATCCAGCGTGTTCTTTAACGTGCACAAGGTATGGCTCTCCCGCACACGGGGCCATGGCTTAACGTCCCATCCGACGGACGGTGGCCTTTCCAAGCCCATCGGTGTCCCCTACTGACCGTGGGCAGGGCGGGGTATTTTGCGGAGATAAATCTCAACACTGACCCAGCTGGGACTCGAACCTGGGAACAGCGGATTATGAGCCTGGCGCGCTACCGACTGAGCCACCCCCCCCCCAATTCACATGTGGAAATTCATCATGCTCAAAACTATTTGAGGTACATTTTCAACCGAAATATTACTATCTTTATGTATATTGTTTTCCTACATAAGTTCTCAAAACAACACCATTATTCTTTTGATAAAATGTATTAAAATCACTGAATCAATTAATTTCATGAACTGTAAAACTAACTTTAAAAGTTACCATATGTATTACGGAGGAAAAACATTTAAATTATGCAATATTCATCATTTATGAAATGTGACAATCTTTGTAATTTGCTTAATTTATAAGGTTGCAAAACAGTGCTAAAAAAAAGACATACTTTTATACCGCATAAGCAATATGAATGTAATAAATACACACACACACACACACAACCCCCCCTCCCATACCTTTCATGTGTCAGCTGATTAGCCAAAGAATGCCAAGCTGTACATGCAGCAACCTCTTGACTTAAATTAACTTTGACTTCTTTCATGAACTTCTTTCTTTCTGTACTTTGCATTTCCACCACAAATTTTGTCACATCCATGGCAATTTCAGACACTTGTTTAGAAAGGTTATCAAGTCTTTGAAAAACTCTGTATGTAAATAGAAAGATGAAAAAAAGGTAAGATATTCAGTTATTAATTTTCCAGTTAATAATAATCCATCAATTACATAATAGCTGAGGATTGGTGAATCAAATATGTATATACAGTCAAAAACACAGCATGAAAACGGATAAGGCAAAACAATTGGTTAACATGAAACTAAAATTGAGTTCATTTTGGTGACAATACTTTTACATGCACAATTTTTTTTAATGCAAAATTGCTTAACATGAAATTTTTTTAAGATTCAATGAATAAAATTCTATTTGAATTTCCTCATATAACATAAAATTTATATGGGTGTGATAAACATAATCTGAACCACAGTTCATAAATTTTTAACAGCTTCTTATTTCCATTTAATTAGTTATTTAACTGTAGCTGTAAACATGCTAGTATGTTTTAGACTCGAGACTTGGACACAAATTAATGTTAATGTCTGTTGATTATGATGATAATTTTCTGCTCCCTATTCAGACTGTTGACTTTGTTAATCCTTGATGAAATTAGCAAAGTCAATTTCACTCATTATTTCAGTAATATTTCATATTCTTCTGAAGGCAAAAACATTTTTACACTGATTATTGCTTTTTATTTAATCATCATCATCATCATCAAGCAGCCATGGGCTACGGAGGTCCAACCAGACCGACCGTGCAATTTAATTAATAGATTCTGAAAAAAATTCTTTGCCGCCACGACGGGAATCGAACCCGCATCTCTCCAGATTCATGCCAGAGTGCGCTAGCCATTGCACCACGCGTCGGACAACGAATATTTTCAGAATATGACCTTATAAATCTTCATTCCTGAGATGTGACTGAGACAGCGCCATCTATACTCAAGGAGATGCAACGTTTTCAGTCGTTGCATTTGATTATCAGATGTTAATGAGAAGGTCGCTAACGCTACCGCGTTAAATATATAATTAAAATCCAAAGTGAATGTACAGTATTCCCTGTTAAGAACAGCAATTAATAGATTCTGAAAACAATTCATTGCCGCCACAGCGGGAATCGAACCCGCATCTCTCCAGATTCATGCCAGAGTGCGCTAACCATTGCACCACGCGTCGGACAATGAATATTTTTAATTACTGTTCTTAACAGGGAATACTGTGCATTCACTTTGGATTTTAACTTTTTATTTAAACCAGTATCTTAATAATATATGCCAAAGTGTTAAAGGATTGGGTTGTTTTATCTCTGAGCAGCACTTTTTTTCACACAGTGGGCTAAATGGACAGGTCACAAAGACCCCAAGGGCTCAGAGAAGGTTGGGGGAGGGAATCCACTGGAACAGCTGTTGGGAGGCAGATGGTAGCCTCCCATCAAGGCCATCCAGCAGGTTCTTTAATGTGTACAGGGTATGGCTCTTCTGCACATGGAGCCACAGCTTAATGCTCCATTGATGGATGGCAGCCTTTCCAAACCCATTGGTGTCTCCCCTACTGACCATGGGCAGGGAGGGGAGTTTTGCAGAAGAGTGTTAATGACTGCGCACTCTATTTCTGTAATGGCAAACACTACTACATTTACAGAGAGCAGGATCAGAGCCACCTACATTATACATGTGGTCTGGACAGTCAATAAAAGAAATATTAATCTTTAAATATATAGATGTTTCAATTAAAGTGCAACCCCTTAATCCAAACTGTTAGTTACTTAGTTTTAGAAATTTGATGATTAATTTTGAAATATTGATGAATATTTTAATACAATTTTAATAATTATTTTACTTTTTGGTCACTATTTGAAAATAAATAGGGTTTTTTTGGTTAGTGAAATATGTCCAACTCACTGCCATGGTAGTGAGTTGGACATATTCCACTCACTCCTGGGGCGGTGGTGGCTCAGTCGGTAGCGCGCCAGGTTTGTAATCTGTAGTTCCCAGGTTTGAGTACCAGCTGGGTCAGCATTGAGATTTATCTCCGCAAAATTCCCCGCCCTGCCCACGGTCAGTAGGGGACACCGATTGGCTTGGAAAGGCCGCCGTCCGTCGGATGGGACGTTAAGCCGTGGCCCGTGTGCAGGAGAGCCATACCCTGTGCATGTTAAAGAACACGCTGGATGGCCTTGACGGGAGGGTACCATCTGTCTCCCAACAGCTGTTCCAGGGGGTCCCCTCCCCCAACTTTCTCTGAGCCTCCGGGGTCCATGTGACCTGGCCATTTAGCCCATGGTGTGCAAAAAAGTGCCGCTCAGAGGTAAAACAACCCAACGTTAAAGAACCCGCTGGATGGCCTTGACAGAAGGCTACCATCTGTCTCCCAACAGCTGTTCCAGTGGGTCCCCTCCCCCAACTTTCTCTGAGCCTTCGGGGTCCATGTGACCTGGCCATTTAGCCCATGGTGTGCAAAAAAGTGCCGCTCAGAGGTAAAACAACCCAATGTTAAAGAACCCGCTGGATGGCCTTGACAGAAGGCTACCATCTGTCTCCCAACAGCTGTTCCAGTGGGTCCCCTCCCCCAACCTTCTCTGAGCCTCCGGGGTCCATGTGACCTGGCCATTTAGTGCATGGTGTGCAAAAAAGTGCCGCTCAGAGGTAAAACAACCCAACGTTAAAGAACCCGCTGGATGGCCTCGACAGAAGGCTACCATGTCTCCCATCAGCTGTTCCAGTGGGTCCCCTCCCTCAACCTTCTCTGAGCCTCCGGGGTCCATGTGACCTGGCCATTTAGCGCATGGTGTGCAAAAAAGTGCCGCTCAGAGGTAAAACAACCCAACGTTAAAGAACCCGCTGGATGGCCTTGACAGAAGGCTACCATCTGTCTCCCAACAGCTGTTCCAGTGGGTCCCCTCCCTCAACCTTCTCTGAGCCTCCGGGGTCCATGTGACCTGGCCATTTAGCCCATGGTGTACAAAAAAGTGCCGCTCAGAGGTAAAACAACCCAACGTTAAAGAACCCGTTGGATGGCCTTGACAGAAGGCTACCATCTGTTTCCCAACAGCTGTTCCAGTGGGTTCCCTTCCCCAACCTTCTCTGAGTCTTCGGGGTCCATGTGACCTGGCCATTTAGCCCATGGTGTGCAAAAAAGTGCCGCTCAGAGGTAAAACAACCCAACGTTAAAGAACCCGCTGGATGGCCTTGACAGAAG
This sequence comes from Ryuthela nishihirai, assembly GCA_038380435.1. Classification (NCBI taxonomy): domain Eukaryota; kingdom Metazoa; phylum Arthropoda; class Arachnida; order Araneae; family Heptathelidae; genus Ryuthela; species Ryuthela nishihirai. Next base: position 122,981 of record JAWZYU010000037.1, read on the forward strand.
GCTACCATCTGTCTCCCAACAGCTGTTCCAGTGGGTCCCCTCCCCCAACCTTCTCTGAGCCTTCGGGGTCCTTGTGACCTGGCCATTTAGCCCATGGTGTGCAAAAAAGTGCCGCTCAGAGGTAAAACAACCCAACGTTAAAGAACCCGCTGGATGGCCTTGACAGAAGGCTACCATCTGTCTCCCAACAGCTGTTCCAGTGGGTCCCCTCCCTCAACCTTCTCTGAGCCTCCGGGGTCCATGTGACCTGGCCATTTAAGCCCATGGTGTGCAAAAAAGTGCCGCTCAGAGGTAAAACAACCCAACGTTAAAGAACCCGCTGGATGGCCTTGACAGAAGGCTACCATCTGTCTCCCAACAGCTGTTCCAGTGGGTCCCCTCCCTCAACCTTCTCTGAGCCTCCGGGGTCCATGTGACCTGGCCATTTAGCCCATGGTGTGCAAAAAAGTGCCGCTCAGAGGTAAAACAACCCAACGTTAAAGAACCCGCTGGATGGCCTTGACAGAAGGCTACCATCTGTCTCCCAACAGCTGTTCCAGTGGGTCCCCTCCCTCAACCTTCTCTGAGCCTCCGGGGTCCATGTGACCTGGCCATTTAGCCCATGGTGTGCAAAAAAGTGCCGCTCAGAGGTAAAACAACCCAACGTTAAAGAACCCGCTGGATGGCCTTGACAGAAGGCTACGATCTGTCTCCCAATAGCTGTTCCAGTGGGTCCCCTCCCTCAACCTTCTCTGAGCCTCTGGGGTCCATGTGACCTGGCCATTTAGCCCATGGTGTGCAAAAAAGTGCCGCTCAGAGGTAAAACAACCCAACGTTAAACAACACGCTGGATGGCCTTGATGGGAGGCTACCATCTGTCTCCCAACAGCTGTTCCAGTGGGTCCCCTCCCTCAACCTTCTCTGAGCCTCCGGGGTCCATGTGACCTGGCCATTTAGCCCATGGTGTGCAAAAAAGTGCCGCTCAGAGGTAAAAAAAACCAAATCCACTAACTCCTCCAAGGATATTCCACTCACTCACTGCCAAGGGATTATTCCAAAAGAAATAAAATCAGGCTTCTAAAAATATGAGTATTTGAGTATTTTTATGTCATCAACTCTAATTTAATCTAATTCATTATCTTTCATTGTCATTTGCTACATACATAGTTCCATTGTGAATTAAAATTCAAAGTGAAAGTGACAAATACCATATACTAGCATAAGTTATGAATAGTGTTAGGACTCGCCAATGCATTTATTAACATTCTGTTGTTGGGTTGGGTTGTTTTACCTCTGAGCGGCACTTTTTTGCACACCATGGGCTAAATGGCTAGGTAACAAGGACCCCAAAGGCTCAGAGAAGGTTGGGAGAGGGGACCCACTGGAACAGCTGTTGGGAGACAGATGGTAGCCTCCCGTCAAGGCTATCCAGCATGTTCTTTAACGTGCACAGGGTATGGCTCTCCCGCACATGGGGGGCCACGGCTTAACATCCCATCCGACAGACGGCAGCCTTTCCAAGCCCATCGGTGTCCCCTACTGACCGTGGGCAGGGCGGATCATTTGCTACATACATAGTTCCATTGTGAATTAAAATTCAAAGTGAAAGTGACAAATACTATATACCAGCATAAGTTATGAATAGTGTTAGGACTTGCCAATGCATTTATCAACATTCTGTTGTTGGGTTGGGTTGTTTTACCTCTGAGCGGCACTTTTTTGCACACCATGGGCCAAATGGCCAGGTCACATGGACCCCGAAGGCTCAGAGAAGGTTGGGGGAGGGGACCCACTGGAACAGCTGTTGGGAGACAGATGGTAGCCTCCCGTCAAGGCCATCCAGCGTGTTCTTTAACGTGCACAGGGTATGGCTCTCCCGCACACGGGGCCACGGCTTAACGTCCCATCCGACGGACGACAGCTTTTCGAAGCCCATCGGTGTCCCCTACTGACCGTGGGCAGGGCGGGGAATTTTGCAGAGATAAATCTCAACGCTGACCCAGCTGGGACTCGAACCTGGGAACTACAGATTACGAGCCTGGCGCGCTACCGACTGAGCCACCCCCACCCTGGAGTGGGTAGGATAATGGCAACAAGTATTATAATCTTTTCCACAAACCAGAGATTTTGCAAATTCAGACTAACTGCTTGAACAAATTTATCAATGAATATACCCTTTTTATCAAAGTATTTTTACAATAGCATATGATAAGAATATTATCTCTGTTGACACTTTTTAGGACTCAAGGATTTCTACCATTTCACACTAAGGGAAATTTTTTGTTATTAACAACATCAAGGAAACACGGCATACCCTAGAAAGTTCTGATGGTGGTAGTGAGAGTTTCGAATATTTGAGTCTAATGCAATGTTTCCCAAATTGGGTGATATCGCCCCCTGGGGGGGGCTGGAATGATCCAGGGGGTCGGTAGTACCCTCGGGTGAAATTGGGGGGTGGTGGAAGCATACAGAAAGAAGAGAAGATAAGAAAATTTTGAAAAACTGTTCATACACATTTCATCTGTTGTGTAACATAGAGTTAAAGTCGTAGTGATTACTTAACTTTCCAAATAAACACATAAAATTATCCTTCGTTATCTTAATTTTCTGTGTGTAATGCGAATGTTACTATGGTTGATTTTAATAAATAATTTTATAATTTCAAGCTTCAAGGTGTCTTATTTACAACATCTTTCTTTACTGTGTTGTAGGACGTAGGTAGAAATATAGATACATAAAAGAACGCAAATTTGTCACTGCATCTTTCTGTTTGTTCTCTTAAAAAAGGTAGATTTCCAGGGGGGAGCCGAGAAATTTATTTTTCTAAAAAGGGGATGGTAGGACAAATAAGTTTGGGTACTCTGGCCTAATGGAAGAAAGGTGTGACATTCTAAAGTCTCCATTAATTCATGCTCAGTCAATTCAAAAGCTTTCATTTGAGCTGAGTTTAATTGTTTGATGGTATGGGTTGGGTTGCTTTACCTCTGAGCGGCACTTTTTTGCACACCATGGGCTAAATGGCCAGGTCACATGGACCCCGAAGGCTCAGAGAAGGTTGGGGGAGAGGACCCACTGGAACAGCTGTTGGGAGATAGATGGTAGCCTCCCGTCAAGGCCATCCAGCGTGTTCTTTAACATTGGGTTGTTTTACCTCTGAGCGGCACTTTTTTGCACACCATGGACTAAATGGCCAGGTCACATGGACCCCGAAGGCTCAGAGAAGGTTGGGGGAGGGGACCCACTGGAACAGCTGTTGGGAGACAGATGGTGATCTCCCGTCAAGGCCATCCAGTGTGTTCAAGTGCACAGGGTATGGCTCTCCTGCACACGGGGCCACGGCTTTACGTCCCATCCGACGGACGACGGCCTTTCCAAGCCCATCGGTGTCCCCTACTGACCGTGGGCAGAGCGGGGAATTTTGCGGAGATAAATCTCAACGCTGACCCAGCTGGGACTCGAACCTGGGAACTATAGATTACGAGCCTGGCGCGCTACCGACTGAGCCACCCCCGCCCCATTTGATGGTATGGATAAGCAATTGTTACTCATATATGTAGCTTAAAGAATAGTTTTTTTTAATTCATGAAACTAAACCTATAGAAATATTTACTGCATAGCATAAGAGATGTATCATTTAAAATGACACAAGGACTAAACAATGGCCCAATAATAACTTATTGCTTTCAACTCACTTTTTCTCAATGCTTTCTTTCTTTTCCAACCAATGCTTATGATCTCCATTCCACACCACTAACCATTCTTGTTTTACCTAAATGTGGAATATATTTTACAAAATACTTCAGTTGAATACTCTAGCATTAATTATTGTGCTATTATTAACTAACAATTTTAAAGGAAAAAAAAATACCAATTTTTACTTAACATAATTCTACATTTTATCATTTTTAATACATACAATAAGAGTCACAGGTATAGGCATTTGTTTACAAGTTATCAAAAAGAGGAAGTCTACATCAGAGCCATTTCAATAGTATAATGCTTTGAGTTTGAAAGTTGTCAACTTATTATTTACAACTTATTCAGAACAACATGTTCAACATATTTACAACTTATTCAGAACAACATTGAAAGTTTCCTTCCCCGATCATAGATGGCACCAAGAGTTACAGTTCAAGGAGATCTATCAGCCACATTAGTGGAAGGATGACGAAGTTGATTCTAGGTCAGTAGTTAGAACACTCCAGAATGAATCTGGAGATCTGGGTTTGAGTCCTGTGACTGCACACACTCATTTTTTCCACAAAAATTATAGAGCCATCACATTTTAAATCCAAGAATATTGGGTAGTGCAACTGGCATGTTTGCAATCTGGAGTTCCCAGGTTCACTTTTCAACGTATAAGATTTTAGATTTACTCAGATTTCTTTGAGCTTTACCTTTCAGAGAGAAAAGGTACACAGTAATGTGGGTTGGGTTGTTTTACCTCTGAGCGGCACTTTTTTGCACACCATGGGCTAAATGGCCAGGTCACATGGACCCCGAAGGCTCAGAGAAGGTTGGGGGAGGGGTTGGGTTGGGTTGTTTTACCTCTGAGCGGCACTTTTTTGCACACTATGGGCTAAATGGCCAGGTCACATGGACCCCGAAGGCTCAGAGAAGGTTGGGGGAGGGGACCCACTGGAACAGCTGTTGGGAGACAGATGGTAGCCTCCCGTCAAGGCCATCTAGTGTGTTCTTTAACGTGCACAGGGTATGACTCTCCCGCACACGGGGCCACGGCTTAACGTCCCATCCGACGGACGGCGGCCTTTCCAAGCCCATCGGTCACGGTTTTCCTGCCCACGGTCAGTAGGGTGTCCCCTACTGACCGTGGGCAGGGCGGAGAATTTTGTGGAGACAAATCTCAACGCTGACCCAGCTGGGACTCGAACCTGGGAAGTACAGGTTACGAGCCTGGCGCGCTACCGACTGAGCCACCCCCGCCCCTGGGGGAGGGGACCCACTGGAACAGCTGTTGGGAGACAGATGGTAGCCTCCCGTCAACGCCATCCAGTGTGTTCTTTAACGTGCACAGGGTATGGCTCTCCCGCACACGGGGCCACGGCTTAACGTCCCATCCGACGGACGGCGGCCTTTCCAAGCCCATCGGTGTCCCCTACTGACCGTGGGCAGGGCGGGGAATTTTGCGGAGATAAATCTCAACGCTGACCCAGCTGGGACTCGAACCTGGGAACTACAGATTGCGAGCCTGGCACGCTACTGACTGAGCCACCCCCGCCCCATTCCAAAAAATACTGACAAAACAAAATTAACTATCTCTTATCACAAGTGTGTGACACTATCTCTTATCACAAGATTGTGACACTTGCATAAAACTTCAAACTCAATGGAAAAAAATATAGCACAGACAGAATTTATGTAACTTCTAGAAGAAAAATTCAACAAGTGTTGATGGTGAAAACAGTTATTTCACCCCAATATATTAAGAACTGGTTCTCTTCAACTGTAATTTTCATTTCACTATTAACATAGAGAAATACACAATGCATTTAGAGGAATCACCATTTTAAGAATTAGTAAAAACAGGAGCAGTTGTAAGGTTATTTTCAAATATATTTCATCATTAAAAATTGTTACTTATATAACCCTTCCAGTGTCCATGTCATCTGTTTATGTCGCAGAAATGAGGGGTCAAAGACGTATCCATTTTTAGTACCAAAAAAAAAATCGATTTTTTAAAAATAAAAGTTTCTGTTGCAAATTTTTTTAATATATATCTTATAAAAATACATAATTCAGGCTTGAAAATAATATTTTGTTTTTTAATCTGATGCATATTTTATTAAACCACAATATAAATAATTTTATAAAGCCATATGATTGCCATTTCTTAGAAGTACTAAAAGGTATTGCTGATTTGCTTGTTAACCTTTTCGCAGCGGCTGGGACAGCATCTGTCCCGACACATTTCCGTGCCTGCTCAGTGGCTGGGACACTTTTGGAGCTCTTCATGGGGGATGGAAATCAAGGGTTGGGTTGTTTTACCTCTGAGCGGCACTTTTTTGCACACCATGGGCTAAATGGCCAGGTCACATGGACCCCAAAGGCTCAGAGAAGGTTGGGGGAGGGGACCCACTGGAACAGCTGTTGGGAGACAGATGGTAGCCTCCCGTCAAGGCCATCCAGCGTGTTCTTTAATGTGCACAGGGTATGGTTCTCCTGCACACGGGGCCACGGCTTAACGTCGCATCTGACGGACGGCGGCCTTTCCAAGCCCATCGGTGTCCCCTACTGACCGTGGGTAAGGCGGGGAATTTTGCAGAGATAAATCTCAACGCTGACCCAGCTGGGACTCGAACCTTGGAAATACAGATTACGAGCCTGGCGCGCTACCGACTGAGCCACCCCCGCCCCAGGATGGAAATCAAGTGTGTTGCCTTGTGCTGCTGGTGGCATAGAGGGAGTGAGTTACCCCATACTGCCTGCAGTGCTGCGACGACATAGACAATAGTCCCCGACTAAAGAGTTTGTTTCCTGTTACAATGAAAGCACAGAGAGGAGCCACAACTGAGCTTTTAGTTCAGCCTTTGAATTTGGTTACTTGTTTCTCAGTTTTGTTTTGTTTTTCCAAATGTTTATATTATATATATTTACTCCCTTTCATCAGATATACTATTTGTGCTTTATCATGACAAAGTGGAGATATTTAATGGAAAAACGAGTTCAAGATGAATTAGGATCCCAGAAATTAAATGAAACTTTGCCGACTTTTGAAGAACTTTGCCGATGAAGATTTTTTGCCGATTGAAGAAGAAACTTTGCAGATGATTGAAGTTCATAATTGATGGACATAATTGCTAAATTTATACTTCTAAATGAATTAACGGAACATTTAATTATACACTTGTGTTTGCCATAAAAATGCTATTCCATTCTTATTTATTCCAACACTGGAGATTTTTCTTCAATATTCTGCAGATGCAGTGGCGATATAAAAAAAATTCCCATTTCCCTGTCCTAGCAACATTAATTTTCCAGCTCTCTAATGCTTTGTAGATGTATACGAAAGTGACTGTTTTCATTAAAGTTCTAACTTCGGATCTTTTTGTTTCGTATAATGAAAGATATTTATGCATAAAATTGTTTTTGTTAAATACAGATGGGCCCTATTGCTCAAAGGAACCCAGATCTAGGAAAAAATAAGTGGGGGGGGGGGGGAGAGAGAGTGGTTAAGTTACAAATTATTATGTAGTAGAAAATTTTTAACAAGCTTGTTCATATCCTTAATTCTATTCAACTGTTTAAAATATGTAGTAAACGATATTCCTTATGCAACAAGTTTTTATTTTAAGTACTGGTTGTTACAATCGATCCCAATGTAATTTATCTTCCCCTTTTTTATGGAGGCAGAGAGCATAATTTGAAAGAATCCTTGATAATACACTCCATCAAAAACTTTCATTCATTTTAGTTGTTCCTCTTCATGATCTGCAATCGTTCATGTTGGGTTGTTTTACCTCTGAGCAGCCCTTTTCTGCACACCATGGGTTAAATGGCAAGGTCACAAGGACCCCAAAGGCTCAGAGAAGGTTGGGGGAGGGGCCCCACTGGAACAGCTGTTGGGAGACAGATGGTAGCCTTCCGTCAAGGCCATCCAGCATGTTCTTTAAGGTGCACAGGGAATGACTCTCCTGCAGATGGGGTCACGGCTTAATGTCCCATCTGATGGATGGCTGCCCTTCCAAGCCCATCGGTGTCCCCTACTGACCATGGGCGGGGTGGGGAATTTTGCAGAGATAAGTCTCGATGCTGATCCAGCTGGGACTCGAACCTGGGAACTGCAGATTACGAGCCTGGCACGCTACTGACTGAGCCATCCCCCGCTCCAATCATTCACGTATTTCTCAAGTTTTTCAAGGGATTATTTTCCCAGACATGTGATAAGTAATTGGGAGGCAAGCATTTATATTGCTTTAAGTTATGATAAAAGGAAGCTGTATACTGATAGTGCTGTAAATGATTTAGGAAAATCAAAATGGCTGATACAGACACAATACCAAAAATATATTTTAGATTATTACATGTGAATCAAAATATTTAATTTGAAATATAGTCTTGGGAAATTTCATTCTAAGAAAGTGTTGCTTCTGCAATTTCAGTGCCAGAGCTATCATAGCTCTGCTACTGCTGCAAGGAAATATTAATTTCTTCAAAATTTGATATGTTACATTATTGTCAGAGATTTTTACCATTTCCAAATAAATATTAAATAAAAAATATAAATACTCCCTCAAGCAGCTGCTTGACACAGAGGTCTGACAGTAAAACCTCAGCAGAAAAACGACACATACATCCATACTTTACCAGGGACTCGAACCCTGGTTCCTTAAGCTCAGTGGGCGGGGGTGGCTCAGTCGGTAGTGCTCCAGGCTCGTAATCTGTAGTTCCCAGGTTCGAGTTCCAGCTGGGTCAGCGTTGAGATTTATCTCCGCAAAATTCCTCACCCTGCCCACGGTCAGTAGGGGACACCAATGGGCTTGGAAAGGCCGCCGTCCGGTGGATGGGACATTAAGCCGTGGCCCCATGTGCGGGAGAGCCATACCCTGTGCACGTTAAAGAACACGCTGGATGGCCTTGATGGGAGGCTACCATCTGTCTCCCAACAGCTGTTCCAGTGGATCCCCTCCCCCAACCTTCTCTGAGCCTTCGGGGTCCATGTGACCTGGCCATTTAGCCCATGGTGTGCAAAAAAATGCCGCTCAGAGGTAAAAAACCCAACCCTTAAGCTCAGTAGCCAAGCACACTAACCACTTGGCCACAGGATGGCGAATAAGTATTAGAGAAAAAATAATTTCTTATCATTATTTTTCAAACGAAACTAAGAGATAAAAATATTTTATTTATTTCCTGTAAGAGAAATATAAAATGCAAATCATTTGTATTAGAACACATGTAATCTTTAGCATGAAAGTTGCATAATATTTATAAGGTAATTGTTCTGATAATTACAAGAAAATCTAACTGGACGTCATGAAAAAGAGACAATACAATATCTGACAGTACAGATAACTAAGATTATGAGTAAGGATCCTTATTAGGCCCAATAAAACCCTACTATGCCAATGTGGTTTTTACAGTCATATTTGCTCACAAGTAGCATTTATTGGTTAACCCTCTTTATTAATATTTCCTTTATTATTATGCAGTCATGTGACCGACTGGTTAGCGCGCTTGGCTACTGATCTAAGCCTCGGTTCGAGCCTCGGGTAAGGCATGGATGTATGTGTCGTTTTACGTGATCAATTAGCTACTTCTGCTGAGTTTTCTCCATCCTCACAGACCTTCTACTATGGCATATAAACTGACAGGCTCCTGTCAGACCTCTGTGGCAAAGAGCTGCTTGAGGGGGTATTTTTTGAAAATATCTTTGGAAATATATTATTTCTCACTATTCCATACGCCTAAAATTAAGTTGTGGGGAAAAATTATCTGCTTGCCACTAATACACGCATAAGATTTAATAGAGAAAATTCTCAGTTAAAGATCTGAGCATTTATTATTCTTTTTGCAATGCATCAGTTTTAGTTCAAAATTTTTTTTTAATTCACAAATTTTAATATCAGTGACATGCTCTAAAAAACTAGTATTAACGAAGACAGCATAACCAAAATAATGTGATAAATATAGACAGGGATATACCAAAGAGTAACTACCAAGAGACCCCCCCCCCCCCCCCCCCGAAAATTCAGTCATGTACGAAACCTCAAATTTGTCCACCAGGTTTGAAATCCAAAACAATTGTTTTGTATATTTTGTTTTAACCTAATAGTATAAGTCCGACACTAAAAACAGATTAAAAAGAAAACCACAAAATTTTATTCCGTATAGGATATCATTCAGAAATTATCACATTCTGACCTCAATAACTCTTCGATATGCTTTTTAATGAAAAATATATCTAAAGATAAATTAATGATATCATCAACTCTATCTAAATCTTGATTTAATTAATATTTCTTCAATATTCAAATAGGCATGATCTCTAAAGTATCTAATAGGTTACAAAAAATTGACTCCAAAATTTTATTTAAACATTGAAACAGATTAAAAATTCATCATCGTAATCCTCAAGCAGCCATGGGCTACGGAGGTCCAACCAGACCGTGCAATTTAGTTCTCCAAGAACACCACCGGGAGAGTCAAGTTTGGTCTCAAATCTCTTAACCTGTTGTAATGTTTCAATTAAATTTTGGGGTCTTTTTTTTTCATAGCATGTTAAATATTCTAGCTTTCATAATCTTGCAAACACTGAACTAATATTGTTCAAAATCGAGATTTAGATAAATTTAACTGAGATTTTAATTTAACTCTAAATCTATTTCTCATTAAAAAGCATTTTGAAAAAACCATTGAGCTGTGAACATTATTGAGATAACATGGAAATGTTTGCATTATTTTGTCCACTATCTATATATATATTCTGTAAATGCAACTAGCTCTTATTATTGAGGAAGCACAAGAAACAGCACTCACAACACGGTATGCCCAGAAGCAACCAAGGTGGGAGCATTTAAGAGGATTAACTAATGGATGGAAAGGGTCATTGGAAATTGGGAGTAGTGCTCGCCTCTTCCTACCCCTCTGAAAGGATTTGGCCCGAAATGCACCACTACAGCAGAGAGTTCGTTGTGAAACTGCACTGCCATCAAAAGGTTAATGTTCCTATTTGCTGAAGCAACCTTCTGATTTCAGTTTAAAAGTTTGATTTGAACTGTTATTAACAAATTTTTCCTTAAATTTTTGAAAATCTCCTAAAAATTAATTAAAAAAACTTCTATTTTCAAAAATGGTAGATTTTGGAAGTAATTACAAAGTACATACTGCCATTTTTTTCCCGTTTCATACTCTTTTCTGTCATAAATTTATATCAGTATTCCCAAAATTATTTTCATCATTTTTCCTAGCACTCTATGCATCTTTCCTGCTCTTAAAATCAAAACTGGAAGTAAACACATCCTTCTTAGAAATTCTGGAGGCAGCTGCATTTAATTAGTTATAGTTATGCTTCACTCAGGCAAACAAGAGGTATTATTGGGTCAGCGTTGAGATTTATCTCCGCATAACTCCCCGCCCTGCCCACGGTCAGTAGGGGACACCGATGGGCTTGGAAAGGCCGCCGTCCGTCGGATGGGACGTTAAGCCGTGGCCCCGTGTGCGGGAGAGCCATACCCTGTGCACGTTAAAGAACACGCTGGATACTTGGCTGTGCCACACAGACGATATAATGACGTTCTTTTTTTTTGCTTTGGTGCACAAACCTTTCTGCACTTAGCCAAGATCACCAAACTTCAACACCAAAAGAAAAAAAATTCATAATACTTAGTAAAAAAAAAAAGCAGTCAATAAAGTTTTTTTTTTCTGTTTCACAATCAGTTCAGAAAGTCTCATGAATGTGAGAAGTCCAAGTCACTTTGTATAACACTGGTCTATTTAAAAATATAGAATACTGAAAAGAATCATTAAAATAAATAAAAATCATATTTCAGGTTGAATATTATTTGGGAGAAAATTTGATTTCAATAAATATATAATTTAATTTTATTCATCGAATTTTCTAAAATGAAGCATTAATTATATAGTGCGACCTTTTTTTTTTCACCATATTACATCAAAAAAATGGGGCGGGGTGGCTCAGTCGGTAGCGCGCCAGGCTCGTAATCTGCAGTTCCCAGGTTCGAGTCCCAGCTGGGTCAGCGTCGAGATTTATCTCCGCATAACTCCCCGCCCTGCCCACGGTCAGTAGGGGACACCGATGGGCTTGGAAAGGGCGCTGTCCGTCGGATGTGACGTTAAGCCATGGCCCAGTGTGCGGGAGAGCCATACCCTGTGCACATTAAAGAACACGCTGGATGACGTTGACGGGAGACTACCATCTGTCTCCCAACAGCTGTTCCAGTGGGTCCCCTCCCCCAACCTTCTCCGAGCCTTCGGGGTCCTTGTGGCCTGGCCATTTAGCCCATGGTGTGCAAAAAAGTGCCGCTCAGAGGTAAGACAAACCAACCCATTGAAAAAATTATTTTTTTGTTAAACATTTTATTTTCAGAAAATCCGGAATTAAATGCTGATTAATTTGGCATACAACATGCCATAATTCCTTTCATTAGTTATTTGGCAAAAAAGTTTTAAAGTTAAATTTTTTTGGCTAAGAATAGAGAGAAAATAGCTTGGCCTCTGGATGGAAACCAGTTTTTCAGGCTGACACTGAAAGGGTTAATTAATAACTATTATTTTAATTATTTTTAACAACTGGTGTGAACCCATTGAATGACACCACTGAGTAATATTAATACTTCTACTAATTCTTCTAGAAGTTAACTCTTCTCATTAAAACAAGAAAATAAAGGCAATTTAAAATCTATATTAATATGCCCATCTGATCTAATAGATATCCCTTAGTTCCAGATAGTAATCTTCAGAAGAGATATCACATAGGAATTGTTTTATCGATAAGATAAAACAGGTTACAATAGAAACTTACAAAAATTACTGTATTTTTAAACAGTTTAACCCTTTCACTACCATACCAGCCCAAAATGGCCAAAACTTTAAATGGACTCGCCCAACCAATGCTATTCCTTCCTCTCCATTACCTTCTACTTGAAGTTTGTTCTGTTTTGGGCTGGTATGATAGTGAAAAGGTTAAAGTATTTACTATGTCACTGATAAGAAAAAATTCATGAACACTAGTTAGGATTATTAAAATTTATGCCTCGAAATGCAGATAACTCTACGAGGTTTAATATGTAGTGTTAAGATCTATCCATTCATACTGTTTTATTGCAACCCTATTGTGTGCGGTAAAGTTTTTAGTGATATCATGTTACTTTTGATTTTGCTGATAGCTTGCTGCTCTTTGTAATCAGCAATAGCTTGTGTTGTTGTGTAGTTTTACCTCTGAGCGACACTTTTTTGCACACCATGGGCTAAATGGCCAGGTCACATGGACCCCGAATGCTCAGAGAAGGTTGGGGGAGGGGACCCACTGGAACAGCTGTTGGGAGACAGATGGTAGCCTCCCGTCAAGGCCACCCAGCGTGTTCTTTAACGTGCCCAGGGTATGGCTCTCCCGCACACGGGGCCACGGCTTAACGTACCATCTGACGGACGGCGGCCTTTCCAAGCCCATCGGTGTCCCCTACTGACCGTAGGCAGGGCGGGGAATTTTGCGGAGATAAATCTCAACGCTGACCCAGCTGGGACTCGAACCTGGGAACTACAGATTACGAGCCTGGCGTGCTACCGACTGAGCCACCCCCGCCCCTAATCAGCAGTAGCACGAGCCAGTCAAGATCTAAATGATACTTAAAACACAGTAACTTAGGTCTAAGCATATGTGTTAATATAAATAACTTGAAAAAATTGTCTTAACCAAAATGAAGTGAATCATAAAAAATTTAAAATCTAAGTGTCAAATATGAAAAAAAAAAAATATGGGATAGAGGATGATTGGCATCCATAAATTAAATTTGTATTATTCGCATTAAATTTTAAGCATTGCTACTTACCTTCAAAATAAATAAATCTTCTGAAAATTTTGGAAACAGTTTACTTCCTACAGTACGCTTTACATAAGATAATACAATTTGCAGATCTGTCATTTGCTTTTTGCTAAGGAATTCTTTATGATTGCATAAATCACAGAGAAATGTAGAAAGTATGCTTTCATTCTGCAAAGAAATTTTTTTGAAGATATTATTATTATTAATGCCACATATTTTGCCATTCAAGTTATATGAACTTTGGTATTGGATAACAGTACAAGATACTAGTCCTTAAGACTAACACTACATAGATGGATGCATATATGAAAATGGATGCATATATGAAATGCTGCATATATGCATATGTGAAATGGATGCATATATGAAATGGATGCATATATGAAAATGGATGCATATATGAAAACGCCCATAGTAAAACTATCCCTTTAAACATAAAAAACAAAATATAATTATCAGAATATTTGTCGTAGTATATTTTATTTTAACTCTTTGAGGTCCTATGTTGGACTCAGTCCGATGTTTTACAAGTAATAAAAACTGGACGTCAAAAGTTAAAAGAATTTAACCCATATATTTTATAACATAAATGACTTAACACACATTGTTAAACATTGAACAGTTGTAATTATTAATGTTATACATTCTTTAATTCATCATCATCATCATCATCCTCAAGCAGCCATGGGCTACAGAGGTCCAACCAGACCACGCAGTTTAATTCTCCAAGCATATCTGTCCTGAGCTACATCTGCTGCTTCTGGCCACAACTGGAAGGAGAGCTGTGTACCAATCCCTAGTGATGATGCACAGAACTGGCCAGGCCTAGCACCTAATGTCCGACCCCGCCTTCTCGTGGTGCAGGCCGTTAGTACCTTTCAGAAGAGATATTCTCTTTTGGAAGGGAACGGAAGGGGAGGGCTGCCAGTTCAGTATGGCCTGCTGATCTGGTCATCTACGGCCACTTTTTTCTTTTTATTCAACCCTGCTGAGGAATGGTCAACTTCACAGGGTCCTGGTGTTGACCATTTATACCTACTAGACTGGATTTGTTTATGGATTTGAGCTTGATTCTTTAATTATCATCATTATATAGAGTGAGACTAAGTCCAGAATCATAGGACTATATCAACCTCGTTTTTCATTTCAGGTACTCAAAACTATAAGCTATCACTGCAAAATATATAAAGATGTAATGAATGTCAAAATAAATAATAATATACATAAAAAATTACACACAAATATGTAATAAAATTTTATACAGAAATCATTTTATTACAGTTAACTCTTGTTAACTCAAAGCTTAAAGTAAATGGAAAAATCTTTGAGTTATTGAATCTGTGTTAAAAATTAAACATAAGCAGTTTAAAAACTAGTTACAGATAAGTTTATTCTAAAGTTTATTCGCATTCTACTTAAGTTCCTTACATATTTACTTACATACTTACTTTAAAAAGAAAAAGATCAATGTAATTGTCAACTTCTTCACCATGGCTTGCAGTGCATTAATTCCGATTTCATGGCTATCATCAATATAACTTATGCATTTTCTTGCAACTTCTGTGTGACACTTCATTTCAAAAATTTTAATCATCCCTTGATTTAATGGTTGTAGTTTTGAAGTCATGCTTGGTGGTAGGAATACAACTGTTATGGCATTTAAGTCTGGGATCTCATTGTATACTCTACAATTACAGCTACTGTTGTGTATTCTGTGTAACCAAGTTCCCAGCTGTACTCAAATGCTTTCTCCCACAAGATTCCCATCTACTGGAATGTTTTTGTTCCCATATTGAACACACTATTTTAGCAAACATTGCTCAACCTCAGGAAATTCTGTATGCCTCATTCTTCTTCCTTTATCACAATTTAGGTGTTTCAGTCCCATAGGTTGGGTTGTTTTACCTCTGAGCGACACTTTTCTGCACACCATGGGCTAAATGGCCAGGTCACATGGACCCCGGAAGCTCAGAGAAGGTTGGGGGAGGGGACTCACTGGAACAGCTGTTGGGAGACAGATGGTAGCCTCCTGTCAAGGCCATCCAGCATGTTCTTTAACGCGCACAGGGTATGGCTCCTGTGTGCGAGAGCACACGGGGCCACGGCTTAACATCCCATCTGACGGACAGCGGCCTTTCCAAGCCCATCGGTGTCACCTACTGACCGTGGGCAGAGTGGAGAATTTTGCGGAGATAAATCTCAACGCTGACCCAGCTGGGACTCTAACCTGGGAACTACAGATTACGAGTCTGGCGCGCTACCGACTGAGCCACCCCCGCCCCCAAAATTATATATGCATATAGACATATGGTAAAAACATGAAGGTCAACTGAGATAGCCCAAGTAGTTTAATAGGCCTTGTAGTGATGTCCCATGCTGTTCATAAAAATGTCCAGCAGCGCTGTAGACAATAATCTCCAATTCTCCACCAAAGCATATTGGAGCTCCACGAGGTGTGCAAGATTCAGGGGAGCAACACATCTCATGCAAATTCGAGTTGATTAAGGTTGGGAGACCTCTATACTAAAAATTATTTAAGCCTACAAGTGCTTACCTAATATTCCTCAATTTCTTAATAATATATAATATTCCTTAATAATATTCCTCAATTTATAATTTCTATAATTTTTTCATATTTCATTATTTTACATACTTTGTAATAACCAGATTCCAGCTCTGCTGAGATCTGATTTCTTATATCAGTTGATATTAGAATACTCATAAATACCATTTGTTTACTTGATTACAACTAAAATGAATAAACACTTCAGTTAGTTGCAAAAATGTTTATAAAAAAAATTGCATTAGAAATTCCATTAGAACGGAATAGCTTCTTGGTTTATCTGTCTTATGCATAGTACACACAAAAAACCTTGCTACCTTACTGGTGTGTTTAAAGTTTTTGAGATATTAAACCAGTAGTTCCTAATCTTTTCAGGTTGTTATTCAATAAAAAAAAATCTTCTGGATGCAAGCATATGAACTTATATGCTTGCACTTTTAAGAAAACAATTTCCATCTATACAAAACTGTGAAGCAAACGGTACAAGGAACGTGGAAATAGGTTTTTCCTATCATTAAATATATGAAAAAAAAAACCCCTCTGAAACTAGGGAAACGGCATCCACCCATTTCCCTCCTGCCATTTGCTATTCTGCTGAGATCTGATTACAAGGAACCAATGCACATACTTTCATAAAGCAGAGGGGGTTGGCTCAGTCAGTACTGTGCCATCGTAATTTGTGTTCTCAGTTTCAAATCCAAACAGTTGAAATTCATCTCCTCTAACCCCACCCTACCCTACCTAGGTGGGAAAGGAGACACCAATGAGCTTGGAAACACCATTGTTGGTTGTTGGGATTGGGTTATTTTACCTCTGAGTGGCACTTTTTTGCACACCATGGGCTAAATGGCCAGGTCACATGGACCCCGAAGGCTCAGAGAAGGTTGGGGGAGGGGACCCACTGGAACAGCTGTTGGGAGACAGATGGTAGCCTCCCGTCAAGGCCATCCAGCGTGTTCTTTAACGTGCACAGGGTATGGCTCTCCCGCACACGGGGCCACGGCTTAACGTCCCATCCGACGGACGGCAGCCTTTCCAAGCCCATCGGTGTCCCCTACTGACCGTGGGCAGGGCGGGGAATTTTGCGGAGATAAATCTCAACGCTGACCCAGCTGGGACTCGAACCTGGGAACTACAGATTACGAGCCTGGCGCGCTACCGACTGAGCCACCCCCGCCCTGTTGGGACTAAGGCCCTGTGTACAGTAGAGCCATACACTCTGAAAATTAAAGAACATGCTGGATGGTCTTGATTGGAGGCTTCCATCTGTCTCCTAACAGCTGCCCACTGGGCCCTTGAAATCCCAGTTGCTCATTCTGCACAAAAAATCTGGCAGGTGCTTCAAGGTCAAAGATCAAATTTTGATCTAATGGTACAAGAGAGCTAAAAATTTCTGCCTAGGGATATTTTGGGTCCTATATCTCATATAAGTTCCTAAATTCCAGATCTGACCAATCTGTCAAGGTCAGAGGTCAAATTTCAATATATGTGTGCTATGAACTTGAAAATTAATGCTTGAGGGCTCTTCTGTTTCCACATATGAAAAACATTACAAATTTTTAGATTTAATGTGCCTCTTGAGGTCAAGGTCAAATTTCTATCTACCTGCACTATAAAAGCAAGAATAGGTGCCTAGATCTCAGAAGCATTAAAAAATTTAAGATCTAGTGTCATGCTCAAGGTCAAAAACAGGTTGCAGTAGATGAATGAGAAACCAAAAGAGAGATTGATTTCTAATAATGTAATACAGTGCGGTAAAATCAAGAGAAAGAAAATGCTGTTAGCTTTATATCAGTTGATATTAGAAAAACTCATAAATATCATGGAATTTAAACTCTTTTTATCAGACTAGTCTCAGTACATTTAAGGACTAAACATTCTGCAGATGTAGCTTTTTCTGTAATACTGATAATAAACCATAATTAACGTTTATTTGAGGAATGTGCTCATTAAATGGAAGATCCTCATTTATGATATTATTTTAAGTGTTTTTTCTGCCAATTTTAGTGAATGTCATATCACTAGCTAGTGTGCAGATTATACTTTTACACACATTTACTGATAACAAATGTATTCTTCCACATTTTTTCTGAGAACATCATACTGTTGAAGTCAACTATATTATTCGTTACAAAAAAGTTGCACATATACAGAATTTTATTCAATACACCATTATATTGAGTAGATCACCAGATTCATTATCTGATGTTTCAGGGTGAAGTCCCAAATGTGCAAATAATATAATTTTTTCTGCTAACCCTTGTTCTGCCCTTAACGATAAATGAGGAACTGAAGCGAAAAAAAAAAAAGCTTGGGAAGGCTTCGGTACATTAAATGAGACATTTAGTTATAGCTCCATGTACAAGGAGAGCCATGTCCTATACATATGAAAAAACACATTAAATTAATTAATTAATTAACCCTTCCCCAAACTTCTCTGAATCTCTGGGATTCTTGTGACTTAGTTATTTAGTTTATTGTGTGCAAAAAAAGTACTATACAGAAGTAAAAAACAACAGCAAATTAACCTGTTACCATTTCGATTAAGTTTATTAAATTTTGTTTAAAGGTATTAAACGTTTAGTAACATTGAACATTGCTGTCATAGATAGATTTGGGTTGGGTTGTTTTACCTCTGAGCGGCACTTTTTTGCACACCATGGGCTAAATGGCCAGGTCACATGGACCCCGAAGGCTCAGAGAAGGTTGGGGGAGGGGACCCACTGGAACAGCTGTTGGGAGACAGATGGTAGCCTCCCGTCAAGGCCATCCAGCGTGTTCTTTAACGTGCACAGGGTATGGCTTTCCCGCACACGGGGCCACGGCTTAACGTCCCATCCGACGGACGGCAGCCTTTCCAAGCCCATCGGTGACCCCTACTGACCGTGGGCAGGGCAGGGAATTTTACGGAGATAAATCTCAACGCTGACCCAGCTGGGACTCGAACCTGGGAACTACAGATTACGAGTCTGGCGCGCTACCGACTGAGCCACCCCCGCCCCCATCATAGATAGAGCAAGACCACATACTTTGAACTTGTGTAGTGTTATCAAGTATGTAGATAAGTGCAAATGTTGCCAAACAGTCTCCATAAAAAAATGGTGGAAGCTTTTAAAGAATTAAAAAAGAATTATAGCTTATGTAATTTGCCAAAATATTGGTAAATTTTTCAATATTACATCAGCTTTAAACAGCAAAATAATAACATTGATAAAATATTAATTACTTCAGTACTGATTAATTTTGTCACTTAACCAGAAAAATAAATCTTACAACTCTATTACTTTAAAGTAGTATATTAAATAAAACCATGTTAAAAGAATCAACTTACTTTTGAATTAGTAAGCATAACTAAAGAGAGAATTTCAGAACACATTGGCTGCTCTGCTAAGAGTTTTACAGCATAACATCGATGTTCAACATTTTGCCCAGGAGCCAAGCTTGCCAGTAAAAGACGACTTAACTAGAAACATTAAAATCATGCAAAAAAAAGAAACATTTGCTAATAATCACAGATGATGAAACAGAAGAATCTTTCAAATATCAAACACAGAGATTTCAAATTTAATCCTTCTTGTTAATGAATTAATAAGATAAAAAAATTAGCTACACGAACAAAAAATTAATATGATGCACTATTATTCAAAAGTTAAAGGTGTTCACCTATATACATTCAGTGACTACTTTATTAGGTATAATTCCATTTTTAGGTCAAGAATAAACTCAGATACAGAATTCAATAACTTTTTAAATAAGATTTGGCATTAGGTGAGTTATGGAAATTAGAATCTTTAACAAAAAAAATACCAGTTTAAATGATTGCTCTGAAAAGTAATAAAAACAAGTTAATCAGTTATATTAAACGTTTACTAATGTGTGTAAGAGTATTTTTAAGTTTCTGTAATAATTAATTTTTGCTAATTTTGAATGATTATTTGCAAAAGGAGCTAACTAAAGGAGCAACTTTTAACTTTTTAAAAACAAAAGGAGCTAAATATTTCCTCTTCCTTAACTCTTTAAACACTGAACATGTAGTGCTGGAAATAGATATTTAAATAAATGTGATTCAGATCTTTAAATTATCTTTGGTCGCATTTAAATAAATGTTTTGTTGATTGATTTAAAGAAGTTAAAAAGTCAACAGGTTGGGTTGTTTTACCTCTGAGCGGCACTTTTCTGCACACCATGGGCTAAATGGCCAGGTCACACGGACCCCGAAGGCTCAGAGAAGGTTGGAGGAGGGGACCCACTGGAACAGCTGTTGGGAGACAGATGGTAGCCTCCCGTCAAGGCCATCCAGCGTGTTCTTTAACGTGCACAGGGTATGGCTCTCCCGCACACGGGGCCACGGCTTAACGTCCCATCCGACGGACGGTGGCCTTTCCAAGCCCATCGGTGTCCCCTACTGACCGTGGGCAGGGCGGGGAATTTTGCGGAGATAAATCTCAACGCTGACCCAGCTGGGACTCGAACCTGGGAACTACAGATTACGAGCCTGGCGCGCTACCGACTGAGCCACCTCCGCCCCTATTTCCTCTTCCTTAACTCTTTAAATACTGAACATGTAGTGCTGGAAATAGATATTTAAATAAATGTGATTCAGATCTTTAAATTATCTTTGGTCACATTTAAATAAATGTTTTGTGGATTGATTTAAAGAAGTTAAAAAGTCAACAGGTTGGCTTGTTTTACCTCTGAGCGGCACTTTTCTGCACACCATGGGCTAAATGGCCAGGTCACATGGACTCCGAAGGCTCAGAGAAGGTTTGGGGAAGGGACCCACTGGAACAGCTGTTGGGAGACAGATGGTAGCCTCCCGTCAAGGCTATCCAGCGTGTTCTTTAACGTGCACAGGGTATGGCTCTCCCGCACACGGGGCCACGGCTTAACGTCCCATCTGACGGACGGCGGCCTTCCCAAGCCCATCAGTGTCCCTTACTAACCGTGGGCAGGGCAGGGAATTTTGCAGAGATAAATCTCAACGCTGACCCAGCTGGGACTCGAACCTGGGAACTACAGATTACGAGCCTGGCTCGCTACCGACTGAGCCACCCCCGCCCCAGTCAACAGGTAATGCTGTGATTGTCATTTATGTTTGGTCATGTTTCTTTCATAAAAACCTATTTAAGAAGTTACCGAGTTTTTTAATCTAATTTCCTGTCAACATGGAACTTTTACCTAATAAATCAGTAATGCTCAAAAGTGCTTTCAAGTTCACATAAAGTTCGCCACTATTTACATCAACTATGGTTTTTCACCCAATGAAGAATACATACAAATTACAAAGCACTTTAAAACTTTATTACCGATGTTATTTACAGATCTTCAATTTTTATTACAGATCATCAATTTTTCATTCAGAGTATATTTTACTGACCATAAATATATTAGCTAGCAAAGGATGATGCCTTTTTTGCACAATAATAATAAAAAAATACTAAAGGAGCAGCATATTGTTTCTGGTGAATATGGAATGTTTACATTCAAAAAGAATGTTCATCATTTTGTGAATTTAGCTCTCACTAATGGTAGGAATTTGAATTAAGGGGCGATTGGGAAAATGCAAATAGCAGTATTTCATTAGTACAGTCGCTCAAAAAAGTATCCGAACGCTATGGTTGATTACAGAATTCAGAAAAAATATCTGTCAACGATTATTTTAGAAATTAGTGATCTGGCAACCTTCGTGTCACGCGAGACGAAGGTTGCCAGATCACTAATTTCTCAAATAATCGTTGCCATATATTTTTTCTGAATTCTGTAATCAACCATAGCATTCGGATACTTTTTTGAGCGACTGTACCTATCAAATCTAAAAGAATTTTTCATTTACTTTTTAAAACAACAACAAAAGAGAGTTGTATTTTCCCATTCATACTTGAGGGTAAGAGGGGGAAAATCACTACTTTCAATGCAAACCACATGACCCTCCCTTTTCACCACCAAAATTCTTAATTTCCAGCATTAATATATCACTTACAATTGAATTTCCAGCATTGAATAGATCACTCCTACATGCACCCTAAAAAGTAAACAACATAGCAATGATGAAATTACTTACAGAATTCCTATTAACTTTAAAGTGTGCCAAAACTGATTTACCTGATCTATTGCACAAAAATTCCCAGCATTCAATCTTTCTTTGAAGTTAATATGAATTCTCTAAACAATTCCACCATTGGTATGCTATACTTTTATTTCTTACTTTTTAGGGTGCATTTAGGATAATAGGTATATTTTTGAATTTTTTTTATTTATAAATTTTTCAATATTTGTCTTTAAAAATATTTCACACTAGAGAAAATACTTCTTTTCAAAATATCTTATGTGAGCCCCATGATAGGATGTCAAGGGCCACACCCCATCTTGTCCTTGGCCCACCAAAATTCCCTGCCCACGGTCAGTAGGGGACACCGATGGGCTTGGAAAGGCCGCCGTCTGTCGGATGGGACGTTAAGCCGTGGCCCCGTGTGCGGGAGAGCCATACCCTGTGCATGTTAAAGAACACGCTGGATGGCCTAAACGGGAGACTACCATCTGTCTCCCAACAGCTGTTCCAGTGGGTCCCCTCCCCCAACCTTCTCTGAGCCTTCGTGGTCAATGTGACCTGGCCATTTAGCCCATGGTGTGCAAAAAAGTGCCACTCAGAGGTAAAACAACCCAACGTTAAAGAACACGCTGGATGGCCTCGACGGGAGACTACCATCTGTCTCCCAACAGCTGTTCCAGTGGGTCCCCTCCCCCAACCTTCTCTGAGCCTTCGGGGTCAATGTGACCTGGCCATTTAGCCCATGGTGTGCAAAAAAGTGCCACTCAGAGGTAAAACAACCCAACGTTAAAGAACACGCTGGATGGCCTTGACGGGAGGCTACCATTTGTCTCCCAACAGCTGTTCCAATGGGTCCCCTCCCCCAACCTTCTCTGAGCCTTCGGGGTCAATGTGACCTGGCCATTTAGCCCATGGTGTGCAAAAAAGTGCCGCTCAGAGGTAAAACAACCCAACCTTGGCCCACCAATTGGCCATTAAGTATGAGGTGCTTGTGAGGTTTGCATGTTTATGTATTGGTAAATATATGTTGATGTCATTTTCGTGATATTTTTGGCTATAATAACCTTAGAGCCTAAAGCAACTTTTAACCTAATCATTAATAATTTTTTTTGCAAAAAAATTACAAGAAAAAAAAAACTGTGAAAGTTTAAATACATTTGTTTATGTTCATATACACATTGTCCAAATTCCTAAAACCAGCCATCCCAAAACGCTAAATTTAACACATTTTGTTGCTGATCTTGAGAAATTAATCGAGCAGTGCAAGATAAAAAAATAATTACCTGGATTTTAAGTTTCTTTTGCAGACCATAATTTTAATATTTTAATTAAATAATATTAAAATAAAAATTTAATTAAAATATTTTAATATTTTAATTTACATATAATTGCCATTTGAAAATACCTGGATTTTAAGAGTTTCTTTTGCAGACCACATTATTGTTGCCCACAATGATACTAGGACACCCCGACTTCCTTCCTTCAGAAAAAAGAAAACATGAAGTCATTTTAAATATTTTATAAATTGGTAATTAAACAATAATTTAAATATTAGTCAAAACCAGAGAATTTGATTTTTAAATCAACTTAACACACACACATTGGTATTATTTTACTAATGTCTACGGGAGTGAAGGTGGCTCAGTTGGAAGAGGGCCAGACTAGTAATATGTAGTTCCAAGGTTTGGGTCCTGCCTAGGTCAGCAATGAGATTTATCTCTGCAAAACTCGCCACCCTACCCTCTCTAAGTAGGGGACACCAGTGGGCTGGAAAGGCCGCTGTCTGTCGAATGGAACATTGAACCATGGCCCCATGTGTGGGAGAGCCATACCCTATGCATATTAAAGAACATACTAGATGGCCTTGACGGGAGGCTACCATCTGTCTCCCGACAGCTGTTCAGTGGGTCCCCTCCTCTCAACCTTCTCTGAGCCCTCAAGGTCCTTGTGACCTGACCATTTAGCCCATTGTGTGCAAAAAAGTGCCCCTCAGAGGTAAAAGAATCCAACGTTAAAAAACACGCTCGATGGCCTTGACGGGAGGCTACCATCTGTCTCCCAACAGCTATTTCAGTGGGTCCCCTCCCCCAACCTCTCTGAGCCTTCGGGGTCCATGTGACCTGGCCATTTAGCCCACGGTGTGCAAAAAAGTGCCGCTCAGAGATAAAACAACCCAACCCATTTATCTTTCCAGTATGGATTTGCTTTTCTGGATGTCTTATTTTCTAAATCTACCCATATTTTAAATGGGGATCTTATATTACCATGACTACCATTCATTTTACATGTATTTCTGGATCAATCCTATGTCAGTTTTCTAGTAAGTTCTGTTGATTTCATTATCTTTTTTTGGGTGCAGCATTTAAATTCATTATGTGTCATCCGAATGCATTTTAACATGTGCCAAAGAAGATAACTCCGTTACTAATAATTGTGATTGGGAGAATGTAAACAACTGAATTTCATATCCTATCACCTGCTATTTTTGCTGTAACAATGGCTCTTCTCATCAATCTACTATTTAGTAAATTAATTAAAAATATTGAGTGTATTTTATATGCTACATATAGTGAATATCTCTGTCTATACAATTCCTATCTAGTGTGTTTAAATGTAGCATATAGTGACTTGTTTAACCAGAAGCAAAGAAGTGAGCTCCCTTTCTTTGCAGTATGTTGACAACACTTAAAGCATTTATGGATGAAATATATTTTAAATTCATAGTGAGTAATTTTTTCAAGATATTATACAGGGTGATTGTAAACTCAACAAAATAAAAAAAGAGGGGTGATAGTACACATCAAGACGAACAATTTTTGCAATGGAACCTAGGGTCGCATTCCACTCCTTCCGCCAGAAAAGAGTACTTTCAAAAAAACGGCACGCATGCACAAGTATTTATAACCGGTGAATGAAAAGCACAAGATGCAAATCAGGTGCGCTGCGCAAGTGCATAGACGATTAAGAACAAGCATTTAAAAACGCAGCCAAACCCGTTCATCGACATTACTGTGATAACGTCAGATGATAAGTGAGGTATTCGTGAAGGACATGGAAGACTACACATACGAGGAATTGGTGGATATGCATCTGATGTACGGCCAAGCAGAAGGTAATGGACGTGAAGCACAAAGATTGTACCATGAGAGATTTCCAAATCGTCGTATTCCTTACCATTCAACCTTCACCAGTGTTGATCGAAGATTGTGTGAAACTGGCTCGTTGGCTATCTCAATGAGTGATACTGGACATTCGCGAAGTGTGCGGACACCAGAAATGGAAGAACGTGTCTTGCAGTGATTTGCAGAAGTTCCTTCCACAAGTATACAAGTGGTGTCATCCGAAATGGGAGTCTGTCAAACCTCAGTGTGGAATGTCCTACATGAGGCAAGGATGCATCCCTTCCACGTACAGAAGGTCCAAGCTTTGAACGAAGATGACTATCCCCGCCGGGTAGAGTTTGTTAGGTGGATGCTCCAGATGAACAATGTTAATCTGCAATTTCCCGCATTAGTGTTATTTAGTGATGAGGCCACGTTTACCCAGGAATGCATTTTCAACAATCACAACCAGCACACTTGGGCTCAAGAAAAACCACACATCACTGACCCTCATAAACATCAGCAGAAATTTGGTGTCAACATCTGGGCAGGTATCCTGGTGATTGTCTGGTGGGACCTTATCTCTTGCCAGAATGACTGACTGGCGCAGTGTACCGTGTGTTTCTGGAGCAAGTGTTTCCTGGTCTGTTGCAGCGTACAAGACCACGATGAGAGGGTGCGACAGTCCTTCATTTGCCAGTGTGGGCTGTGTAACAACACCCTCGGACACCACTTTGAGCAGCTACTTTGTCTTTCTCTGAAGCAAATGTAATTAAGCAACTCATAAATTAGTTACCGTATATTTCCACAGATAAGACAATAGTTGAATCATAAAAAAAGGCCCCAAAAATCCGGGTCATCTTATAGGACAGATACAAAAAAAATTAGATTGAAATTTATATAAATTGAAACCATTATTACTACAACTTATCGAAAAATCTATCATATTATTTAAATACACTATATGATAATACATTACATTGTAATAGTAAATAATACATTACATTGTAATAGTAAAACAATACTAAAACAAAATAAATATTAAAAGTTATGTTTATTGAGCTACTGAGGAAAAAACGGACAAACCGTAATTTACTAGTACAGAGTAGGGTATGTCCACAAAATAGAATAGCCCATACGACGCTTTTGTGAATAGTCAAGGTCATTACCCGAATCAGTGCGAATGTTTGCAAATAGGACATAATTCCGCATACGCTATACAGTATTATTATCCAGACGATGATCGCCGATCTAAACTAAATTCATAGGCCGTTGATAGTTTGGGGTCGTCTTATAGGACAGATATATGCTAAAACTATAAAACTTTGACGAAAATTTATACCTCGTCTTATCTGCGGAAATATACGATAAGTGCCTTTGTTTTCACTGTTGAAGGATCAACGTGGATATGTAACTTTACACTTCTCTGGCGGAAGGAGTGGAATGCGACCTTAGGTTCCATTGCAACAATTGTTTGTCTTGATGGGTACTATCACCCCTCTTTTTTGTTGAAAGAGTTTACAATCACCCTGTATATTTTAAAATACATGAGAACTTTTACCATTATGGTTGACAATCCTTTAACAACAGAATACATCAGGCCTTGAGCAAAATATTTTTGCTTTTCAGTCACTTCACACTGTGGATCTTGAAAATAAACAAAAGAAGCATTCTTACTAACAATACAATCATCATTCAAAAAAAAAAAGTTAGTGCAATTAATTTACTGAATATATCAGAATCACAGAACTATCTAAAAGCTTTTAAATAATTTGAAAAAATTTATTTATTAGATCATTTTAAATGAATACTTACATATCTTAATGTATAAATTTTTATCCCTTAAGCTATTAGGTTGGGTTGTTTTACCTCTGAGCGGCACTTTTTTGCACACCATGGGCTAAATGGCCAGGTCACAAGGATCCCGAAGGCTCAGAGAAGGTTGGGGGAGGGGACCCACTGGAACAGCTGTTGGGAGACAGATGGTTGTCTCCCGTCAAGGCCATCCAGCGTGTTCTTTAACGTTGGGTTGTTTTACCTCTGAGTGGCACTTTTTTGCACACCATGGGCTAAATGGCCAGGTCACATTGACCCCGAAGGCTCAGAGAAGGTTGGGGGAGGGGACCCACTGGAACAGCTGTTGGGAGACAGATGGTAGCCTCCCGTCAAGGCCATCCAGCGTGTTCTTTAACGTTGGGTTGTTTTACCTCTGAGCGGCACTTTTTTGCACACCATGGGCTAAATGGCCAGGTCACATGGACCCCGAAGGCTCAGAGAAGGTTGGGGGAGGGGACCCACTGGAACAGCTGTTGGGAGACAGATGGTAGCCTCCCGTCGAGGCCATACAGCGTGTTCTTTAACGTTGGATTGTTTTACCTCTGAGCGGCACTTTTTTGCACACCATGGGCTAAATGGCCAGGTCACATGGACCCCGAAGGCTCAGAGAAGGTTGGGGGAGGGGACCCACTGGAACAGCTCTTGGGAGACAGATGGTAGCCTCCTGTCAAGGCGATCCATCGTGTTCTTTAATGTTGGATTGTTTTACCTCTGAGCGGCACTTTTTTGCACATCATGGGCTAAATGGCCAGGTCACATGGACCCCGAAGGCTCAGAGAAGGTTGGGAGAGGGGACCCACTGGAACAGCTGTTGGGAGACAGATGGTAGCCTCCCGTCAAGGCCGTCCAGCGTGTTCTTTAACGTTGGGTTGTTTTACCTCTGAGCGGCACTTTTTTGCACACCATGGGCTAAATGGCCAGGTCACATGGACCCCGAAGGCTCAGAGAAGGTTGGGGGAGGGGACCCACTGGAACAGCTGTTGGGAGACAGATGGTAGCCTCCAGTCAAGGCCATCCAGCATGTTCCTTAACGTGCACAGGGTATGGCTCTCCCGCACACGGGGCCACGGCTTGAGGGGTATTTTTTAAAATGTAAACATAGGTAATGGAGAGAAAAATGGAAACAGGTTTGAGAAAGCCTTTGGTTTATGTTAAACAGTGGTGCTTACGTGCTATTGACAAAGGCATGAAACATGAAAATGACATCCCAATATGCTTAGCGTCATGTCTACAAAGGCAAACCTGGTGTAACTGGACATAATTATTGGTACCATGTTGTCGAGAGATCTTAGTAATTTCAAAAGGGGCATGATTGTTGGAGTGGATTTGGAAGAAGCTTCAGTCACTAAGACAGCTGAACTCGCTTATGTTTCAAGAGGAAGTTTCGAAGATCATGTCTGCACGGGAATCTAAAGGGAAGACATTGTTTGCAAAAGGCAACAATGGGTGGAAGCATATACTCCAGAATCGGGATGTTTAATTTTTCGAGGTTCAGTGCGATGTGCAAAGTGAAACCTGTGAGCTACAGCTGATCAGTTGTGCACAGATTTCAGCATAGGCCATTTCATCAAAAACGGAATGTTGAGAACTCAGTAGGGCTGGATATCATGGTCAAGTTGCAGTCCACAAGCCATTCATCATACCTGCCAAAGCACATCATTGTGTCCAGTGTGCAAAGAGCACAAATATTGGAGACTTGAGCAATGGAGGAATGTGACGTGGTCTGACAAATCCTCCTCCAACAAATGGTGTTTTTTTTTTCAACAAATGGTGAGTGCAGATGTGGCACCAATCCAAGTTGCAGTCCACAAGCCATCATTGTGTCCAATGTGCAAAGAGCACAAATAGTGGAGACTTGGAGGAATGTGACGTGGTCTGACAAATCATCCTCCAACAAATGGTGTTTTTTTTTTCAACAAATGGTGAGTGCTTTTCTACTGTTAAGGGTTCTGGCATTCTGTAATGGTGTTGGGTGCTTTCTCATGGCATGGTTTGGGTGCACTCATTCCATTAGAAGGCAAGATTAATGCCAATTGCTATTTGACAATCCTGAGTGATCATCATCCAATCATGAAGCATTTCTATCATGAAGAGAGAGCCATCTTTCAGGATGACAATACTCCCATACACACAGTACATGTGGTCACCCAGTGGTGCCCAGCTGGGTCAGCGTTGAGATTTATCTCCGAAAAATTCCCTGCCCTGCCCACGGTCAGTAGGGGACACTGATGGGCTTGGAAAGGCCGCCGTCCGTCGGATGGGACGTTAAGCCATGGCCCCGTGTACGGGAGAGACATACCCTGTGCACGTTAAAGAACACACTGGATCGCCTTGACGGGAGGCTACCATCTGTCTCCCAACAGCTGTTCCAGTGGGTCCCCTCCACCAACCTTCTCTGAGCCTTTGAGTTCCATGTGACCTGGCCATTTAGCCCATGGTGTGCAAAAAAGTGCCGCTCAGAGGTAAAACAACCCGACGTTAAAGAACACGCTGGATGGTCTTGACGGGAGGCTACCATCTGTCTCCCAACAGCTGTTCCAGTGGCCCCCTCCCCCAACCTTCTCTGAGCCTTCGGGGTCCATGTGACCTGGCCATTTAGTCCATGGTGTGCAAAAAAGTGCCGCTCAGAGGTAAAACAACCCGACGTTAAAGAACACGCTGGATGGTCTTGACGGGAGGCTACCATCTGTCTCCCAACAGCTGTTCCAGTGAGTCCCCTCCCCCAACCTTCTCTGAGCCTTCGGGGTCCTTGTGACCTGGCCATTTAGCCCATGGTGTGCAAAAAAGTGCCGCTCAGAGGTAAAACAACCCAACCCACCCAGTGGTTTGAGGAGTATGAGACAACTTTTTTCATCTACCATGGCCACTACAGTCACCAGATATAAACCTGCTGGAAACTCTATGGGAACTTCTGGAACAATATCTAAGGCCGCTTTCTGAAGCTCCATAGAACAAGCAGAAATTGATCACATTTCCAATGTACATACACACACACACACAAAATTTGTAAATCACTAAACTGAATGGAATGAAAATTAATTGAATCAATTGCTGAGGTTCACCCTATTAGAATACTCTGAGCATTGCACATTGATACTGTCATAGACATATTTGATGAGAACAATTCAAATTGGCAAAGAAGTTTCAAGGCCGCAAGGGAGTTATGCCATGGCCTGCAATTAGGAGCTCTACAAATAAAAGCCAAAGCATGCAAATCAACTTGTGGTTTCGTGGCAACTCCCACAACATGTAGTGCTGTCCAAGTATAGCGGAACATCGAGATTGCCACACATTACTAGTTGTTCTTAGACAAATTCTTCAGGTGGAGGAGGGGGAGGTAGTGGTGGTGGTGATGATGATTCCCAGCTGTCACCTTCATTCAAGAAACATTCAATAAATAACTGCTTCAATTTTCTTTTTGTGCAAATGTTTTTTAACAAAATGATTTGCTCCCTAACAAAAATAAGCAAAGTGAATTTAGATTTAAATTAAATAATTTTTATTTAAATTAAAAATTTTTTTTAATTTAATTTAAATTTTAATTTCACAACCACTTTCTGGAACACAACTACTGTTTAAGTCAAGGGATACCTACATACAGAAGTTGAACAAGAAAATTGGCAAAATCAACCTTGTCTGTTTCCAGTTGTTAAAATGAAATAATTACTATAGGTTTTAAAAAACTCTCACACAAGATCAGTGTTATTCAGAGGAAATATAACAACAACTACATTTTTGAATTTTAAAACATTTCTCAAGAATCTAAATGAAAAAACTTTGTCTATAAAATTCCTATCACTTCTGAGTCCATGCTGTCCATCAACTATGCATTTCATTATAAACAGCACAAACTATAAGAAATATTAATGCAATTGTAATCTTAACAGAGTATATAGTTTCATCATTATTGGGTCTCAAAAATTCACTTGCCCTGGTGAGTGAGTGGAAAGTTAATTTTACGAACTTGTGAAAAGAAATTCACGAGCTATTTACCCGTTACTGGCTGTGTTTCAGTTTTTTGCACTCCTTCGACGTGCTTATGATGCACAACTTTATGTCAATGCAATGTGTAGTTCCATTTGGTTCTAGCTTTCTGCTAATTCTCTGCAATGCTTTGGAAATGTTCTCCCCTGTTTATGAACAATGCATATTAACCATTTTCTCAATACATACAGATGAAACAAAACATTATGATAAAAAAAGTGTAAAAAGTTAAATTATTTTGCACTATAAGAATATACAGGGTGAATCTGAAAAAGTGGGCAAAACTTTACAGGGTGGTAGAACTCAGCTATACGAGCAATATTCGTCATAGAATGTATGGGCGGAACGCAAACGGCGAGCCGCTAGGATCGCCGTTGTTGCCGGCGATGTTCGGGAAATGCCTGGTGTCTTCACAAATGTGCGTCGTTCCCTATCCCGCAGGTGTGAATCCTGCATTACAGCTGGCGGCAGCTCTTTTGAGCAATTTCTTTGAGCATGTACCTCAATTACATTCCTGTTAATAAAATGTTTTCTGAAGTATCTCCTCTCCTTCTTGTGTTCATTCTTTAAATGTGACAATGGAAAACTACCTTTTAACTTCTCACCGCTTGCGTTCCGACCATACATTCTATGACGAATATTGCTCATATAGCTGCGTTCTACCACCCCGTAAAGTTTTGCCCACTTTTTCAGATTCACCCTGTACAAACATATTTTACATTTTACATAAAAATGTGAAAATAATATACAATTAAAAATATATTAGATTTGTTAATTTGTTTACCTCTATATACAATAAAATCTGTAGACTTAACTAAGATCAGCTTAAATCTGTCAACTGCTTCAGTCATGGACAAATCTTTATTCACTTTCTCCGCAGTGCTATGGATTTTAGCATCAATATTAGATGATACACTCTTTGGCTGAGAACTGGATAAAGAGTCATTATCTGATGATAGATCTTCTGAGGTGGTGACAAATGTGGAATATGGATTCATAGTCTCTGGCAAATTCACCAAAATGTCCCAAATAGAATTTTTACGGCCAACTGTTATAAAAGATAATGACATGTATATTTAATTATTTACTAGAGGTCAAAGTTAATATAGAGCAAAGATGAAACTGATTATTCGTTTTCAAAAAAGAATTTAAGGCAACAGTAATACAATTCACTGATAATAGCTGAAAAGTTGGCTTCAAAAGAAAAATGCCCAGCCAACTGTGAGTTGGGCTATTTGGCAGGTTACAAGGAAATCAAGTCCAAAGTAGATAAGGATAATCTCTAAATCAGGATTTCTCAAAATTTTCTGATTACAGAATCACATGTTTTTCAAGTTTTTTCACAGATCTCCATAGGAATGATAAGAAACAAAGTTTCTTATTACGATCTGTAATATGAACAGTGCAATGTAATCCTCTCATCCGCTACTCTTTTTATAGTCTGTGCAAAGACATTATATTGATTAAGATACACGTTGTAAGGTGAGAGTCCTATTTTTTCTTGGCAGAAGTCTGCACCCTTTTTGCTCAACCATTGTTTCATCTATTTCCACATAAACATTGGGGCGGGGGTGGCTCAGTCAGTAGCGCGCCAGGCTCGTAATCTGTAGTTCCCAGGTTCGAGTCCCAGCTGGGTCAGTGTTGAGATTTATCTCCGCAAAATTCCCCGCCCTGCCCACGGTCAGTAGGGGACACTGATGGGCTTGGAAAGTCCGCCGTCCGTCGGATGGGATGTTAAGCCGTGGCCCCGTGTGCGGGAGAGCCATACCCTGTGCACGTTAAAGAACACGCTGGATGGCCTTGACGGGGAGGCTACCATCTGTCTCACAACAGCTGTTCCAGTGGGTCCCCTCCCCCAATCTTCTCTGAGCCTTCGGGGTCCATGTGACCTGGCCATTTAGCCCATGGTGTGAAAAAAAGTGCCGCTCAGAGGTAAAACAACCCAACGTTAAAGAACATGCTGGATGGCCTTGACGGGAGGCTACCATCTGTCTCGCAACAGCCGTTCCAGTGGGTCCCCTCCCCCAACCTTCTCTGAGCCTTCGGGGTCTATGTGACCTGGCCATTTAGCCCATGGTGTGCAAAAAAGTGCCCACTCAGAGGTAAAACAACCCAACGTTAAAGAACACGCTGGATGGCCTTGACGGGAGGCTACCATCTGTCTCCCAACAGCTGTTCCAGTGGGTCCCCTCCCCCAACCTTCTCTGAGCCTTCGGGGTCTATGTGACCTGGCCATTCAGCCCATGGTGTGCAAAAAAGTGCCGCTCAGAGGTAAAACAACCCAACAACAACACATAAACATCACTTTGAAACTTGTGGCTCCAATATATATACTTTGTTCTTCAGTTCGGAATGATGCTGATGACTGTTACTGGTGATAGGTTTTTTTGCATACACACACATACACACCATAATTCTCCTTTCGCTGCAAATAGCATTCTTCTATGAGTGCACTGTTGTGGTCTGCAGAGTTTTTAACTGTTTAACTATCTATGTGCTAATTCTTTTGCCAAAAATTGATTCCCTTAAAGTTTAACAGAGTTGGGTTGTTTTACCTCTGAGCAGCACTTTTCTTCACACAATGGGCTAAATGGCCAAGTTGGGTTGGGTTGTTTTACCTCTGAGCGGCACTTTTTTGCACACCATGGGCTAAATGGCCAGGCCACAAGGACCCCGAAGGCTCAGAGAAGGTTGGGGGAAGGGACCCACTGGAACAGCTGTTGGGAGACAGATGGTAGCCTCCTGTCAAGGCCATCCAGTGTGTTCTTTAACGTGCACAGGGTATGGCTCTCCCGCACACGGGGCCACGGCTTAACGTCCCGTCCGACGGATGGCGGCTTTCCAAGCCCATCGGTGTCCCCTACTGACCGTGGGCAGGGCGGGAATTTTGCGGAGATAAATCTCAACGCTGACCCAGCTGGGACTCGAACCTGGGAACTACAGAATACGAGCCTGGCGCTACCGACTGAGCCACCCCCGCCCCCAAATAAATGGCCAAGTGTAGGTTGGGGAAGGAACTCACTGGAGAGCTGTAGGGAGACAGATGGTAGCCTCCTATCAAGGCCATCTAATATATTCTTTAAGGTACGCAGGGTATGGCTCTCTTGAAATGGGGTTACAGTTTAACGTCCCCTCCAATGGATGACAGTCTTTCCAAGCCCATCAATGTCCCCTACTGACTGAGGATAGGGCAGGGAGTGTTGGCATACTTAGGTTTGAGTCCGAGCTGGGACTCGAACCTAGGAAATGCAGATTACAAGCCTAGGGTACTACCAACCGAGTCACCCCATCCCATAACAAAATGAGTACACTTTAAGAGGCTACAGGTTTCAAAGTGATGATGATGTGGAAATAGCACTGAATAGTGGCTGAGGAAAAAGGACATGAACTTCTACAAAAAAAAGAATGGGTTGTTGGGTTGTTTTACCTCTGAGTGGCACTTTTTTGCACACCATGGGCTAAATGGCCAGGTCACATGACCCCAAAGGCTCAGAGAAGGTTGGGGGAGGGGACCCACTGGAACAGCTGTTGGGAGACAGATGGTAGCCTCCCGTCAAGGCCATCCAGCGTGTTCTTTAACGTGAACAGGGTATGGCTCTCCCGCACACGGGGCCACGGCTTAACGCTTAATGTCCCATCCGACTGACGGCGGTCTTTCCAAGCCCATCGGTGTCCCCTACTGACCGTGGGCAGGGCGGGGAATTTTGCGGAGATAAATCTCAACGCTGACCCAGCTGGGACTCGAACCTGGGAACTACAGATTACGAGCCTGGCGCGCTACCGACTGAGCCACCCCCGCCCCAAAAAGAATGGCAAAACTCATCCTATGATATTAGGGTCTCAATTTTTTTAAAAACTAATAAAAAGTAGTAGGGAGGGGAATTACTCTGCATTGTTCACAAAAAGGATTGCAATAAAATATCTGGAACTAACTACATGCCTTATAAACCTACTTTCTGACTACTAATACTTCTATAATATGCATTAGTAAAAAAATCTAAATGTACTGATTACGTATTAACCTTTCGTTTCCATCTTCCATTTTCGGCAGTTATATACATCAATGAAATCCACAGCTGATTGATATATGACACACTGGCAATCTCGGAGTACAGTAACACATCTTGCTGATGGACCTGAAAAAAATCATTTAAAATGCACTTATTAGGTCAATTTAAATGTTGCCAAGTATTGATAGAGTTTTCTGTCTGTCAAAATTTGGGTTTTGGTAAGACTCAAGCCATTCAGAAAGCAGAATGAATTCCTCATCAATGAACACAGACTATTACTCTTAAACGATATGGGTGCAGACTCATTTAAGCTTAGCAATTTATATTTTAAATGGGCATACTTGTTTACCTTACAATATTAACAATAATTTTTTACATGCATCACAGATAGATTTATTCCAGCATAGTTTTATATTAATTAATTAAAACTTTAATTAATGCTTTCATAAAAGTATTATTATTAACTACATTTTACTATATGCTACTGCAAGAAACACTTATGAATAAATTGTTGCATGAAGAAGAGTGACTCATTAATATTTAATGTTGATAATGATAGTTAAAAGCCTCTGACTTTCTCTTCTTTTCTACAGATATATCAGGAAGTGACAAGAATTTTATCTTCATGAATTCTCATAGATGGCATAATAATTTTGTAATTTTAGCAATTTTGTTTACCACCATTCGGCATTGCATATCTGCAAAAGGGATAGAACACTCTTAGCTGAATATACTCTAAAACAAGCACAGCTTAACTTGCTTATAACAAAAATGAAGGGACTTATAAAGAAAGGGGACAGCCAGAAAACTTTGTTACATCAATAAATTCACTATAAGAAATACTGAACAAAATTACCCTGTATTTAAGCACAAATAATATACAGGGTGAATCTGAAAAAGTGGGCAAAACTTTACGGGGTGGTAGAACGCAGCTATACGAGCAATATTCGTCATAGAAAGTATGGGCGGAATGCAAACGGTGAGCCGCTAGGTGGCGTTGGAAATGGTATAAAAGGGTCGGTCCTCGCACCCAACGGCATTTCTACCGTGGATTGCCGAGAGGATGGCTGGTTATACTAACCACGAAATGGCGGATATGCACTTTGTGTACGGTGCGGCGGACGGGAATGCAAGTGAGGCACAGAGTATCTCCACTCCTTCTTGTGTTCATTCTTTAAATGTGACAGTGGAAAACTACCTTTTAACTTCTCACCACTTGCGTTCCGACCATACATTCTATGACAAATATTGCTCGTATAGCTGTGTTCTACCACCCCGTAAAGTTTTGCCCACTTTTTGAGATTCACCCTGTATATTAAATTATAAAAAATATAACTACTTAAACACAGATAAAAAGAACTAATACAGCTTATTTTAATACTTGAATATTTTATTATATTTGATGACAAAAAATGCTTAATACTAACAACATTCTTTAGAAGACTGTGCTTCCAGGCCAGAAAAAAGCAACAGCAAATCACAGAACATCTGATAATTACTCTGCTCCTTAGAACTGAAATAAAAACAAAAAAATTATAGCTTCATAATTTTTCACAATATATTCAACTAAAAATCCATTATTAGTAGCAATCACTGTGCAATCTAAAAGTAATAAAAAAAAAATCATCAAGCAGTGTAAATGGGTTCAACAGTTTAACCAATCTAGTGATTTGGTGATATTAAATTGAGGCTTAACAGTTAATATTGAGTAACTAATATAAATTAAAAATAAAACAAAATTTACATGATAAAATATCTGCATATTATTTGGGTAGCTTAAGCTAATTAATGAAATATACATTTTACAAACAGAACATCCCATCTTGCATATATATATATAAGTAACAATCATACGATTATCAGTTCTCTTATTATTTAGCAATATAGAAACTGAAAATGCGCCTTTCATCACACTTTTAGAATTGTAAGGCTGAATTTTTTATCAGTGCTATGCAAAATAAAAAGATAATAATTATGAGACTGAAAAATATGAGTCATTATAACAAATGATTAAACTTTAGAGTCAGATTTTATCTTCCTCCATAAACTTTGGGCATAATAATTTTTTTGTTTCATATTTCTTAATAGTTTTTAATTTTACTTTTAATAAAAAATTAAATGCAGTCCAAGTTTAAAAAAAAACTAATTATTTGTTAATTTAACAAGAATTACCAGCAAATAAAAATTATCCGAATGTCATTTAGCAAGATGAAACAAAAACAATTTTCCTAATATCAAATTATTTAATCTCCTTTCAATTCACAAAAACCCAAGATCTAAAAAGAAATTCAAAATTCGTGATTCATAGTAGGAAGAGAGAGCCTCCAGAAAGTGATTTTTTTTCATTTAGGAGCTGGAGTCATCATACAAATGAACTTCAGAGCTGAAAACAATCGCACAGTGCTGGCTTGCAAAATAGGCAAACTTCATACAACTAATGATTACATTTACGAAATTCTATATAAATATTTTACTCAGAATGTACGAAAACTGAGAATGCAAAAGTTGTGCATTAATACAACTGCACTATGTGTCAAAAGTGAGTGAACTTCTCCAAACCAAATCACATTGCTTACTTTATAGCAAATGTAGATGTTCTCATTTTCTCTCATAAGGAATCTCATTCTATAGAGATAACGAATTGCTTTTTCTATGTTAAAAAGATATCTCTGTACCTGAAATATGCCATTTTGGCATCCATCTTGTAAACTCTTGTTACCACAGATTCTGATATGCCATTATTACCATTAATGTTGGATCATATTGCCTTATTTCTGCTATGTTTTACTTATATATCTTATACAGTGTTATAAAGTTTTATTAAATTTATGATATACTTATAGACTAAAATTAGGTTGTATAATAGTTCAGTTCTTTCTAGGGTTAGTGGGGCGGGGGTGGCTCAGTCGGTAGCATGCCAGGCTCATAATCTGCAGTTCCCAGGTTCGAGTCCCAGATGGGTCAGTGTTGAGATTTATCTCAGCAAAATTCCCCGCCCTGCCCACTGTCAGTAGGGGACACCGATGGGCTTGGAAGGGCCGCCGTCCGTCGGATGGGACGTTAAGCCGTGGCCCCGTGTGCGGGTGAGCCATACCCTGTGCACGTTAAAGAACACGCTGGATGGCCTTGACGGGAGGCTGCCATCTGTCTCCCAACAGCTGTTCCAGTGGGTCCCCTCCCCCAACCTTCTCTGAGCCTTCATGGTCCATGTGACCTGGCCATTTAGCCCATGGTGTGCAAAAAAGTGCCGCTCAGAGGTAAAACAACCCAACCGAAATCTAGGGTTAGTTATGGTAGCAAAACGTGATGCCTTTGATTCTAGATGCTTACACAGTATCTTGGGCATTAAGTGCTTTGACTTTGTAAGTAATGATGAGGATAGAAGGATTCTGCAACTCCTTTGAGAACCATATTGTGCAAATAGAGACTGTGTTGGCTTGTGAATGCTACCACTATGTATAGCTGCACATTGGTGAATAGGGTTGTGAACAGTGTACTTAAAGGCCTCAGGATAAGGGGGAGACCTACAATGCAGTGGGAAGAGAATGCCAAACAGAACCTTGATAGAAATGACCAAATGGCCATATGCACTGCCATATGCGGTAGCTCAGGACAGACATGTCTAGAGAACAAAATTACACATTCTGTTTAAACCTCTGTAGTCCATGGCTGTATGAGGATTTTGTACATGATAGTTAGAGATCTACCTGCTGTTCTAGAAGGCTGGTTGTTGTGTTATTTTAGATCTGTGGCAGTGATCAATTACACCTGATTTTGGGCCCTGTGGAAAGAAATATTTTCAAATAATGTGAAAGGTAGAGCTATCAATAACACATAGCCCATAATAACAAGCCATTAATCATCTCTGTCCATCTGCTAAGGGCTTAAGCTACCAATGTTGCTAAAAATCCAGTTATACTTTTATAACAAGGCTTTCCAAGAACAAGCAAGATTGACTTGCCAGAGACACATTACTTCAGCTTCCGACAGGTGACATCTTTATAAACAATGATTTAAGTACCTATGATGCCCTCTGATCAGGAGCAACCACCAACAGTAATATGGAAGTCTGGATATTTGCTCACTTGGGGCTCAATTCTCACAATTAGAAAATTTAGTAGTAGATTTCTCTCAATATATGCCCACCAGGTCAATGGTCTGTTAGTCAAAATGAATATCAATATGTAATTCCGATGGTTTAAATGGTTAATACTGATAAGCTCTGAAATTACATAATAGTTACTTATTTAATTACAGAGGTAGAATAAATTCAAAACTAAAGCATAATAACTTAAAATACCATTGTTGTTTGGGTTGTTTTACCTCTGAGCGGCACTTTTTTGCATACCATGGGCTAAATGGCCAGGCCACATGGACCCTGAAGGCTCAGAGAAGGTTGGAGGAGGGGACCCACTGGAATAGCTGTTGGGAGACAGATGGTAGCCTCCCGTCAAGGCCATCCAGCGTGTTCTTTAACGTGCACAGGGTATGGCTCTCCCGCACACAGGGCCATGGCTAAACGTCCCATTCGACGGACGGCGGCCTTTCCAAGCCAATCGGTGTCCCCTACTGACCGTGGGCAGGGCGGGGAATTTTGCGGATGTAAATCTCAACACTGACTCTGCTGGGACTCGTACTTGGTAACTACAGATTACGAGCCTGACGCGCTACCAACTGAGCCACCCCTGCCCCATTGCACACAGTGGACTAAACAGCCAGGTCACAAGGACCCTGAAGGCTCAGAGAAGGTTGGGGGAGGGGATTTGTATTGTTTTACCTCTGAGTGCACTTTTTTGCACACCATGGGCTAAATGGCCAGGTCACAAGGACCCCAAAGTCTCAGGGAAGGTTGGGGGAGGGAGACCCACTGGAACAGCTGTTGGGAGACAGATGTTAACCTCCTGTCAAAGCCATCCAGTGTCTTCTTTAAGATGCCGATGGCTCTCCTACACATGGGGCCATATCTTAATGTCCCATCCGATGGACAATGTCCATCGGATGGGACATTAAGATTGTCTTTCCAAGACTGATTACTGACTATGGGCAAGGTGGGGAGTTTTACGGAGATAAATCTCAAGTATACAATTAAAAGACCTTCTTGCTCAAAAATTAATTTAAAATAATTTAAAATTCTCTGTCATTGAGCAATAAAATTTCAGAGTTTATCCTTCAAACTATTTGGATGTTGAAATCATCACTTCACTGAAGACGGAGCACTGTCTTTGCTCCGAAAAGCTTCTGAGAGTTTTCTCCTAAGAACTTTCATCATCCAAATAGTTTGAAGGATAAACTCTGAAATTTTATTGCTCAATGACAGAGAATTTTAAATTATTTAAAAAAAAAAAAGATAAATCTCAACACTGACTCAGCTGGGACTCAAACTTGAGAACTGCAGATTACAAGTCTGGCACGCTACTGACTGAGCCTTCCCTGCCCCCACTCAAGATACCAATTACGATCAAAGTTTGAGAGCAAAAAGAAAGTTTCACTTCAGCTGAAAATAAAAATTTAATGTTTTCTTTAAATTTACAACAGTTCGCAAGCTTGATTTGCCATTAATGGTATTTTTATTGATAACTTCATAAGAACAACTGTTTTTATAATTTTTTATGTTTTCTGTAATACCATTAAACAGTGAGTACAGAAAGAAGAAAAGTAAAGAATAAAGAAAAGAAAAAAAAAACGAATTCTTTTAATAATATATTTTACTTAATGTGTTTAACTTACCTAAACATTTCAGACGACACAAGCTGAAGAATATTATGTATGGCATTAAACAAAATATCTTGTTCAAACAAATTCTCAAAGTCATTTAGCCTGAATAAAAAAATGTACAGAGAGATAAATTTTATACTAACATAAATATACTTTAAAACTCTACAAGATACACTTAATAATTCTTTAAGAGATAATTTTAAAATTATAAAAATAAAATTTTTTTAACTTAATATATTTTTTTTTACCTTTTTATATTTATTACTTTGATCTCTTTGTTGCTTCTAAGATCTCCCAAAAATTTCAAGATAATGTTATTTTAAGTATGAATGATCAATCTCCTATCATTAAGAATAATTTCTTTAAATATTATCTTTCTTACTTGTAGCTAATTTGCCAATTTTTAATCTCCATTATATATATAAAAAAATTTCTTTTATTTTTTTCAGTAAATTTAAGAATTAATCTTCGGAGATTGACGGGAGGCTACCATCTGTCTCCCAACAGCTGTTCCAGTGGGTCCCCTCCCCCAACCTTCTCTGAGCCTTCGGGGTCCATGTGACCTGGCCATTTAGCCCATGGTGTGCAAAAAAGTGCCGCTCAGAGGCAAAACAACCCAATGTTAAACAACACGCTGGATGGCCTTGACGGGAGGCTACCATCTGTCTCCCAACAGCTGTTCCAGTGGGTCCCCTCCCCCAACCTTCTCTGAGCCTTCGGGGTCCATGTGACCTGGCCATTTAGCCTATGGTGTGCAAAAAAGTGCCGCTCAGAGGTAAAACAACCCAACGTTAAACAACACGCTGGATGGCCTTGACGGGAGGCTACCATCTGTCTCCCAACAGCTGTTCCAGTGGGTCTCCTCCCCCAACCTTCTCTGAGCCTTCGGGGTCCATGTGACCTGGCATTTAGCCCATGGTGTGCAAAAAAGTGCCGCTCAGAGGTAAAACAACCCAACCCTCTTCAAATAAATGCTCATCAAGAATTAATCTGTAAGCTGAATTTCTAATCATCTGTGAAGAGAACAATCACTCACTGTTCCTGGTTATAATACATATTTTGCTGAGACAAATTCAAATGGCTCTT
The DNA here is from genome assembly GCA_038380435.1 of Ryuthela nishihirai. Lineage (NCBI taxonomy): Eukaryota > Metazoa > Arthropoda > Arachnida > Araneae > Heptathelidae > Ryuthela > Ryuthela nishihirai. Next base: position 164,824 of record JAWZYU010000037.1, read on the forward strand.
CTGTAGGAGGGATTTAAGGGTTAGGACAACCAATGGTAAGGGGAAACATACCACTGGTTGTCTTGCATAAAACTCTCTCTTTTGAAGACTTCTGGAAACTTTTCACCCTGAAATTCTCCTTTCTATGGATGAAGCAAGCTGGAGATCTGTCAGTGCTCTATTATGCCTGACAGCTAAAGCCAGATAGTTCAAGATGTTGCAACTTTCAAGTGACCTTTTACTGATATCATACTTCTACTGATATCACACATATCCTGAAATTGTCTACAGAGTCAGGATTTGGGTTTGGTTGTTTTACCTCTGATCAACTAATCATTAACAAAATTGGCAATATGTCAAGAGAATCCCTAATGTGTGATCTGGCTTACCGAAAAACTCCTAAAATCTCCACAAAATTTTCAATCTTTCAAACACTTACTATCAGGGAACTGAATAAAAATGTTTGGAACTTAAATATTCCTAGAATTTGAAGGAAGTGATAGGCTGGGTTGTTTTACCTCTGAGCAGCAGTTTTTTGCACACAATGGGCTAAATGATCAGGTCACAAGGGTTGGGTTGTTTTACCTCTGAGCGGCACTTTTTTGCACACCATGGGAGGCCAGGTCACAAGGACCCCGAAGGTTGGGTTGGGTTGTTTTACCTCTGAGCGGCACTTTTTTGCACACCATGGACTAAATGGCCAGGTCACATGGACCCCGAAGGCTCAGAGAAGATTAGGGAGGGGGCCCACTGGAACAGCTGTTGGGAGACAGATGGTAGCCTCCCGTCAAGGCCATCCAGCATGTTCTTTAACGTGCACAGGGTATGGCTCTCCCGCACACGGGGCCACGGCTTAACATCCCATCCGACGGACTTTCCAAGCCCATTGGTGTCCCCTACTGACCGTGGGCAGGGCGGGGAATTTTGTGGAGATAAATCTCAACGCTGACCCAGCTGGGACTCGAACCTGGGAATTACAGATTACAAGTCTGGTGTGCTACCGATTGAGCCACCCCCACTCATAGGTCACAAGGACCCAAAGGTTTAGAGAAGGTTGTGGGAGGGGACGCACTGGAACAGCTGTTGGGAGACAGATGGTAGCCTCCCGTCAAGGCCATCCAACGTGTTCTTTAATATGCACAGGGTATATCTCTCCAGCTCATGGGCCACAGTGCCGGCCATTCCAAGCCCATCAGTGTCCACTACTGATTGTGGGCAGAGCAGGTAGTTTTGCAGAGATAAATCTCAATGTCAATCCAGCTGAGATTCGAACCTGGGAACTGCAGATTACAAGTCTGGCACGCTACCAAATGAGCCCCCCCCCCCAGGAAGGAGTTGTGTGTCAGTAGTTCCTGTGGGCTATACCCAAAAGATGTTGTAGTAAGTCCTTGTAAATCAATCTGAAGTGCATCAATGGAACTATTATGTTATGTGATAACTAATGATGTCTGACTACTAACAAAATGACTACTAACAAATCCTCAAAGTGAACATTACATATTTGAATTATTACAATGCGTTGGGTTGTTTTACCTCTGAGCGGCACTTTTTTGCACACCATGGGCTAAATGGCCAGGTCACATGGACCCCGAAGGCTCAGAGAAGGTTGGGGGAGGGGACTCACTGGAATAGCTGTTGGGAGACAGATGGTAGCTTCCCGTCAAGGCCATCCAGAGTGTTCTTTAACGTGCACAGGGTATGGCTCTCCCGCACACGGGGCCACGGCTTAACGTCCCATCCGACGGACGGCGGCCTTTCCAAGCCCCACTGACTTGGTGTCCCCTACTGACTGTGGGCAGGGCGGGGAATTTTGCGAAGATAAATCTCAATGCTCACCTGGGACTCGAACCTCAGCTGGAACTCGAACCTGGGAACTACAGATCACGAGCCTGGCGCGCTACCAACTGAGCCACCCCCGCCCCATCAGATAACAGAGGAAGGCTGAAGAGGCATTAAGTTGAACTTTGTCTCATCACTATATGAATGATTAGGAACACCCTTGTCACACTTTACTGAAATAATGGTAATTTATTTCGATGAGCTTTTCTCCAAGCTAATGAAAACTGCATAAGAATACCAGCTTCATTAGAAAGTTATTGGCAAGTTTCATATGGATATTCTAAACAAGCAATTCAAAATGATTTGCTAACTATGTATAACATTCTACAATTGAAGATAACCTGTTTTAGTACCTGACAGTTGAATGACAAAGATCTAGAATAAGATGAGACAAACTTTCTGGAAGACCATTCTCTAGAAACACTTTTGCTGCAAATGGTATCTGCAACAGCACCTAAAAGGGAGTGAAATAAATATATATCATAGTTTTAAGCAATAATTTTAAACAGTTACAATTGTGCATGATAACAAGATTACTATAGAAATGAAACTCAAAGAGAAAGTAAAGGAAATAGAGCTATACCTAAAACCAATGAAGGAAAGTTACAATAAAATCTTTGTCGTGTAATAGCTTCTACTCATTAAGATACTATGATGTTATGTAAAAAATTAAAATGCTGTAGGAATATTCTAGAATTCACAGACAAGGAAAATAACACTCTAATGCCAATATCCAATTTTAGAGGGTTGGGTTGTTTTACCTCTGAGCGGCACTTTTTTGCACACCATGGGCTAAATGGCCAGGTCACATGGACCCCGAAGGCTCAGAGAAGTTTGGGGAGGGGACCCACTGGAACAGCTGTTGGGAGACAGATGGTAGCCTCCCGTCAAGGCCATCCACTGTGTTCTTTAACGTGCACATGGTATGGCTCTCCCGCACACGGGGCCATGGCTTAACGTCCCATCTGACGGACGGCGGCCTTTCCAAGCCCATCGGTGTCCCCTACTGACCATGGGTGGGGCGGGGAATTTTGCGGAGATAAATCTCAACGCTGACCCAGCTGGGACTCGAACCTGGGAAGTACAGATTACGAGCCTGGCGCTGGCTATAATGACCTGGAAACCAAGGTATTATTGTTAGCTTGTGTAAAAAACACTAAAAATATAAGTACCTTTTTTTAAAAATGTCCCCAAATTAAATAACAATATAAGAGAGAACTAGCTAAATAAGTCAAAGCTAATCTTTCTAATGTGATAGGTTATTTTTGAAGACTTTTCAAATTTGGATCAGTGATGTTTTGGTTACATTTTTCATTTTTGTAAGATAGTGATCACACCAGAGAGAACGCCAAAATAAAAAAAAACCCACAAAATTTGCAATTCATAATATAAATGATAATAATTTTACTTTAAAATTTCATACATTATATTCCTGTATATAATATTACACTCAAACCCTAGAATGCAATTTTCCCACTAACTCCTTATAATGATGTATTCTTTCAATAAAGGAACCTAAAAGAAAAACATATATCTGTTCATTTTTATAATAAAGAGGGCATGTTTGATACCTTTTATTGAAAATGCTTTGCAGCAGTGGCCTGTCATATCCATAGCAAATACATATATTACCTGTAGATATAGAATTCGATAAATACTTACATGGAAAAAGTTATTGCAATTTGAAAGATTCGAACCCACAATTCTCTAGATACATGCCAGGTGCTCTAACCACTACACCAACCATCAGATGATAACTTGTTTCCACAAGGCAATGTATGTATTTACCATGGATTAATTTTTCATTAATAATGCTTAAGCATGAGTGACTTCCTCATTAACATCTGATTCATTACCAACAACCAATAAGAAAAACTAAATTCTTTTAGTTTCGGTAAATTTTTTGTAAAATATCTTGGAATGAATGACAGTATTGTTAAAGTAAGTTGCCTTTCCTGAATATAGATGGTGCAAGGTTTACTATATTTGAAAGATATAAAGGTCACATTGTAGAAACAAATTATCATTTGATGGTTTAGTGGTTAAAGCACTCTGGCATATATCTAGAGATGTAGGTTCGAATCCTGCACCATTAGGAATTATTTTTTCCACATAAGTATTTATTCAATTCTATATATAAGGTAATCTGTGTATTTACTATGGATTAATTGATCAAAACATATTTCATTAAAATATTAATGGCTTATTTCTTTTTAAAAATCTACCACGATATTTTTTTTTAGATTTTGAAACAGTTGTAGAATTTTTTTTAATGTTATTTGTGAAGTCTAAGAAATTTTAAAGAAATAGTTAAAGCATGGTTTGTTGCAATGAAAATTCACTGCAAAGTGTTATTACCCTATAACAACACTCTGCAAAATTCCCCGCCCTGCCCACGGTCAGTAGGGGACACCGATGGGCTTGGAAAGGCCTCCATCCATCGGATGGGACGTTAAGCCGTGGCCCCGTGTGTGGGAGAGCCATACCCTGTGCACGTTAAAGAACATGCTGGATGGCCTTGACGGGAGGCTACCATCTGTCTCCCAACAGCTGTTCCAGTGGGTCCCCTCCCCCAACCTTCTCTGAGTCTTCGGGGTCCATGTGACCTGGCCATTTAGCCCATGGTGTGCAAAAAAGTGCCGCTCAGAGGTAAAACAACCCAACCCAATCCTATAACAACATGTAATAATTCTGTAAATGAAAGGAATATAGGATATAAATAATTTGGAACAACTTACCTGAGTAAGAGCTAATAAAATGCTATTGCATAGGCTAAAATCTTGAGATGATTTTGAAAGCAGAGCTAGCACAGGGACAAATGCCATTAGTCGCACAGGGCTTGGGATCATTTGACTAAAATCAAGCCTTGAAACAGAAAGATAGATCATGTAAAATATATAAAATTTTAATTTATATTTTTTATGATAATGGTTTAATTAATAACGTTATACAGAATTCCACTGAAAAGATATCAAGATACAATGAGCTCCACAAAATTTTAGGATTCATTTCTTTTAAACTTTTTATGGAATAGAGAGTGAGTTGAAGATCTAAATAAATATTGATTTACAACTATATTTATTCAGCATACTACCAAACATGAATCTCTATGCTTGATGCAAAGCATGCTGGAATTTTAGAATGAAACAATTTTTAGAATGAAGACATTTTTTTAAAAGGTGAATCGCTTTAATTTTCACATTCAGCCGGATTTATATAGAAAACTTCAGAAAGTTCCAAAATATACAATTCCTTTGACCGAAAAAGAAATTGCTCTAAGCATTATTCATATATCGCACCTAAAATCTTCAATCAGTTGCCTCTTGAAATAACAAATGAAAAAAATTTAAATACCTTCAAACGGAAGTTAGAAATTTTTTCTCTGTAAGATGTTGCACTTACGTAGAATAGCTAAAAGTGGAAATTTTTTGCGCATCATCATCATCATCATCATCCTCAAGCAGCCATGGGCTACGGAGGTCCAACCAGACCGTGCAATTTAGTTCTCCAAGCAAGTCTATCCTGAGCTACATCTACTGCATCTGGCCACTGCACACCAATTCTAACAAGGTCCTGTTTGACATTGTCTGCCCACCGCATCCTAGGTCTCCCCTTCTTTCTGAGGCCTTTAGGCACACTGTTCATAACCCTATTCGCCAATCTATAATTATTCATACGGGCAACATGGCCAAACCAACGGAGTCTCTCTCTGCACAATATGCTGCTTAAAGGAGGTTGCAAACTCCTTTTCCTAATCTCATCATTAGTTACAAAGTTGAACCACCTAATGCCCAAGATACTGCGTAAGCATCTGGAATCAAAAGCATCTAGTTTCCTGTTATCTTGTTTACAAAGTGTCCAAGTTTCACTACCATAACTAACCCTAGAAAGAACCAAACTATTATACAGTCTAATTTTAGTCTTTAGGTGTATACGCCTATTTCTCCACACTCTCCATAGATTCTTAAAAGTCCCAGCAGCAATCCCTATTCGTCTGTTAATCTCATGCCGCACATCACCATTATCTGTTACATAGCTCCCAAGATAATTAAACTGTGACACCTGCTGAAGACTGCAACCATTCAGATTAACTGAATCACAGCCTGCCTGACCAATTTTCATCACTTTAGTTTTCTCTCTGTTTATAACCAAACCTACTCTACTACCAGTCTCATCAACGGCTTGAATGAAAGAGTTCATCTCATCAACATCATTTGCCAGAAGGGCTAAATCATCAGCATAATCTAAATCAGAAATTTTCCTATCTCCAGCCCATTTAAGGCCAAAATCTTTCCCTTGAAGTGAATTTCGCATAACATAATCAATAACCAAGCTAAAGAGAAAAGGAGACAAAATGCACCCTTGTCGAACACCAGAAGTAATGCTAAACCAATTGCTACAAGCCTTACCAACTCTCACACACGACTCAGTGTTATTATAGAGAGCTTTCATAATGTTAACTAACTTGTCTGGTATACCATATGATCTCACAATCAACCACAAATTATGACGATCAACAGAGTCGAAAGCCTTTTTGAAATCAACAAAGCTAGCAACCAAAGGTTTCTGAAACTCTAAACATTTCTCAAGAATCTGCCTAAGTGAAAATATCTGATCTACACATCCCCTACCACTTCTGAATCCACATTGCTCATCATGCAATTGACTGTCAACCAGATTCTTAATTCTATTAAGCACAATCATGGAAAGAACTTTACCTGGAACAGAGAGTAGGCTGATACCCCTATAGTTATCACAAGAACTGCGATCACCTTTTTTGAAAATAGGGATAACAATAGCTCTGGTAAAATCCTTAGGAACCATGCCTTTATCATAAAAGAGATTCAGAATTTCAGTCATCCAAGTGGTAACCGAAACATTCCCAGCTCTAAGCATTTTCGTAGTAATTTCATCTACCCCTGGGGATTTATGAAGTTTAAGTTTAGAAACAGCCAAACTAACTTCAGATTGTGTTATAGGGCCAACATTAAAGCCACCAATGCATCTATCATCATTGCAAACAATGGGAGTAGAACTAACTACATTGTTTAGAACATCACTGAAATGCTCAGCCCACCTAGCCATGACAGAATCCTCCCCTTCTATAACCTTACCTTGTTTATCCTTCAATCCTTGTATGCCTGTCCGTTTTCTACCACACAAAACATTAACTATCTGGTACAGCTCTCTGCTGTTGTGCTGTCTAACTGCTTCCTCGGCTTTGTCAGCCAAACCATTAAGCCAAAAATTTTTATCAGCAGCTAACTGATCCTTTACAAGTTTATTAAGGTCTCTGTAATGCTTTCTATTAGGACTAGTAGGGTATTGATTAAGGGCATTCCTGCAGTTCTTTCTTTCCGAAATAAGCTCAAGTGCCTTATCACTCAGATAATTTTGCCTCTTCTGCTCCTTTTTTCCTAAAAGAGTACTGTTAGTGTCCAAAAAAGCCTGTTTAAAATGATCCCATTCTTCCTCAATTTCAGTAGTAAGCAAACCATGACTGTCATAATGACTAAGTAACCTATCATGGTAAGCTTTGGCTATAACTGGATCTATCAGAGCTTCAGTATTAAAAGTAAATTTTTTAACCCTAGCACAACACTTTTTAAGTTTAAGTTGCAACACACTTTTAACAAGGTAATGGTCAGATCCAATTTCAGCTCCCCTATATGCCCTGGTATTCCTAACAGAACTAGTCCATTTGCTGTTAATTAATATGTAATCAATCATATTCTTATGCAGCCCATCAGGTGAAACCCATGTGTACTTATGTATGTCGCGGTGTTTGTAATAAGTGTTAGTTATTCTGAATCCATTGAGTTTACTTACCTGTAGGAGACGTTGCCCATTGCTATTGCAGCTACCAATACCAAAAGGGCCTATTACTCCTCCCCAAAGGTCAGAGTCAGTACCAACTTTGGCATTGAAGTCACCAAGAACAAGGGTAATATCTCCTTTCTTGACAGAATTCAAAATATCCTGAAGTTGTTCATAAAACCTATCCTTCTCATCCTCATCGGCATCCTCAGTGGGGGCATAACAGCAGATAACATTCAAGTCTTTAACGCTTGTCTGAAATTTTGCTGTAAGAAACCTTTCATTAATGCACTCATATCCTAGAAGAGCATCACTAGCGTGTCTGCTGAGAAGCAGACCCACGCCTTGGTGATGCTTTTTGTCGTCCCTCCCTGAAAAGAGAAATTTAAGATTATTTTTAAGAATCTGACCTTTATCTGTCCATCTGGTCTCTTGCAAGCCGAGAATATCTAAATTATAACAGTGGAATTCTTGTGTGAGGACATCAAGAGAAAAAGCTCTGTGCAGAGTCCTCACATTCCAACTACCTATGGAGAGAAAATGGTTAGTGGGATGCTTAAAGAAACTATGTTTATTGAGAGAGGGAATGCCGACAATATCAAACAGCCCCTAATCACAGACATGGGGCAAAGACCCGTTCCCCCACTACTAAAGGCTGAAGCCATCTACACTGGAAGACTTCCTCCAATGTAGAATTTGACGATGCCAATAGAAGCAAAGAGTTCAGGTGCCTGCGATGACTTCTGCTCAGGATTATCCACCAGCTGATAAACATATCCTGTGGATCTATTCACTTGGGGCTGTCAACCCACAAACAAAAAGAAAACACAGTGGAAGATTTTCCCTCCACAGAAGCCCACCAGTGCAGCAAAATCATAATCCATAATCAAGCTCAGAGCCATATATCTGTCCAGTCCAGTAGGTTTATATGGTCAGCACCAGGACCCTGTGTGGTTGACCGCTCCTCAGCAGGGTAGAAAAAAAAGAAAAGTAGCCATAGTTGTCCAGATCAGTAGGCCACACTAATCTGGCAGCCCTCCCCTTCCGTTCACTTCCACAAGAGAGTATCTCTTTCGAAAGTTACTAACGGTCCGCACCACGAGAAGGCGGGGTTGGACATTAGGTGCTAGGCCTGGCCGGTTCTATGCATCATCACAGGGGATTGGTGCATAGCTCTCCTTCCAGTGACTATCTCGGAAAAATTACGTATTGTTTGTGAACTTCGTAATTATTGATTTTAGTATTAATTTCCTTTAGTAGCCCGAAACAAACCATGTGGTTTTTGGGTTCTCTCATATTTTTCTATATTGTAAATTGCATATGATGATGAAATAAAATTGATTATGAATGGAAAACGAATATTTGCAAAGGTAAAAAACTTGTGTAAAAAGAGCTCATCTGAAAAGTTAACAGAGTTCGCCTGCTGATAGGAAGAATTCTTTTAGTTTATTTCTTTTTTGGGTGTTTTAAAAAATATTAACAGAAATAAACATTGAAGAATCAACAGAAAAGCTTTCATTTCATTCTAACATTAGATAATTGGACCAGTAGGTTGTAAAAGCATGCTTCTTGATGTTTGGTATGGGCTGGTTGTGTGCACTAATCTGGAAAATGCCATCTAGACCAGTGTCTTCAATTACAGTCAGACACATTTCCAATAACTAACTCTATGGTATAATGCTTAAAGAAGAGATGAGATGATTGTTTGGCATCCAGTAGCTCAGCGGTCAGAGCACCTGACATGTTATCAAGAGATCATGGGTTCAGATCCCACCCGACTAATGACAATTTTTCCTCTATATTTATTCAACATACTACCAACAGTTACATATTATCTGTGATTTCCTATTATTTCAACATAAATGCATGTTTAGAAGTTCATGCGATGATTTTTTTTTCAGATTTAGTCAATTTTAAAGAATGTTTCTTTAGGATGATTGACATTGCAGTTTACTATCAGAACTGGAGGGGGGATCCTAGTAAGGGTAATAACGGCAAAAAAATTATTATACTTATATATTAATTTCATGCATCTTTCACAATTTTTTTTAAACACCTCTAAAACAAGGAGGAAATGTTACATTGCAATGGAAATCCCGTCTCTTGGCTCCCTCTTTTTTTCCTTTTTCCACTCAATTAGCCAATGTTGAATGTTTTACGACTTAGATTTTAGAAGGTTCTTTTGAAATTTTAAGACATTAAACATTTCATGAGTTCGGGTGTTAACTTAAAACTTCTTGAGCATAAAACTAATTACCCCATGGTTAATAGGAGGAAACAGGTATTAAGACTTGCTATGCCCAATGTTATCAAGGGTTAAATAATGGAAACTGTAAGAGTTTATACCTTGATGAAGTAAATGAACTGGTATATGGTATTGCAAAATATCAATGACATCATCCTGTGATGGCGGCACCTACAAGGATGACCATTGGTCAAAAGTGTGGAAGGTCTGGCCAAAAAAACATCTGAACCAGCTGTGAGACATTCAAGAAGACATAAAAATATGGATGACACAAGCATTAAGATCTGCTACATCCAGTGTCATCAAGGGTAAAGAATGATGATCTCAAGAGCAGTATCTATCTTCGACAGAATAAATGGACTGGTCATCGCCCCGTGATAGGGCAGTGGTAAATATTACAACAAAAGTTGGCCCACAGTAAGGAAGATCCTGCCAGTAACAATGGGAAAAATATTGGCAACAAAACCGCCTGAGTCAGCTATAAGATATTCAAGAAGACACCAACACATGGTAATATAATACTTTGGAACTGTTAAGAAATTAAGAGTCTCCTTAAGTAAGAAATCATCATCATCATCATCATCCTCAAGCAGCCATGTGTTATGGAGGTCCAGCAGGACCGTGAAATTTAGTTCTCCAAGCATGTCTGTCCTGAGCTACATCTACTGCATCTGGCCACTGCACACCAATTCTAACAAGGTCCTGTTTGACATTGTTTGCCCACCGCATCCTAGGTCTCCCCTTCTTTCTGAGGCCTTTAGGCACACTGTTCATAACCCTATTCGCCAATCTATTATTATCCATACGGGCAACATGGCCAAACCAGCGGAGTCTCTCTCTGCACAATATGCTGCTTAAAGGAGTTTGCAAACTCCTTTGCCTAACCTCATCATTATTTACAAAGTTGAACCACATAATGCCCAAGATACTGCATAAGGATCTGGAATCAAAAGCATTTAGTTTTCTGTTATCTTGTTTACAAAGTGTCCAAGTTTCACTACAATAACTAACCCTAGAAAGAACCAAACTATTATACAGTCTAATTTTAGTCTTTAGGTGTATACGCCTATTTTACCACACTTTCCATAGATTCTTAAAAGTCCCGGCAGCAATCCCTATTCGTTGGTTAATCTCATGCCACACATCACCAGTATTTGTTACATAGCTCCCAAGGTAATTAAACTTTGACGCCTGCTCAAGACTGAAACCATTCCGATTAACTGAATCACAGCCTGCCTGACCAATTTTTATCACTTTAATTTTCTCTCTGTTTATAAGGAAAATTTCTCTACTACCATCAATCATCAACAGCTCGAATGAAAGATCATCTCATCAACATCATTGGCCAAATCATCTGCATAATCTAAATCACAAATTTTCAGATCTCCAGCCCATTTAAGGCCAAAATCTTTCCCTTGCAGTGAATTTCACATAACATAATCAATAACGAAACTAAAGAGAAAAGGAGACAAAATGCACCCTTGTCCAACACCAGAGCATTGCTTATGGTGTTGGACAAGGTGTTGAAAATATTTGGTATGGCTAAGGAATTAAATTACCAATTGCTACAAGCCTTACCAATTCTCACACATGACTCAGTGTTATTATAGAGTCTCCATTATGTTAACTAACTTGTCTGGTATGCCATACGATCTCACAACCAACCACAAATTGTGGGGATCAATAGAATCAAAAGCCTTTTTGAAATCAACAAAGTTAGTAAGTAGCCAAAGGTTTTTGAAACTCGAAACATTTCTCAAGAAATTGCCTGAGTGAAAATATCGGATCCACACATCCCCTACCACTTCTGAATCCATATTGCTCATCACATAATTGACTGTCAACCAGATTCTTAATTCTATTAAGCACAATCATGGAAAGAACTTTACCTGAAACAGAAAGTAGGTGATAACCCTATAGTGATCACAAGAACTGCGATTCCTTTTTTGAAAAATAGGGCTAATAATAGCTCTGGTAAAATCCTTAGGAACCATGCCTTTATCATAGAAGATATTCAAAATTTTAGTCATCCATATGGTAACCAAAACATTCCCAGCTCTGAGCATTTCTGTAGTAATTTCATCTACCCCTGGGGATTTATGTAATTTAAGTTTAGAAACAGCCAACATAACTTCAGACTGTGTTATAGGGCCAACATTAAAGTCAGTAATGCATCTATCATCATCATTACAAACAACAGGAGTAGAACTAACCACATTGTTTAGAACATCACTGAAATGCTCAGCCCACCTAGCCATGACAGAATCCTCCCCTTCTATAACCTTACCTTGTTTATCCTTCAATCCTTGTATGCCTGTCCGTTTTCTACCACATAAAACATTAACTATCTGGTACAGCTCTCTGCTGTTGTGCTGTCTAACTGCTTCCTCGGCTTTGTCAGCCAAACCATCAAGCCAAAGATTCTTATCAGTAGCTAACTGATCCTTTACACGTTTATTAAGTTCTTTGTAATGCTTTCTATTAGGACTAGTAGGGTACTGATTAAGGACATTCCTGCAGTTCCTTCTTTCTGAAATAAGCTCAAGTGCCTTATCACTTGCTGCCTCCTCTGCTCCTTTTTCCCTAAAAGAGTACTGTTAGTGTCCAAAAAAGCCTGTTGAAATGATCCCATTCTTCCTCAACTTCAGCAGTAAGCATACCATGACTGTCATAATGACCAAGTAACCTATCATGGTAAGCTTTGGCTATAACTGGATCTTTCAGAGCTTCAGTGTTAAAAGTAAATTTTTTAAACCTAGCAAAACACATTTTAAGTTTAAGTTTCAAGACACTTTTAACAAGGTAATGGTCAGATCCAATTTCAGCTCCCCTATATGCCCTGGTATTCCTGACAGAACTATCCCATTTGCTATTAATTAATATATAATCAATTATATTCTTATGCAGCCCATCAGGTGAAACCCATGTGTACTTATGTATGTCGCGGTGTTTGTAATAAGTGTTAGTTATTCTGAATCCATTGAGTTTACTTACCTGTAGGAGACGTTGCCCATTGCCATTGCAGCTACCAATACCAAAAGGGCCAATCACCCCTCTCCATGGGGCGGGGGTGGCTCAGTCGGTAGCGCGCCAGACTCGTAATCTGTAGTTCCCAGGTTCGAGTCCCAGCTGGGTCAGCGTTGAGATTTATCTCCGCAAAATTCCCCGCCCTCCCCACGGTCAGTAGGGGACACCGATGGGGTTGGAAAGGCCGCCGTCCGTCGGATGGGACGTTAAGCCGTGGCCCCGTGTGCGGGAGAGCCATACCCTGTGCATGTTAAAGAACACGCTGGATGGCCTTGACGGGAGGCTACCATCTGTCTCCCAACAGCTGTTCCAGTGGGTCCCCTCCCCCAACCTTCTCTGAGCCTTCGGGGTCCATGTGACCTGGCCATTTAGCCCATGGTGTGCAAAAAAGTGCCGCTCAGAGGTAAAACAACCCAACCCAACCCAACACCCCTCTCCATAGGTCAGAGTCAGTACCAACTTTGGCATTGAAGTCACCAAGAACAAGGGTAATATCTCCTTTCTTGACAGAATTCAAAATATCCTGAAGTTGTTCATAAAACCTATCCTTCTCATCCTCATCGGCATCCTCAGTGGGGGCATAACAGCAGATAACATTCAAGTCTTTAACGCTTATCTGAAATTTTGCAATAAGAAACCTTTCATGAATGCACTCATATTCTAGAAGAGCATCACTGGCATGTCTGCTGAGAAGCACACCTATGCCTTGCAGATGCTTATTGTCGTCCTTTCCTGAAAAGAGAAATTTAAGATTATTTTTTAAATCTGACTTTTATCTGTCCATTTGGTTTCTTGCAAGCCGAGAAAATCCAGGTTATAACTGTGGAATCTGTGTAGAGTCCTCACATTCCAATTACCTATGGAAAGAAAATGGTTAGTAGGATGTTTAAAGAAACTACGTTTATTGAGAGAGGGAATGTCAACAATACCAAACAGTCCCCTAATCGCAGACATGGGGTAAAGACCTGTTCCCACACTACTAAAGGCTGAAGCCATCTACACTGGAAGACTTCCTCCAAAGTAGAATTTGACGATGCCAGTATAAACAAGAGTTCAGGTGACCGGGATGACCTCTGCTCAGGATATATGCACTATCTGATAAAACATATCCTATGAATCTATTCACTTGGGGCTGTCAACCCACAAACAGAAAACGTAGTGGAAGATTCTCCCTCCACAGAAGCCCACCAGTGCAGCAAATTCAGGATCCATAATCAAGCTCAGAGCCTTAGTCCAGTCCAGTAAGTTCACATGGTCAGCAATAGGACCCTGTGTGGTTGACCACTCCTCTGCAGGGTAGAAAAAAAAAGAAAAGTAGCCATAGTTGTCCAGATAAGTAGGCCACACTTATCTGGCAACCCTCCCCTTCCGTTCCCTTCTGCAAGAGAGTATCTTGCAAGAGGGATCGGACATTAGGTGTTAGGCCTGGCCGGTTCTATGCATCATCATAGGGGACTGGTGCATAGGTATCCTTCCAGTGACTACCTAGCTACCATTTACAGACAAAAGTACTATGTATAATTAACCTGCAATATAGACTGGTAATTGCTCAAGATTTATTTTAACAGTTAAAACAGCATTATCGTTAAATTATTAAATACTTTGGTTCATAATCATCAACATGAACCCATTCAAGATGTTTCATCAAGATGGCTCAACTAGCAATTTGACATTACTTAGTTAAAAAGTTTATCAAATGCTTTAGCTAAACTTTTCAACCAATGTTCATTTATTGTTTTGAATTTTACTTATTCCCATGATTTATGAGCAATGTACATTAAGTCTTTCAACCTTTTAAAGCCCAAGAATAACAGAGAGTAGTAAAGACAAAGGACTAGCACTATTTGGAATAGCTCATTTCAGACTGAGGCCATTTTCGGCTGTTATGGGTGTTAAGGGTTAAGGTCACATTGTGTAGAGCAATTGGTTGAGTATGCCACTAGAAAAAAAAATTAAAATCCTTGGGGAAAAATACAAACTTTATATTTTTGGTCCTTGACCAAGTTCTTTTTCATTTAGGTGAGCTGAACATGTAAAGTCATTTAGGTGAGCTGGGATAAAATTGTCGAGAAACAAGTTCTTGAAGATATTTTTGCATCCTCAATGAATTTTTTGAATTGTCATAAATAATAGGTAAATATTTACAGAAAGGCTTAATGTCCCATACGATGGACAGCAGCCTTTCCAAGCCCATCAGTGGACTAGATTATGTCTGGTGGGCTACCAATTGAGCCACCCCTGCCCCTTCAATATAAAGTGAAATTTTACTTGTTTACCATAGAATTTCTAAGTGATACTAGTCATAACAGAAGCAATTTTACTCTATGATTTATTTGTCTATATTTTTATTATTATAATAATATATACAGAAGCAATTTTACTCTATGATTTATTTGTCTATATTTTTATTATTATAAAATGAGTTATCTTTTAAATAGCACCATAGAAAGTCAGCACAAGAGTTAAGGTTTAATATATATGAGATCAAAGAAAGTCATAGCTAAATTTAAATAAAACTTTGCTCTTGTGACACACTCGATTGCTACTTTTTGTTGTTGTTGCTGTTTTACCTCTGAGCGGCACTTTTTTGCACACCATGGGCTAAATGGCCAGGTCACATGGACCCCGAAGGCTCAGAGCAGGTTGGGGGAGGGGACCCACTGGAACAGCTGTTGGAAGACAGATGGTAGCCTCCCGTCAAGGCCATACAGCGTATTCTTTAACGTTGGGTTGTTTTACCTCTGAGCGGCACTTTTTTGCACACCATGGGCTATATGGCCAGGTCACATGGACCCTGAAGGCTCAGAGAAGGTTGGGGGAGGGGACCCACTGGAACAGCTGTTGGGAGACAGATGGTAGCCTCCCGTCAAGGCCATCCAGCATGTTCTTTAACGTGCACAGGGTATGGCTCTCCCGCACACGGGGCCACGTCTTAACGTCCCATCCGACGGACGGCGGCCTTTCCAAGCCCATCGGCGTCCCCTACTGACCGTGGGCAGGGCGGGAAATTTTTGCGGAGATAAATCTCAATGCTGACCCAGCTGGGACTCGAACCTGGGAACTACAGATTACGAGCCTGGCGTGCTACTGACTGAACCACCCCTACCCCTCTCGATTGCTACACAAGCACCCAGACATCAAGTACTATCACATCTTCATGTTGTAATAGGAGGCTGGCATATCAATACAATCCTGGAGAAAATACTTTGTCAACCAAATTGGACATCACAAATTCTTCTTATCACCATGCATATGTGTTTTCTTCAGTGGATTGGTAGTCACTCTATACAGTATTATGGAAGCAGCCAAGCTTTAACATCAACTACAGAAACTCTTAGACTACGGCATCAACTATGGTGACTGTACCAACCATGAACTGATAACACACTCTTGCAACTCTTGAAAATATTTGGTATGGCTAAGGAATTAAAAGAAAAATACCCGCTCAAGCAGCTGATTGCCACAGAGGTCTGACAGGAGCCTGTCAGTTTATATGCCACAGTAGAAGATCTGAGAGGATGGCAGGACCTCAGCAGAAAAACAACACACACAACCATGCCTTACCCGGGGCTCGAACCCAGGTCCCTTAGATCAGTAACCAAGTGTGCTAACCACTCGGCCATGGGATGGCTAAGGAATTAAATACTGTAAGTTATCTACATCAGCAAATACACTAACAATAACATAATTTACTGTTTCCATTGCAGTTTGCAATGTGTTTAAACAGGCACTTTTAATAGGGATCCTTCATTTTAAAAATGGATCATATTGAAACATTTTTAACTGTTTCTTACTTATACAATAAATAAAATAATAAATACCCCCTCAAGCAGTTGCTTGCCACAGAGGTCTGACAGGAGCCTGTATGCCATTGTGAAATTAAATTTTAATATAAAATTATTCTAACAGTAATTAAAAACTACTTTGTCTTGAAAAAAGGTCCTAGAAAATTATATCAAGTTATTTTACTGTTTGTTAACAACAGAGAAAAATCACAATTCTTAATACTACTTAATATGCTGATGATATTATGAATATTTTAAATATCAGAGGCAAACAGATATTTAAAAAAATAATAAAAATAGTTTATATTATGTAAACTCTAAATATATAATTATAAGACTGTTTTTCTTCAATGATCAAGTTTGTAAGTTACATATGATCAATACACATAATTATTATATCAATAATAAACTTACTGATCTTCCAGAGAACATGGCTGATCAAGTATTAAACTGAAACAAGCTTCTAAAATTTGACCATTTAATGGGAACTGATTAACTTGATTAGCCAGTAAATGGAAACCCTTTTTTTGCAGAAAACTGTTGACTTTTTCATCTGATGCTCGTTGCAAATAAAAAGAAATTACCTAGAGAAGAATACATAAATTACTTTATTCAGGATACCAAATGCATTTAAATCTGACTTAAAAAAAAGTGACAATTATGAAAAATTATTTTTATATGAGAAGATAAAAAAAATTCATTAAATGACAATTGCCCCAAAAAGAAAAAGATAAGTTTTATTATATTTTTGTGGAATTTCAGTATTAATTATTTCATAGTACTGTTTGGTGGTTTGAAACAATCAAACTGACATTAAATAAACTTATTTAGTAAATAAAACAAGATTGGCTTTTGTAAGGCGAACATTTGTAAAAGTACAGTTGTGTACTTTTATTACCTTATTTGGTGATGCAATTTACAAAATTAATAAATGCTATCTCAAATAAATAAATATTGAATTTTTTAAGTTACTCGAATTATATTCTTGTTTTTATACTTTAAATATTTAATATAATTTTGTACTTACAAAGTCTAAGACAGTGTTTTTCAACCCTTTTTTTGTCTGAGAAGCCCACACGTTGCAACATCTCACAACATACATATGGATGCCTACGGAAGTTTTTTCATGGAGAAGAATAACATGCACACATTTGTGGAAGACCAATTTTATATCGGTATTATTACAAAAAATACATTATGGCAAGAAATAATCCACTTTAAAAACTTTTTAATTTACTTATGGGAAATATCTGAAAAATGTTTAGAGTGAAAATGTTTTGGAAAACGTAAGGAGGGCAAATGCCCCCTCTTACCCCTTACTGTTGGCATCGGGTTGGGTTGTTTTACCTCTGAGCGGCACTTTTTTGCACACCATGGGCTAAATAGCCAGGTCACATGGACCCTGAAGGTTCACAGAAGGTTGGGGGAGGGGACCCACTGGAACAGCTGTTGGGAGACAGGTGGTAGCCTCCCGTCAAGGCCATCCAGCATGTTCTTTAACGTGCACAGGGTATGGCTCTCCAGCACACGGGGCCACGGCTTAACGTCCCATCCGACAGACGGCGGCCTTTCCAAGCCCATCGGTGTCCCCTACTGACCGTGGGCAGGGCGGGGAATTTTGCGGAGATAAATCTCAATGCTGACCCAGCTGGGACTCGAACCTGGGAACTACAGATTACAAGCCTGGCGCGCTACCGACTGAGCCACCCCCGCCCCTACTGTTGGCATCAATACACATATATGAAATACATTTATAGCACACATTGTAATCCTATTCCTGTGAAACTGTACTCTTAACTGAGTCTTATTATCATAGTTTCATTATTTTCCAAGTTTATAGCAGATCAGTGGTGTTTTATAACACATTAAAAGTAATGTAAGATTTGCAAAATGCAATAATAACAGTTTATTAGTAACTATCCAGTCATATCTTTTAAAGCAAAAAAGTTTAATGTTTGCAGTTGGACAACAAAGAAATTAAAATAATTGAAATCAATAAAAGATAGCACACAAAAAATTTTTATAACTGCAAAACTTTTAAAAGTCTGAAAATATTATAAAAAGAATAAATACATATATATTACAAAATTCTAATATTACTACTATATCGATATACGTATATAGTGTTGGGTTGTTTTACCTCTGAGCGGCACTTTTTTGCACACCATGGGCTAAATGGCCAGGTCACATGGACCCCGAAGGCTCAGAGAAGGTTGGGGGAGGGGACCCACTGGAACAGCTGTTGGGAGACAGATGGTAGCCTCCCGTCAAGGCCATCCAGCGTGTTCTTTAACGTGCACAGGGTATGGCTCTCCCGCACACGGGGCCACGGCTTAACGTCCCATCCGACGGACGGCGGCCTTTCCAAGCCCATCGGTGTCCCCTACTGACCGTGGGCAGGGCGGGGAATTTTGCGGAGATAAATCTCAACGCTGACTCCAGATGGGACTCGAACCTGGGAACTACAGATTACGAGCCTGGCGCGCTACCGACTGAGCCACCCCCGCCCCTCCGTATATAGTAAAGTCTCCTTCAAATCTGATGATAAACTTAAAATTCTCTGTCATTACACAATAAATTTTTAAAGCTTATCCTTCAAATATTTGCATGTTAAAAACATTTTAGGAGCAAACCCAGACACTTTTCAGAGAAGGGAAGGGCTCTGTCTTCAATGAAGTGACACTATGTGGTGATGTTAGGGTTGTTAAGAACTTCTCTCAACATGTTGTGAAGGGTGATTCCAACATCTCAGTTGCAGATCAGGACAGACAAAGTCATCATTTTAATAGCCTTGTGGACAACGGCCCATAGTAAGTAGATGCACATGCTAATAGTGTAGTGTGCTCCCAGTCTATGGTAGCTATGTGTTGCATTGCCAACTCAGCAGTTACAGTCATTAGCTTGTTTTGGCTGACATCTGTCTGATGCTCTGTGAACTTTTCCAGAAGAGAACATATGGTTTATCTGATATTTTGTAAACAATGGAATTATCCAGCAAATATAGGTAAAAATCTGTATATACCCAAATTTTGAAGGATAGTGTTGATATATCATTTTTGAGCAATACAAGAATGACATGAATTTATCACTGATTGTATTACAGACAATGATTCGTGTGACTTTTTGGGGAGAGGAGAAAGAGAGGGCATAATTTAAAATAGCTCACAACAATCTCAAAGTTATAAGCTTTCACTGAAACATAATTCGTTAAAATTGACACTGCTGAAATTGATGTCCCCTTCTCAGGGGGACATGTAGCAGTATTATGCAATATCTTGGGCATTAGGTAGTTCAACTTTGTAAATAATGATGAGGCTAGGCAAAGGAGTTGGCAACCTCCTTTAAGCAGCATATTATGCAGAGAGAGACTCCGTTGGTTTGGCCATGTTGCCCGTATGAATAATTATAGATTGGCGAATAGGGTTATGAACAGTGTGCCTAAAGGCCTCAGAAAGAGGGGGAGACCTAGGATGCAGTGGGCAGACAATGTCAAACAGGACCTTGTTAGAATTGGTGTGCAATGGTCATATGTAACTCAGGAGAGAAATGCTTGGAGAACTAAACTGCAGGATCTGGTTGGACTTCCGTAGCCCATGGCTGCTTGAGGATGATGAGGATGGTTTTAGGGGGGGAAGAGGGATGGAAAGTGAAACTTGAAGTAGCCTAGGGCATCTCCTACATCATAAATGTTTGACAACTAATTCATTAACAATGACCCTCATATTCCAAAGATATAGTGAAACAATTTTCGCATTTTCATTTATTTAGGAGGAAGAAAGTGTGGAAGTAAATTTTTATAGCCTAGGAATTCCCAGCTTCACAAGCTTTCATTTTACACACAACTCATCATGATCAATCAATGGATTGGGAAGGTTTTTACAAATAAACCTAAAAACCAATGAATGACGAGTGAAAACCAATAACAAAATAGGTAAAAATAAATATAGGTTGCTATCAAACAATGGAAAGTGATTGATGTCCATGCAATTTACTTCCTTTGAAAGCAAATTTCAGGTAAACAAGTATAGAGTATACCCAGTTACATTAAATGCATGAAACACATTATCAAAACCAGCTAATTACCTTTATTACAGCAGAGCAAATACTAGCATTTGGGTGATGGGCAAGTACTAAAAATAATTCTGGGCATATAACATCAAAAATATGTTCACCATCTGATTCATAAATAACATCTTTCAAAATATCCAGCATCCCTGTGGATAATAAAATATATTATTAGTAAGGAAATTGTATGTTATTCAATAATTATGTAAAAGAAACACTACTTATGGTAAGGAATTTAAATTGCTAATATCCAAAATATACATCCTTTCAAATGCTTCCTAACATTTCCTAAAATTAAAAAAAAAAATTTCTAAACTTAAAAATGTCTTCTAATATTTCCAAAATGTTTTAATAGATATCAGGGTTGGGTTGTTTTACCTCTGAGCGGCACTTTTTTGCACACCATGGGCTAAATGGCCAGGTCACATGGACCCCGAATGCTCAGAGAAGGTTGGGGGAGGGGACCCACTGGAACAGCTGTTGGGATACAGATGGTAGCCTCCCATCAAGGCCATCCAGCGTGTTCTTTAACATGCACAGGGTATGGCTCTCCCACACACGGGGCCACGTCTTAACATCCCATCCGACGGACGGCGGCCTTTTCAAGCACCATCGGTGTCCCCTACTGACCGTGGGCAGGGCAGGGAATTTTGCGGAGATAAGTCTCAACGCTGACCCAGCTGGGACTCGAACCTGGGAACTACAGATTACGAGCCTGGCGCGCTCGACCGAGCCACCCCCGCCCCTAATAGATATCAGAGAAACTGAAGATAATAAGGATATAAATCAAATGAATGACACCTGATATCAAATAATACATACATATATATGTTATTTATTGAAAGAGGGTGTTTTGGCACGTGCGTGTATGCTACTCATCTCAGAGAAAGGAGGCCTGGATTGGTGTAAGAAACATGTGATCTAAGCCAAGAAAGAATGGGGGGCAGGGGTGGCTCAGTCGGTAGCGCGCCAGGCTCGTAATCTGTAGTTCCCAGGTTCGAGTCCCAGCTGGGTCAGCATTGAGATTTATCTCTGCAAAATTCCCCGCCCTGCCCACGGTCAGTAGGGGACACCGATGGGCTTGGAAAGGACACCGCCCGTCGGATGGGACGTTAAACCGTGGTCCCGTGTGTGGGAGAGCCATACCCTGTGCACGTTAAAGAACACACTGGATGGCCTTGACAGGAGGCTACCATCTGTCTCCCAACAGCTGTTCCAGTGGGTCCCCTCCCCCAACCTTCTCTGAGCCTTCGGGGTCCATGTGACCTGGCCATTTAGCCCATGGTGCGCAAAAAAGTGCTGCTCAGAGGTAAAACAACCCAACCCAAGAAAGAATGGAGGTATGTACTGTTCATAGAAGTATCCAGGTTTGCTTTACAGTGTGCATTTGATCTGAAGAATACCAGGGACAAACTGTCCTTCCACAATCATAAAATACTTCTCAGCTCTTGAACAGACAACAGGCAATTTACTGTTTCAAAATCCCTACATATAGGTCTGCAATAGTATTATGCTCCAAAAAGAAATCAAATTAACATAGTGGACATTATATTGGGATTACATATACCATGATATCAGTATTTAATATTTCCATTTGAGAGCTGTCTTGTATAATAGGGAACAGGCATGGACTGGTAAGGGGTGCAAAGTGCTCTAGCATCCCAGGCCCTTAGTGTCATAGGCCTCTGGAACCTCAAAGGAGCAGGATTTTTTTAAATTATAATAATTGTTATTTTACACAAATTCTGCAGAATTGTGGAAAATTTATTTTAAGCTTCACGTAAGAACTCTCAAAAGAATAAATCTTGAAAAAGAAACTGAAATTTTTATTGCAGCTTGGGTCCCCCTCATACAGCTCTCCCCTAAAAAAAGGCCATCTGCCCCTGATAGGGAACTCCATGTATAATAGCAACACCATGGAAAAGTTGTGTAAGTATTACTTTAAGGCTATGTCCATAAATAATTGAAGTAATGTATGAGAGAATAGGCGTATACACCTAAAGACTAAAATTAGACTGTATAATAGTTTGGTTCTTTCTAGGGTTAGTTATGGTAGTGAAACTTGGACACTTTGTAAACAAGATAACAGGAAACTAGATGCTTTTGATTCCAGATGCTTACGCAGTATCTTGGGCATTAGGTGGTTCAACTTTGTAACTAATGATGAGGTTAGGCAAAGGAGTTTGCAACCTCCTTTAAGCAGCATATTGTGCAGAGAGAGACTCCGTTGGTTTGGCCATGTTGCCCGTATGAATAATTATAGATTGGTGAATAGGGTTATGAACAGTGTGCCTAAAGGCCTCAGAAAGAAGGGGAGACCTAGGATGCGGTGGGCAGACAATGTGAAACAGGACCTTGTTAGAATTGGTGTGCTGTGGCCAGATGCAGTAGATGTAGCTCAGGATAGACTTGCTTGGAGAACTAAATTGCACGGTCTGGTTGGACCTCCGTAGCCCATGGCTGCTTGATGATGATGATGATGATGATGATGATGAATATGTGAAATGCAGTTAAGGTACCCACTATATGCTCATTAATCAGCGGATGTAAAATGGTAATATTCACGAAAGTTACCACAGGCCATTTTCTTTTTCTCCTTAGATCAGGCATGTCAAACTCGTTAACCACCGAGGGCCATATTAAGTATTGTATATTAAATCGCGGGCAGCAAAACAAAAAAAAAAACAGATGAAAATTGTTATGTGCAAACTAGAACACAGTATTCGTTCACTGACTGCTAACAAATAGCTTCCGACTCTACTGGCATTTCGTGACTCATTGCCATGCGCAAAGTACGTACATTTATTTGAATGACCTCAAGACATGTGTATACATGACAGAGTCCAATCGTACAATTGCTCATATCATGAAATGATCGGGCATTTCATGATATGAGCAATTCTATGATCGGGCTCCGACATATACATTTATGCACAATAGTTTCCCTTATATATAAATGGAAATGTTTTCTGAAATATGTTTATTTAATTCATGTACCGTGTACGTACTTATAATTTTAATTAAAGAATCCAGTGTTATCAAAAGTTAAATAAACGTATTGGTTATCAATCTTGGCGGGCCGCAGAACAGTTCCCGGCGGGCCGTGTGTTTGACATGCCTGCCTTAGATCATTCGCATTAGTCTGTTTTCTCTGATATACATCTGTCTGCATCCCATGGATGAGTGGTTAATGTGCTTTGCTATTGAACAAGGGATCTGGGTAAGGCAGGGATGCTTGCAGTGTTTTTCTACTGAGGTTCTGCCATCCTCACAGATTTTCTACTATGGCATATAACTGGACAGGCTGCTGTCAAGATCTCTGTGACAAGCAGCTGCTTGAGGATTTTTTTCATTTTATCTATTTCAAAATCATCATGATGTTGCATTGTCCTATAAAAATGAGTAAAAATTTAGTTGTTACAGATGAATCCTAAAAGTGTACCACTACACTGTTGAGGAGTATATTATTGTAAACAAATCACTTGCTGCAAGAGAAGTAACTAACACAATAAAAAAAATCCACAATTAGAGAGGCTTTCCTCCCAACGAATTAGGGGCGGGGGTGGTTCAGTCGGTAGCGCGCCAGGCTCGTAATCTGTAGTTCCCAGGTTCGAGTCCCAGCTGGGTCAGTGTTGAGATTTATCTCCGCAAAATTCCCCGCCCTGCCCACGGTCAGTAGGGGACACCGATGGGCTTGGAAAGGCCGCTGTCCGTCGGATCAGACGTTAAGTCGTGGTCCCGTGTGTGGGAGAGCCGTACCCTGTGCACGTTAAAGAACACGCTGGATGGCCTTGACGGGAGGCTACCATCTGTCTCCCAACAGCTGTTCCAGTGGGTCCCCTCCCCCAACCTTCTCTGAGCCTTCGGGGTCCATGTGACCTGGCCATTTAGCCCATGGTGTGCAAAGAAGTGCCGCTGAGAGGTAAAACAATCCAACGTTAAAGAACACGCTGGATGGCCTTGACGGGAGGCTACCATATGTCTCCCAACAGCTGTTCCAGTGGGTCCCCTCCCCCAACCTTCTCTGAGCCTTCGGGGTCCATGTGACCTGGCCATTTAGCCCATGGTGTGCAAAAAAGTGCCGCTCAGAGGTAACCCAACCCAACGAATTAGTAAAGTATTCTAATTTTAATAATTCATTAGGTATAGTTACTTTTTTTAATGCTGCATTGAACATAACATTACTTCAATTGCCTTAGCAGAAACCTCTTTCAAGTTATCTTTTCTCAAGTATTACCCTTAAAGTGGAATACCCTATTAAGCATAATAGGCTTTTTGTGTGTGCACATAAAAAAAATGTTTTGCCTATTCCCTATAATTCAAATTCCTAATATTTTCTAATTACACATTATTTGCAAATACTTTTTAATAGCAGAACCAAAAATTTTTAAAACACGCTTTTTTATTTTATATGCAGAACAGGATAAAGTCAGTATAAAAATTAATAATTGTTGTTGAAAGAGCAAAATAAGCTTAGGAGAAAAAAAAAAGCTAAAAAAATATTACTTGTACAAACTACCATGGCACACCTGAAAATGTATTAATTATATAATAATAATATAATAATATATATTAATAATATATATTTATAATATAATATTATATAATAATATATTAATCACTTAGTTATCTCTTTATGCTTCACAGTAGCCAGCTGATTACTTAAACTTTAAAATTTATTTATTAATTATCAAAAATTATAATAAAAAAATTTAAATAAATAATAAAAATATTATTAAAAAATTTTTTTATATGATAAATTTTAAAAATATTTCGGCTATATCATTAACAATTTTGAACATGACTTAAGTACTGGTTTGAAACTAATTAGGTTTTAAAATATGCATATATTATTAGGTGTATTCATTTTCAAATAGATTTAAAAAAATTTTAAGTGAAAGTGTGTGTCAGGCTAGATGCCTTTTTAGATATTTTTTTGTTCATGCTTTGTATATTATTTTGGATTTCACCAAAATAGGCATATGCTACGTGGGAGGCCCTCTGTCCTGCCATCTGGGAAGTTAATTGCAGTAGCAGTGTCCGGGGAACGGCCAGCGTCCGCTGACAAGTGACCAGGGTCCCTTAGGGCTAACAGCCTTGCCAGATGGCCAGAGCAGAGAGCGAAAGGAAAAAAGGGTTTGGGCAATGACGAGAAGACAGAGCCAGTCGAGGAACGAAAGCGTGCAGACATAAGATTGTAAAGCTGGTAAATGCCGACTGGTAATAATGGCATTGGGCTCTGGGAATACAGCTGAACAGGCATAGTAAGCTGGTGGTGTTGTAATGTTATGTAGTTGAGCATATGTCCTTGTTCTATCAAGCATGTTTGGAAGGTACAATAAATATTTGTTATATTTAAGTAAAAGCTGAAGTTTAACCAATTTATTGGGGAGGAGCCTCAGTATCGAGTCCCAGCAATTGTGGTAAAACCATTGATTTTTGTTCTGAAAAACTCTTTCACCCGTCGCGTATTGCGATAGAACCGGAGGGACATTCCTAAGTGATCCCAATAGACCACAACCGAAGAAGTAACATTACAGTGTGCATGCTGATCACAATGGAGCTCAATTGCTTTTCAGGACCATCATGAGTAAACAAATTCCAACAACTGTGTGGTAACTTACCCACAGCCATAATGTAGTACTATTAAAGTATGAAAGTTGGTTTCTACTAATAAATTACCACTTTAAAATCGATTCAAATATTAGAGGAAAAATTGTCTTGAGCCAGGTGGAATACAAACCCACGACCTCCTGACAATGTCAGGTGATCTGGATCACTGAGTTACCAGCTGCTGACTAAGATCTCCTCTAATTGATGAAATGAACATTTTCAACCTACATCATATTGCAGGGACTGTTCCAGCAATTTTGCCACAAGCGGCAGACAATGTCATACAGATGGAAAGTATTTCTTACAAGTATACAGTTGATAAATAATAAATAAACTCAACATATTTGGTATTTACTAATAAATTACCACTTTGAAATCGATTCAAATATTAGAGGAAAAATTGTCTTGAGCCAGGTGGAATACAAACCCACGACCTCCTGACAATGTCAGGTGCTCTGGACCACTGAGTTACCAGCTGCTGACTAAGATCTCCTCTAATTGATGAAATGAACATTTACAATCTACATTACATAATATGCAAAAAAATTTTCTTATCAATTAGAGGAGATCTTGGTCGGCGGCTGGTAGCTCAGTGGTCCAGAGCACCTGACATGTTGCCAGAAGGTCGTGGGTTCATATCCCACCCAGCTCAAGACAATTTTTCCTCTAAAATTTGAATTGACTTAAAAGAGGTAATTTATTAGTCAGATACCAAATATGTCAAGTTTATTTATTATTTATGAAAGTTGGTTTCCTCGACATATGAAAAGGTATTCCCAAGTATATGCAATAGATAGTAAGAAAAGGAACAATCATCACTAGGTTTCAACAATGGTGAAAAGAGTGGTTTGTACAAGTAGTATATTAAATCACCATATATGTTTAAAGTTACTAACATAAAACACATTTAACTCATTTAATACTAGAAAATACTGTATAAGAACTTAAATGCTTTATGAGGAAGTATCTACAAATCAGTACAGTTTACTATGCATCTTTTGCTGCTTCAATAATAGTCATAATTCAAATTTAGAGTCATTAACTTATACTTTACGAGTTGTTTATCAAATTGTTTGCTGTTTAACAGCTGACACAAAAATCATCCTGTGTCATGGAGCTGCCAACTATGCCATATCAGCTAACAAACAAAAGATCACCAGATTTGTGGTAATGTGCTTTCAGACTTCCACCTTTAAAATTAAGAACTTTTACTTGACAAGACTCTTAAAGTATAAGTTAATGACTCTAAATTACTACCGCTGCTGAAGTAGCAAAAGACAAACTCTGTTGAGTTGTAGATACTTCCTCATAAAGCATTTATGTTTTTATATAGCACTGTATTGTACCAAGTTTAAA
Organism: Ryuthela nishihirai; assembly: GCA_038380435.1. NCBI lineage: Eukaryota > Metazoa > Arthropoda > Arachnida > Araneae > Heptathelidae > Ryuthela > Ryuthela nishihirai. Next base: position 192,550 of record JAWZYU010000037.1, read on the forward strand.
CTACTGTGTTTTTACGTTAATATATAAAATGCATCATGATTTTATATATATATATGTATTAAATTTGCACATATATGCAAATAATAAACTTACCAACACATATAACAACAAGACTATGCTTAGGGGAAGAACTTTGATCAACTTCGTCAAAAAACAATGTAGGTTGTTCTATGTCTTCACATACTGGAGTGGACATTCTTTGTAATACTTCAGTATAATTTCGATCCCCTTCACATTTGTTGGATTGTTTTTTGCTTGGAAAAGACAATCCTTCTGGTATCTCCCTTTTTTGTTCTGTGCTTGAATGAGTGTCTATAGTGCTTTCATAACTAGTTGCTTTTGCTGATGCTTCCATAAATGAAGTTGCAGAATATTTATCATCTTGCATTGTGAACGCTAAGGGGATACAAAAATTTGGATTATCTTTTGTTTCACCATGAAATAAATTGTCTCCTTTTCCAGCTAACTCTCTTTCATAACTACTGCTAATAGTTTCTTTATAACTATTCAAATCGAAGTCTTTTTGTACAAGCAAATTTGTCATGCTTTTCACAGTCCTTAGAGTTTCAAACCTTTTTACTCTTTTAGAACTGGTGCTTTCCTGAACACTAACTACATTACCATCAGTGCATTCTGAGGCTGATGACACAGTTTCTGTTTGATATTCAGGCTGTGTTTCTGGTTCATTAGCTTTGCTACTGTTTCCAACTAGAAAGAAATGAAAAACAAAAATTATTACTTATAGATAAAGCAAAATTTATGCAAATGTCAATAGTCCATTTTATTTAAATGTGAATTGGGTACATGAAAAAAACAAAAAGACCATAAAATTTGGGTTGGGTTGTTTTACCTCTGAGCGGCACTTTTTTGCACACCATGGGCTAAATGGCCAGGTCACATGGACCCTGAAGGCTCAGAGAAGGTTGGGGGAGGGGACCCACTGGAACAGCTGTTGGGAGACAGATGGTAGCCTCCCGTCAAGGCCATCCAGCGTGTTCTTTAATGTGCACAGGGTATCTCTCCCCCACACACGGGGCCACGGCTTAACGTCCCATCCGACGGACGGTGGCCTTTCCAAGCCCATTGGTGTCCCCTACTGACCGTGGGCAAGGCGGGGAATTTTGCGGAGATAAATCTCAACGCTGACCCAGCTGGGACTCGAGCCTGGGAACTACATATTACGAGCCTGGCGCGCTACTGACTAAGCCACCCCCGCCCCAAAACCATAAAATATAGGATTTGCTTCACATATACATTATCATTCATTAGAGGAACTTTTGCAGCCATTCAACCAATAAATTATTTATTTAATATATATTTCAATTTCTGATTAAACCAATGTAACTTACCTACCTATATAACAGCTGATCATATACCTACTAAGTGAGAATACTAGGAATGCATTTGATCATGTACTTTACATTAATAACACCCTAGGTGTTGGATGTCGATTTATCATTTTTACTAGTATAAACACAGTGAAGATACTATTTTAAATAATTTAATATCTACAGTTTCACACTATAAATAAAATATCTCAACTAATGATTTCAAAAACATATTACAATGCCAAAGATCAATGCATCTGTCTTACATTAGATAGGAATCATTAAATAATATGCTAACCATTAAAGATAACAATATATTCAATGGTTGTGTAAACTCCGTTGACAACTTACAAGCTTACACTCATCACAATGAAGGATAGTTTGGCATGAGTTAAGTGCAGCTGTTACAGGAACTAGTTGAAAATGCAGAGGTTACAGTTGGTGCATTTTGCTTAATGACTGTTCAGTTCATGTTGAAGATTGTTGTTATACGTGGATTCAAGATGAAAGTGTGATAATCTTAGGACTTCAGATGTCAGAAGAGCATCTATGTTGAAGATTGCTTTTACACATGGATTGAAGCTAGAAGCCAGTAAAAGTCACTGGAAATTGCAAAATTTTAAACTAATATTACAATGTATTTATGCTATAAATTCAAAATTTTGGGAGCAGAATGTGAAGGTTATGAAGTTTGCATTGGCAACAGTGAGTTGACCCTTAACCCCAGGGTGGTGGGGGAAAATGCAAACTTTTTGTTTTAAGAGACAATCCAAAAATTTTTTTCCAGTTCAATTAGTACTAATCAAATATTATAATTCACAATTTCGAAATCCTTAGGTAGTATTAATTTACATCATTAGAGGTTACTACTACTTATGAAAAAGGTGAAACTTTTAAAGAATGTTGTAAAAATCTTAAATTTTTACACATAAAATTTTTACATTATAAAAGTACTAATAAAATACCACTATTTTCATTTTTCCAATCATCCACTATTTCGAATTAAAACTTTCAAGGAATAAAAAAGTAAGCAAATGGAAAACTTCATTCTCTTTGAAAATGAGATTCCCATATGAGGGGAGAAGTGATATGCATTCTTCCAGTTTATTGATAACAATAGGTTATAAATAATATAAAATAAATACCACCCTCAAGCAGCTGCTTGCCACAGAGGTCTGACAGGAGGCTGTCAATTTATATGCCAAAGTAGGTCTGTGAGGATGGCAGGACCTCAGCAGAAAAACGACATATACATTCATGCCTTACCCGGGGCTCGAACCCAGGTCCCTAAGATCAGTAGCCAAATACGCTAACCACTCGGCCACGGGACGGCAATAATAGGTTAGCTATACAAAATATAGAATTTTCAGTAGTAATACAAATGCAGTCCAGAAAACATTTTAATAAACTTTATTCATACAAAAGTGCACAATTATAGACCCAGTGTTTGTCATTGATCAATTTTGATATAGTCAATGAGAATACTAGTATTTAACATACTGAACTATAGGGTGTATTCAGTCAGGGCATACTTCAATTCAGACTCCAGGTTTACATCAATGATGGTGGCTCTCAACTTCAATTTCAGCAGTTTCATGACAGTTTTGGGTTGTTTCACCTCTGAGCGGCACTTTTTTGCGCACCATGGGCTAAATGACTAGGTTACATGGACCCCGAAAGGCTCAGAGAAGGTTGGGGGAGGGGACCCACTGGAACAGCTGTTGGGAGACAGATGGTAGCCTCCCGTCAAGGCCATCCAGCGTGTTCTTTAACGTGCACAGGGTATGGCTCTCCTGCACACAGGGCCACGGCTTAATGTCCCATCCGACGGATGGTGGCCTTTCCAAGCCCATCGGTGTCCCCTACTGATTGTGGGCAGGGCGGGGAATTTGGCGGAGATAAATCTCAACACTGACCCAGCTGGGACTCGAACCTGGGAATTACAGATTACGAGCCTGGCGCGCTACCGACTGAGCCACCCCCGCCCCCAGTTTCATGACAGAGAAAGTGCTTTCACAGAGCCAGGTGTACCCAAACATTGCCCAGAGTTTGGCCTTATAACCAAAAATTGCAGTTTGGAATTCATATACTCATCCCAAAAATTCCAGGGATACTGTGGGTTCTTGGTGGGCATAGTTTGCCTTAGGTTCCTAATGTAATTATAGTGGAAATGAACTCGAACAATTACAGAGCCATTTGGGTTGTTTTACCTCTGAGCAGCACTTTTTTGCACACGGTGGGCTAAATGGTCAGGTCACAAGGATCCTGAAGGTTCAGAGATGATTGGGGAAGGGGATCCACTAGAACAACTGTTGGGAGACAGTGGTAGCCTTCCATTGAGGCCATCCAGCATGTTCTTTAACATGCAGAGGATATGGCTCTCCCACACACAAGGCCATGACTTAACATCCCATCTGACAGACGGAAGACTTTCCAAGCCTATTGCTGTCCCCTAATGATCATGGGCAGGGTGGGGAATTTTGCAGAGATAAATATCAACACTAACTCAGCTGGGACTCAAACCAGGGAACTGCAGATTATGAGCCTGGCATGCCACCGATTGAGCCACACCCATGCCTACAAAGCGACTTACACAATGTTAGCAACAAGTAGGTGGTTAGGCACTACTAGTTCATTTTTTGCTACAAATCTCAGGTGGGTTGCATTTTAACCATTGGCCACATGTTAGACACCCATATGTTAGAGTATTGTCTGTTCAATTCATGACACATATTACTATATACTAAAAGTAAGCTTTATCTATTTACTTCCTTAATTAATATTCAATGAAAAAACAATTTGGGAAAAAAATGCTGTAGATCATGGATGGGTAATGATAGGAAAATGCAGATCTTATGGCCTAAAAGTATGGATATATACCCCCTCAAGCAGCTGCTTGCCACAGAGGTCTGACAGGAGCCTGTTAGTTTATATGTCATAGTAGAAGGTCTGAGAGGATGGCAGGACCTCAGCAGAAAAACGACACAAACAGCCATGCCTTACCCGGGGCTCGAACCCAGGTCCCGTAGATCAGTAGCCAAGCGCGCTAACCACTCGGCCACGGCAAGACTGGTCTAAATAAATACGGGAAAATATTATACATAACTAAAAACAAATAAAATTAGAAGAAAATATGACATGAAATATATTTGTATATATATATATGCTACAGCAGTAAAGACAGACGTTTCAAAGAAGTTTCAGAAATTTTCTTCGTTATTCACTTTCATATATTCAACAATACTCTTACAGATTATTATGACACTTTATTCATAAAATATTTTATAGAGATTCTGTTTCACCTGAGTTTATCTCTTGAAATAAAAAGAAGAACGAAGATCTAGCATGGCAGATATATGTAGCTGTGGCTTTATGGAGTGAAAGAAGACAACTGCATATTGTGGTAACCTGTTGAGGATTGTAAGGCTTGTATAATAGCTTTTGTATAATAACAGGAAATGTAGCTGCCACTTCTAAGGGAAGATAGCCATCTTCTTCAAGAACATATTTTTCCTGGATAAAAAAAAATTTGCCAATTTGAGGTCTGATTTCATATATTTCACCAGTGCAAAATATACAGAAGTACAGATTACTGCATATTATTATTATATAACTGCAATCTGATGCACGATATGATCTATTTCTGCTAATAACGCCTACTGTTGTGGTTGAAAAAGCACACACAAAAAAGGCGTTTTCATAATAATTTTTGATTATAATGAACTTTGGTATGTTTATTATACTAATTGAAAAACTCCCATACATCAAATTTCTGGGGGTTTTTTTTACCAATGGATTCAAGAAATAGTGGCTCAAAATACTGGAAAAATATCAAATTTCTGTAATTTGCCTTTTATTTGAAAAGCAATATCTCTGAATTTAAGTAAGTTCGAACAATGAACTTGGTTTTCTCTTCTAGACCTTTTCTGAAGTTTTAAAATGGTGTAGTTGATTTAAAATTTCTATAATTAAACCTTTTTTTATACCCATTGACTTTAAAATTTAACCTTTACTCCCAAAACACATGCCTTACACTAAAAAAAAAATGCTAAAACATATACTAACCAAAACATGATAGGTGCAGGATGGATTCTGATAGTAAAGGACTCCATTCTCTAAATTCTTACCAGCATGGTAGCTTCAACTCCTAATAAATAGGGAATGGGTCTTTACCCTATGCCTGCAATTAGGGGGCTGTTTAACATTGGCCATACCTTTCACAATAAACTTACTTCTTTCAAAGATACTAATCATTTTTCATCCACAGTAACTTGGAATGTGAGGACTCTTAGCAGAGATTATTCTCTGGATGTCCTCACACAGGAATTTCAGCAGTATAAATTGGACATTTTAGGCTTGCAAAAGACCAGATAGACAGGTCAAAGTCAGATACTTAATATATACTAAATAATCGCCACTTTGCAAGTCGATTTAATTTTAGACAAAAAATTGCCTTGAGCGGGGTGGGATACGAAACCATGACCTCCTGATATCATGTCAGGTGCTCTGGGCCACTGAGCTACCAGCCACCGATCAAGATCTCCTCTAATTTATGATATGAACATTCTCAACCTACAGTACATATTCATTATGTCACATATAGGCACTGTTCAGGCCATCTTAGCCACAATCAGCAGAGTTGGGTTGTTTTACCTCTGAGCGGCACTTTTTTGCACATCATGGGCTAAATGGCCAGGTCACATGGACCCCGAAGGCTCAGAGAAGGTTAGGGGACCCACTGGAACAGCTGTTGGGAGACAGATGGTAGCCCCCATCAAGGCCATCCAGCGTGTTCTTTAACGTGCACAGGGTATGGCTCTCCCACACACGGGGCCATGGCTTAACGTCCCATCCGATGGACGGCGGCCTTTCCAAGCCCATCGGTGTCCCCTACTGACCGTGGGCAGGGCGGGGAATTTTGCAGAGATAAATCTCAATGCTGACCCAGCTGGGACTCGAACCTGGGAACTACAGATTACGAGCTTGGCACGTTACCAACTGAGATACCCCCGCCCCCACACAATCAGCAGATAAATGCCTTATAGATGGAAAGTATATCTTACAAGTATAAATAAAAAAAATATTGAATAAACTCGACTTTATTGGTATATACTAAATAATCACCATTTTGTAAGTCAATTTAATTTTAGAGGAAAAATTGTCTTGAGCTGGGTGGGATAAGAACCCATGATCTCCAGATAACAGAGATCCTGACATTAGCTGACAGAGATCTGAATTGATCCCAGAGCACTTGACATGTTATCAGGTCTTGGATTTGTATCCCATCCAGCTCATGACAATTTTTCCTCTAAAATTAAATCGACTTACAAAGTAATGATTATTTAGTATATACCAAGAAAGTCGAGTTTATTCAATATTTAATCAATTGTATACTTGTAAGATATACTTTCCATCTATACGGCATTTTGTGCCCGACTGTGGCCAAGATTGCCTGAACAGCACCTATATGTGACGTACTGGAATATGTACTGTAGGTTGAGAATGTTCATATCATCAATTAGAGGAGATCTTGATCGGAGGACGGTAGCTCAGTGGTCCAGAGCACCTGACATGTTGTCAGGAGGTCGTGGGTTCGTATCCCACCCGGCTCGACAATTTTTTCTCTAAAATTAAATCGACTTACAAAGTGGTGATTATTTAGTATATAACCAAGAAAGTCGAGTTTGTTCAATATTTAATCAGATACTTAATAATTTTAACTTTCTTTTTTCAGGATGTGAATATGACAAACAATGCTTCTCAGTAAAAATGCCAGTGATGCTCTTCTGGGATATGAAAGTATTAACAAAAGATTTCTTAAAGCTAAATTTGAAACAGAGATTAAAGGCTTGAACGTTATCTGTTGCTATAACCCCAATGAGAACTGGAATGAGAATGTGAAAAATAAGATTTTATAAAAACTGCAGGATTTTGAATTCTATCAAAATAGGAGATATTATTCTTGCGCTGAGTGACTTCATTACCAAAGTTGGCAATGGCAATTATATAGGAATATGATTTATTATGTATTAAATAACGGCAACTGAGCCAGCTGTTATGAACACTGGGGAGTACACATTGGGTCTGACCATTTTCCTTGTTAAATGTGTCTTGCAACTAAAGCTTAAAATATGTTGTGTTACAATTAAAAAAATTACTTTTAACACTGAAGCTCTGAAAGACTCCCAGAAAGCCAAAGTTTAATGTAACAGGTTACTCAAGTCATTATGACAATCATTGTTCATTTACTACTGAGGTTGAGGATGAATGGAATTATTTTAAACAGGCTATTCTTGAAACTAGCAGTAGTTTTGGGTAAAACAGAACATAGAACACCAAGTTATTTTAGTGATGTCATGCAGCTTATTTTGGAAAGGAGGGAATGAAGATCTGAGTTGAATCAGTACGCTACTGATAATCATTTAATACACGATATAAGCTAACTATACGATAATAATTTAATACATGATATAAGTCTACTGATATTAATAGACAGCTTTACTGAGAGTTTAATAATCATGTAAATGATCAGTTGAAAGCTGATAAGAATTTTTGACTTGATAGTCTGGCTGATAGGGCAGAGAAAGTTGCCAGAGAACACAACAGAGAGTTGTATCAGATAGTTAATATTTTATCTAGGAATAAACAAAATGACATACATGTATTAAAGGATAAAAATGGAAAGTTTATTCAATGTGAGTTTCTGCTATGATGAGATGAGCTGCACATTTCAAGGATGTTCTGAACAATTTGGTTAGCTATACTTCAATTGTTTGTAATGATGATGGCTCTATTACTGGCTTTAATAATGGTCCTATTTTATAACCTGAAGTTACTTTGACTATCTCAAAATTAAAGCTACAGAAAACTCCAGAGGTAGATGAAATTACAGCTCAAATGCTTAGAGCTGCTAATGATTCTGTTTTCAAACAGCTAACAGTAGTGTTGAATATTTCCTATGGTAAAGGGTTTGTTCCTGTGGATTTTGTTAGAGGTGTTATAATCCCTATTTTCCAGAAAGGGGATCACAGCTCTTATAATAATTATAAGGGCATCAGTCTACTTTATGTTCCAGGTAAAGTACTGTCCATTGTTGTTCTTAATAGAATTAAAATTCCATTTGATAGACAACTTCAGGATGAACCATGTGGGTTCAGGCTGATAGGAGCTGCATACATTAAATATGTACACTTGGACAGATTCTTGAGAAATGTTTAGTTTCAGAAACTGTGATTACTAGCTTTATAGATTTCAAAAAGACTTATGACTGTTGGCAATCATAATTTGTGGTTGGTCATTAGATCAAATGGCATAATAGTGTACATTACCAGTTATTGATAGTTAACATAATGAAAGCTCTCTATAATAACACTGAGTCGTGTGTGAGAGTTGGTAAGGCTTGTAGCAAATGGTTTAGCATTGCTTCTGGCATTCAACATAGATGCATTTTGTCTCCTTTTCTCTTTAGTTTGGTTATTGATTATGTTATGCAGAATTCACTGTAAGGGGAAGATTTTGGCCTTGAATAGTCTGAAGATTTGGAATTTTCTGATTAAGATTATTAGATTATGCTGATGACTTGACCCTTTTGGCAAATATGTTGATGATACAAACATATTTCATTAGAGCTGTTGATAAGACTGGGAATAGAGTAGGTTTGATGATTAACAGAGAGTAAACTAAAGTGATAAAAACTAGTAATGTGGATGATCATCAATATTTTTAAATTGCTGTTATATGGAACAAGGTTCTCATTTAATTATCTTGAGAGTGTTGTTACAGACACTGGTAATCTACACCATGAGATTAACAGGAGAATAGGCTTTAGGTTGTTGTTTAGGTTACTTTACCTCTGGGCGGCACTTTTTTTGCACACCATGGGCTAAATGGCCAGGTCACAAGGACCCGAAGGCTCCGAGAAGGTGGGGGGAGGGGACCCACTGGAACAGCTGTTGGGAGACAGATGGGTAGCCTCCCGTCAAGGCCATCCAGCGTGTTCTTTAACATGAACAGGGTATGGCTCTCCCGCACATGGGGCCACGACTTAACGTCCCATCCGACGGACGGCGGCCTTTCCAAGCCCATCGGTGTCCCCTACTGACCTTGGGCAGGGCGGGGAATTTTGCGGAGATAAATCTCAATGCTGACCCAGCTGGGACTCGAACCTGGGAACTACAGATTACAAGCCTGGTGCGCTACTGACTAAGCCACTCCCGCCTCCAGGAGAATAGGCATTGTTGCTGGAACCTTTAAGGATTTGTGTATATGGAAAATAGATGTATACATCTGAATACTAAAATGAGGCTGTATAGCAATTTAATACTTTCTAAAGTTTGTTACAGTAGTAAAACTTAAACCCTTTGTAATTTAGATAATAGGAAACTTGATGCCTTTGATTCTAGGTGCTTGGGTTGTTGGGTTATTTTATCTCTGAGCAGCACTTTTTTGCACACCATGGGCTAAATGGCTAGGTCACATGGACCCTGAAGGCTCAGAGAAGGTTGGGGGTTGGTTGGTTGGTTGTTTGGGGTTTATTGGCGCAACAGTAACTAAGGCTATATTGCGCCAAACAAACGATAAAAAGGGATAAAAGTCTCAGAATCCACAACCAAAGTTAAAAAGAACACAAACGAAACGCCACAAAAACGATGAGTAAAAAGGAATAAAAAGAAACAACAAGAGTAGAAGTTAACAATAAAAATGGGTGTATATTACCTATTTAAAATCGCAAACAAGGGTAAAAACTAGAAAATATAGTAAATATCAGAGACGTGTAAAATAACCAGTAAAACGTAAAAAGTCAAAAACAGGAGGTAAAAACGATTCATCAGATAAAAGATGGCTGAGTGTAAGGCTCAGCTATAAAATTGTGGAAAGTAAAATACAATTTACGTTCAAGGTTAAAAGCTGGACACTGAATTAAAATATGTTTAACAGTTAAAAAGGTGTCATAAAACTCGCACTTAGGTACTGCGTCCGCCTTAAGTAGAAAAGAATGTGTTAAAAACGAGTGACCTAAGCGGAGCCGAGCAAGGACAACTTCCTCCTTACGATTCCTGCGAAAACAAGACTGCCACGGTTTGACAATGGGCTTGATCTCGAAGAGCTTGTTAGCAACCTGTTCAGACCAAGATCACTGCCACTTTGCCCGGAGCTCGATGGTGAAACGCTGCCGGAAATCCACATATGGAACCGGCAACGGAGAGTCGGACAGGGGTGTGGCTGACCTGGCAGCAGAATCTGCCAAATCATTGCCCCTGATTCCGACATGACCGGGCACCCAACAGAAGAGAATCGTGGTGGTGGCTGCCAGACGATGGAGCTGCTGGCGGATCTTGGAGAGAACAGGGTGAGGCCGATGCCTCACTGAGATCAAAGCCTGTAGCGAGCTAAGCGAGTCGGTGTAAAGCACACACCGACGATGATGCTTAGCTGCTATATGGTCCAAGGCAATGCTGATAGCATGCAACTCAGCAGTGAAGATGGAACACTGCTGTGGGATCTGGTCTGCAATGATTACATCACAGCAGACCATGGCTGATCCCACAGAAGTGCCGGACTTCGAGCCATCTGTGAAGACAGGCAAGAAGTCTGGGTGCGCAGCACGATGGCTGGAAAAGAGTTGCCGGTACACACAGCCAGGTGTAAAGGCCTTCCCCGTCCTGCACAGGGAAAGATCGCAGGAAGGGGAAACAGCGAGCCAAGGTGGAAGTGGCTCAGCTGTCGACTGTGCGATGCTATCGAGACTGGTGTTGATGTCTCGCAGGTAACCTCGGACACGCAAACCGAAAGGACGAATGGCAGTCGGCCGATTCTGGTATAACATTTCCCACCTGGGACTGAAAACGCAGTCCCAAGTGGGATGGCCTGGCAGGGATCGCAATTTTGATGCATACTGTAGGGACAACTGCTGATGGCGAATAGATAAAGATGGTTCATCGGTCTCAACGTAGAGACTCTGGACCGGTGAAGTGCGGAAGGCCCCCGTGCACACACGGAGGGCCTGATGATGGAGTGGGTCCAGCACCTTCACCACCGAATCCCGGGCGGAGTCATACACCTGGGATCCGTAGTCCAGTTTCGACCGGACAAGTGAACGGTAAAGGCGGAGCAAAGAACATCGGTCCGCCCCCCAAGAGAGGGAGGAGAGGACCTTGATGATGTTCAATGCCCGCGTGCACTTGGACCTGAGATACCGAATATGTGGTAAAAAGGTCAATTTCCGGTCGAAGATGAGACCGAGAAACTTGGTCTCCGCCACAACTGGAATGATGTTACCCCCGAGCCGCAGCTCGGGGTCCAGATGAAGATTACGCTTGCGGCAAAAGTGCACACAAGCGGTCTTCTGTGGGGAGAACCGGAACCCATTGGCCGTCGCCCAAACCGAGAGATTGTTCAGGGCAGTTTGCAGTTGTCGTTCAATGACCCTCATGCTGGACGATGAGCAAAAGATGTTAAAGTCATCAACATAGAGGGCATTGCCTACAGTCGGAGGAAGTTGCCGTGTAATGGAATTGATCTTGACAGCGAAAAGCGTAACACTCAGGACGCAGCCTTGAGGCACCCCCTGTTCTTGGGGGAAAGGCCGCGATAGAGTGTTGCCGACACGGACTCGAAAAACATGAGAAGATAAAAAGTTTGCGATGAAGATCGGCATGTGACCTCGCAAGCCGAAGCTGTGAAGGTCACGAAGAATGCCGAATCTCCATGCCGTGTCGTACGCTTTTTCGATGTCGAAGAAAACTGACACCAGATGCTCTCGTCGTAAAAAAGAATTCCTGATCGCCGATTCGAGGCGGATCAGGTGGTCTAAAGTAGACCGGTGCCTGCGAAAGCTACACTGGGTGTTGGAAAGAAGGCCGTGATGTTCCAAATACCAGGCCAGCCTAGTATTTACCATCCTTTCCAACACCTTGCAGACGCAGCTCGTCAACGCAATTGGACGATAATTGGAAGGAATCTTGGGATCTTTGCCTGGCTTAGGGAAGGCCAAGACGATGGCCTCCCACCAGGCTTAGGGAAGGCCAAGACGACTGCTCCTCGATGAAAATACGGTTGAAGAGTCGGAGCAGTCGATCCTTACTCGATGGTGAGAGATGTTGGAGCATGGCATAATGGACATTGTCTGGCCCCACAGCAGATGCACGAGAAGTGTGCAGAGCACGGCGAAGCTCCTCCGCTGTGAATGGCCTGTTGTAAGACTCCAGGCCATTCGAATGGAAGGACAGCGGAGAGCGTTCAGCCCTGCTCTTCTGGGCCAGAAACTCGGGGGAGTAGGAGGACAGAGAAGAGATGGTGGAGAATGACTCCCCCAGAATGTCGGCAATTGCTCGAGGCTCAGCAATTGCCTGTCCATTATGCTCCAGGATCGATAATGAGTGGGACGTGTATTTCCCACCCATCTTCCGGACCTTATCCCACACGACCTTAGAACTGGTCGTGTGGGTGATAGAAGATGTATAATTCATCCAAGATTCCTTCTGCTCTGGCGCCGGACGAAACGGGCTTTCGCCCTGGCACGTTTGAATGCTTCGAGGTTGGGGGACGTCGGATATCTCCGAAACACCCCCCAAGCCTTGTTCTGAGCCTTACGAGCTGCGGTGCAGTCGGGATTCCACCACGGTTTTGGGAACTGTGGAAACCTAGTCGAGGTCTGAGGAATAGTAGAGGCAGCTGCATGGACGATGCAGTCCGTCAACTCCGCCACTGCAACATCGATGGGCTCCTGGCTGACAGAGTGCTCATCGAGCTCAGACAAGAGCTCGAAGCCACTCCAATCAGCCCGATCAAGCCTCCACCGGGAGACACGCGAAGGGCTGCAAGGCCCCCCACGAGAGATGGTACACACCATGGGGAGGTGATCACTTCCGTAGGGATTGTCCTCGACCTCCCATGTAAAGAGTGGAAGGATCGAGGAGGAGCAGATGGTGAGGTCAATGGCAGTGAATGTGCGGGTTGGGGTGTGAAAGTAGGTACTGACACTGGTGTTCAACAGGGACAGCGATGGATCCAGGAGACACTGCTCCAAGACCCGGCCCCTCCCGTTGGTGTCAGCACTGCCCCAGAGCGGACTGTGGCCGTTGAAGTCCCCCATGATGAGGAAGGGGGACGCAGCTGCGAGACAAGGTCATCAAGGTCATCCCGGAAAACGATGCTTCCGGGTGGGAGATAAACAGAACAGACAGTCAACGAAAATCCCACAAAGAGGCGGATGGCAACCGCCTCTAAATGTGTGGTGAGGGGAATGACGTGGAATGGAGAATGGTTGCTCACGAGGATGGCAACACCCCCGTGAGCTGGACCATCTCCATTCCGGTCCCGGCGAACGAGAGAAAAGTGCCGGATAGTGGGATTGTTGGCTGTCTGCAAGAATGTCTCCTGAAAGCACACGCAAAAGGGGTTGATGCGCCCTCGGGAGGACCTTGATGTCATCAATATTCCTCTGGAATCCACGACAGTTCCATTGAAGGAATGTGGCCATCTCAGGTCTTAGAAGAAGCGGCGGACGACTTGCAATTTATTTTAACCGTCGCCAGCGACGGTTTTTGGAAAATTAGGGCAGTTGGTGTCCATGTCCTCGGAGTCGTTCGAGCAACATGGATCAGAGACCGCCGAACGAGGAGGTAAAATTTTCTTTTTGGGCCCCGGCGGGGGCCCCTTGGGTTTCGTAGGTCTTGCTGTCTGTGGGCGGGGTGGGGGGGCCTTCTGGAGGTGGATGTGGAAGGCACAGACACAGGAATAGAAACCGGTGTCGATGTCGAGATGGACACCGACGTCGGTTTCGCCTGCGTCAAGAGGTACTTGGCAGCAGGCGAGAAAGATTCAGCTGGTGGAACGCTGATGTCTGTCTGCACCGCCACGGAAGCCATCTTAACGATGGGCTTTCCGACAACCGCACCGGCATAGGAGACCTTGCCAGGTGGGGCAGGCGGTGCAGCGAGCTTTCTCGCCTCTGGATAGCTGATGTTGTGGAGGGTCTTCAGGCGCTGTACCTCTTTCTCCTCCAGCCACTTCGGACAGTCGCGGGAGTACGCCGGATGTTCACCACGGCAGTTTACACAGCATGCCTTTTCTGCTGTGCAGTCAGGTTCAAGGTGATCCTGACTGCCACAACGAGCACAGGTGGGCTTGCCCCGGCATGTGGTGCGGGCATGGCCAAACCTCTGGCATTGAAAGCAACGCAGAGGATTGGGGATAAATGGCCGCACTTCGCAGTGTAAGTATCCTGCCTTGATGTAAGTAGGCAGGCATGGTGTGTTGAAAGTTAGGATTAGTACCCTGGTGGGCTCTAACTTTCCATTACGGCGTGACGAAACCCGGTGGACTGCGATCACCCCCTGGGCTGAAAGCTCCGAGAGGATTTCCTCCTCAGAAACCTTGAGGAGGCCCCACTCGGAGATCACGCCCCGGGAGGAATTGAGCGTCTTGTGTGGAGTGACTTCGACTGCCACTCCACCAATCGCTGTAACCTTTAATAGAAGCTCCGAATGTTTGGAGCATGCAGTCTCCACCTGCAAGTCACCGGATCTTAGGCGCTTGACAGATTTCGGTTCTCCCGCAAGACCTTGAATACCCTTGTGTATAAAAAAGGGGGACATGTCCCCAAGTACCTGATCACCCGTAGAATGGATGATCAGGAACTTCGGAGACGGAGACACACACGAAGACGAAGGCAAAGACAGAGAAGTTGGGGGTTCATGGCGAGCCCTCTTCGCGGCATTGTTCGAAGAATTATGAGTAGTTGTACTCATGGTTGTTTTTAAAAAATTCAGTGCCCGTTGTCCCCACCCACCATGGAGTCCAACAAGGGGACGCCCAGTTGGGCGCCAGGGCTGCCCGGGCACCATACTCACACAGCCAGTGAGCCAAGCCCTCACTACGAAACAAAAAAGAAAAGGAAAAGAGAAATGGTGGGAAACTCGTCGGAGTTCCCACAAAAGAAAAGAAGCAACAAAGCAATAAAGTGTGAGGCAAGAGCTGGCCTCACAAAAGAAAGAAAACTACAAAATTAGTAAATGTGTGGGGAAACTCGCAAACCGTTGTCCGGACGGTGGACAAGGTTACTCACTGATCAGCATAGTTGACCCTAGCAGGACCAGCCCACCAGCTGATTGATCCTGAGGGGGCCGCCCCAGGACCTCCCGTTTACCTGAAGCAGAGGCCAAAGCAGTGTATAGCAGCGGCCCCGGAAGTCGCTGCCCAGCCCCGCGACAGACAGGCTCCCCAATGGCAAAACGGCCAAAGGGGACCCCACCAGTCATGAGCTGGGGAGAGAAGACGGGGACCCCTGAGCAACTGCCAGGATCCTCCTTTCCAGGGACACGGGTCTCCGCGCACAGCAAACACACGGGCGAGCGTTTAGGACCCTGTGAAGGTAACCAAGCCAGCGGAACCTTCACAGGGTGGTCCCCTCACCACGGACAAGCTCTCGCATCGAGGGGAAGGTTGGGGGAGGGGACCCACTGGAACAGCTGTTGGGAGACAGATGGTAGCCTCCCGTCAAGGCCATCCAGCGTGTTCTTTAACGTGCACAGGGTATGGCTCTCCCGCACACGGGGCCACGGCTTAACGTCCCATCCAATGGACGGCGGCCTTTCCAAGTCCATCGGTGTCCCCTACTGAACGTGGGCAGGGCGGGGAATTTTGCGGAGATAAATCTCAACGCTGACCCAGCTGGGACTCGAACCTGGGAACTACAGCTTATGAGCCTGGCGCGCTACCGACTGAGCCACCCCCGCCCCATTCTAGGTGCTTGAGCAGTATCTTGGTCAATAGGTGGTTTGACATATAAGTAATGATGAGGTTATATGCAGGAGTAACAAACACCACTTTCATGTAGCATCCTACGTGGGGAGTCACTGCATTGGTTTTTCATGTTGCCTGGATGCAAAACTACAGATTACTGAATATTATTCATAAAAGCCTCAGAAAAGGAGGGAGAAATAGTATGTGATGGATGGACAATGTCAAGCAGGATCCTGTCAGAATTGGCCTGCAGTGGCCAAGTGCACCACAACTACAGTTCAGGATAGATGTGTATGGAGAACTAAATTGCAGTCTGGTTAGACCTCCATAGCCCATGGTTGGTTGCTGTCTGTCTGTCTGTCTGTGAACTATTTCTAATCCAGTGTCACTGAACTTGCAATAGAAACACGCATAATTTCAAGTATATACACTATATGATCAAAAGTATCTGGACACTCATTCATCTACAATCTCCTGGTAAAAAGAAAGGAATTAATATTGTATTGGTTCACCCTTGCTGCTGTCACAGCCTCCACTCTGTGGGAAAGGCTTCCCACTAGATTTTGGTATGTTGCTGAGAGAATTGCCTACCATTCGGCCACAAGAGCATTAGTGATCCCAGTCACCGATGTCGAGTTGTTTGGCCTGGCTTGCGTTGGCATTACAATTCATCTCAAATGTGTTCCATGGGTTGAAATCATGGCTCTGTGCAGGCCAGTCAAGTTCTTCCACACCCATATCATCATTCCATTTATGCATGGTCCTCACTTTATGGACAGGGGGGCATTGTCACATTGGTACAGGAAAGGGTCATAATGTTGGGAGCACAGAATTGTCAAGAATGTCATTATAGGATGCGACATTCAGAGTTCCATTCACTGGAACTAGGGGGCCCAGCCCAAATCATGAAAAACAACCCCAGAGCATGATGACTCCTCCACCAAACTTCACAGTTGGCATAACACAGTCAGGCTATTAGCATTCACCTGGCATCCTCCACCAAACTTCACAGTTGGCATAACACAGTCAGGCTATTAGCATTCACCTGGCATCCTCCACCAAACTTCACAGTTTGCATAACACAGTCAGGCTATTAGCATTCACCTGGCATCCTCCACCAAACTTCACAGTTGGCATAAAACAGTCAGGCTTTAGCATTCACCTGGCATCCTCCACCAAACTTCACAGTTGGCATAACACAGTCAGGCTATTAGCATTCACCTGGCATCCTCCACCAAACTTCACAGTTGGCATAACACAGTCAGGCTATTAGCATTCAGCTGGCATCCTCCACCAAACTTCACAGTTGGCATAACACAGTCAGGGTATTAGCATTCACCTGGCATCCTCCACCAAACTTCACAGTTGGCATAACACAGTCAGGCTAATAGCATTCACCTGGCATCCTCCACCAAACTTCACAGTTGGCATAACACAGTCAGGCTATTAGCATTCACCTTGCATCCTCCACCAAACTTCACAGTTGGCATAACACAGTCAGGCTATTAGCATTCACCTTGCATCCTCCACCAAACTTCACAGTTGGCATAACACAGTCAGGCTATTAACATCCACCTGGCATCCTCCACCAAACTTCACAGTTGGCATAACACAGTCAGGCTATTAGCATCCACCTGGCATCCTTCACCAAACTTCACAGTTGGCATAACACAGTCAGGCTATTAGCATCCACCTGGCATCCTCCACCAAACTTCACAGTTGGCATAACACAGTCAGGCTATTAGCATCCACCTGGCATCCTCCACCAAACTTCACAGTTGGCATAACAGACAGGCTATTAGCATCCACCTGGCATCCTCCACCAAACTTCACAGTTGGCATAACACAGTCAGGCTATTAGCATCCACCTGGCATCCTCCACCAAACTTCACAGTTGGCATAACACAGTCAGGCTATTAGCATTCACCTGGCATCCTCCACCAAACTTCACAGTTGGCATAACACAGTCAGGCTATTAGCATTCTCCTGGCATCCTCCACCAAACTTCACAGTTGGCATAACTCAGTCAGGCTATTAGCATTCACCTGGCATCCTCCACCAAACTTCACAGTTGGCATAACACAGTCAGGCTATTAGCATTCATCTGGCATCCTCCACCAAACTTCACAGTTGGCATAACACAGTCAGGCTATTAGCATTCACCTGGCATCCTCCACCAAACTTCACAGTTGGCATAACACAGTCAGGCTATTAGCATCCACCTGGCATCCTCCACCAAACTTCACAGTTGGCATAACACAGTCAGGCTATTAGCATCCACCTGGCATCCTCCACCAAACTTCACAGTTGGCATAACACAGTCAGGCTATTAGCATCCATCTGGCATCCTCCACCAAACTTCACAGTTGGCATAACACAGTCAGGCTATTAGCATCCACCTGGCATCCTCCACCAAACTTCACAGTTGGCATAACACAGTCAGGCTATTAGCATCCACCTGGCATCCTCCACCAAACTTCACAGTTGGCATAACACAGTCAGGCTATTAGCATCCACCTGGCATCCTCCACCAAACTTCACAGTTGGCATAACACAGTCAGGCTATTAGCATCCACCTGGCATCCTCCACCAAACTTCACAGTTGGCATAACACAGTCAGGCTATTAGCATCCACCTGGCATCCTCCACCAAACTTCACAGTTGGCATAACACAGTCAGGCTATTAGCATTCACCTGGCATCCTTCACACCCACACTCGTCTATGGGACTGCCAGATGGTGAAATGTGATTCATCACTCCAGAGAATGTGGTTGCACTTCTCAAGAGTCCATTGGCACCATATTTTACACCACTCCAACTAACACTTGGAGTTGATCTTGGTGATGTTAGGCTTGTGTGTGGTTGCTCAGCCATTGGAACCAATTTCCTGTTGCTTGCAACAAACTGTTATGGTGCTGATGTTGCAGAGGCATTTTGGAACTCAGTGGCAAGTGTTGCAACCGAGGACATGTGTGATTTTGTTGCACCACCAGCTTCAGCACTCGGTGGTCCCGCTCTGTCATTTTAGATGGCCTATGGGTTGCAATTGCGCTGTTGTTGCTCCTAGGCATTTCCACTTCACAATAACATCACTTATAGCTGATCGAGGCAGCTGCAGCAAGAATGAAATGTCCCGAACTGACTTGTTGTTGTCCTATGATTGTGCCATGTTGAAAGTCACTAAGCTGTGCTGTATGGTCCATTCTCCTGTTCATATGTGTCTATAAAGTTGCCAGGCTACATGCATCCTTTTGTACCTGTTTGGGACATGGCTGCGACTTATATGGGTGAATCCACTTATATGGGTGTGTCCAGATACTTTTGATCAGATAGTGTATTTTAGCATATTGTTTCTTTTAAGAAATACTACTATCCCCTCTTCAAAGCAAAAAAAAAAATCACCTGGCAAATTTTTCTGCAAGAAAATTAGAGATGTAATTTTTAAGTTGAAAAAATTATTGATACTGTTGCAGATAATAGTGGCTAATAACAGTTGTTCAATACTAATGATCACAATCCAAGCATGTATATATATAGTGACAAATTAACTGTTTTATTGAGTATGCTATAACAAACCTTTTTACCAAATAGTAAAACATTTGTCACAAAATCAAATAATTTAACAATTTGACTGGTTCAAGAAATTTCTATTTTGTTAGACACTTAGCAGAAGGGAAAATATAAAGGATTTAAAAATCACTTTGAATATCATTAGGCAGCCAATGTTATTTGGGCTGTTTTACCTCTGAGCGGCACTTTTTTGCACACCATGGGCTAAATGGCCAGGTCACATGGACCCCGAAGGCTCAGAGAAGGTTGGGGGAGGGGACCCACTGAAACAGCTGTTGGGTTGGGTTGTTTTACCTCTGAGCGGCACTTTTTTGCACACCATGGGCTAAATGGCCAGGTCACATGGACCCCGAAGACTCAGAGAAGGTTGGGGGAGGGGACCCACTGGAACAGCTGTTGGGAGACAGATGGTAGCCTCCCGTCAAGGCCATCCAGCGTGTTCTTTAATGTTGGGTTGTTTTACCTCTGAGTGGCACTTTTTTGCACACCATGGGCTAAATGGCCAGGTCACAAGGACCCCGAAGACTCAGAGAAGGTTGGGGGAGGGGATACACTGGAACAGCTGTTGGGAGACAGATGGTAGCCTCCCGTCAAGGACATCCAGCGTGTTCTTTAACGTGCACAGAGTATGGCTCTCCCGCACATGGGGCCACAGCTTAACGTCCCATCCGACGGACGGCGGCGTTTCCAAGCCCATTGGTGTCCCCTACTGACCGTGGGCAGGGCAGGGAATTTTGCGGAGATAAATCTCAACGCTGACCCAGCTGGGACTCGAACCTGGGAACTACAGATTACGAGCCTGGCGCGCTACCGACTGAGCCACCCCCGCCCCAGGCAACCAATGAGAAGTTAATATATTGTAAAACCAGGCCAGCATATCACAGTTAAAAACAGTCTAATTTGTCAACTCTGATACTAAAAAAATCTGTGCTGCATAACTATTCACGACAACATGATACTGTACCCATATTATTTGCAATGCATTCATATGAGAAGGATGACTTAAGGTGATAGCAGCTCTTTAAATGAAAGCAATAAAGCAGTAAAATAATTTTAAAAAAGCACATATTTTTAGAATACCGTTTATCTCAGTAAACATATTTATTATTGGGATAAGAATATATAAACTATTAATTAAGGATAAAGTAGGATATATGATAAATTCATAGAGGATATACCACTGCCTAAAAATTTATATTCAGTTGCATATTGAAATATTTGAATAAACACAATTCACTGACCTTGAGGAAATAGACTAAACTATCCAATGTTCCAACAGACATCATCTGATGAATATTAAAAGATAAAAAGGGGTGTTTCTGATTTAGCAGAACCTCAAAAGCAGTAAATAATGACATCATTACTTCAGTTTCAAATTTATTCCATACTTCAATGGTATTAAAAAGAAGAGACCAAAGAGAAGGATTGGTAATTACAGCTGTACTTTGAGAATCTACAATAGCAGTTGCTAACCAAGGTTTAATTTCTAGAATACTGGAGCTTAAACAATTGTTGAGAAAAACCTGAAATGAAAAAGAAAGATGTAAACTGCTTTAAATTTCTATCAGTTTACATTTTTTAAAATAATCACATACAGAGAAGATTTTATATTTAAAGCAAAAAAATCACTTTAATATAATCATACATTTAATAACTAAACACAAGCAAAAATAATTGATTTAAAACTACTATCTAGCTACTCATCAGATGAAGCAGCATTTGGTTTGTATGCTTGGAAGTGATACAGAAATATGGTATATGACAAGATCTATTATATTTGATGGCATTCCTATCACGTGCAACTGCATCACCAACTTAACGAAAAATATTTTTTTTTCCCGCATATGAATATGTTAAATACTAGTAATCAGTGCTTTTCATTTATTGATAAGAATAGAGCTTTATGGAATATTTTTTATAAAGGACCTGCCAAAATGAGCACACTGAAAACATTATTCAAATTTGAAATCTCTTACGAGATTTGTTCATTTTTTAAATAATTTTAAACTAACCTCTTCCTTTTAATTACATTCATTTCTGCCATTCATATTTTAAAAAAAATGTTAAAAAAAAAAAGATATTGTGTATCCCATATTTTAAGGCTTTTTTAAATTCCTTCTCCTAGGAGTTACTAAATCTGGACATTGGAACAATTTTTTTTCCTACAAAAAAAGCACTGCTTGTAATAAATAGTAACTTTTTTTTTTTATCTTGTACAGTACAAAAAAACAGATTCTACATTATTAGAACAGATTAACAGATTCTACATGATTGCAGCATTGTTTTCAATTCAAATAGATAACTTACTTTTCAGCAAGATCTTCTGATAGTGCCAGGCTTTTACATATCTAATAACAGAAGTTATTAGATATGTAAAAGTCCACAGTCAATAGGGGGCACCGATGGGCTTTGACTGTCAGATGGGACATTAAACCATGGCCCCGTGTATGGGAGAGCCATACCCTGTGCATACTACAGAACAGATCCCCTCCCCCAACCTTCTCTCGGCCTTCAGGATCCTTGTGACCTGGCCATTTAGCCCATTGTGTGCAAAAAAAATGCTGCTCAGAGGTAAAACAACCCAACCCAATCCTATCTGCAATTTGAGCCATTTTGGGCTGTATAGTAGATAAAGGGTTAAGGAAATTGGTTTCATTTATTAATTCAAAAGTCTTACCTGGCATAGTTAGCACATTAGTTATTATTTGCATCAGTTAATGTAATTGTTGTACCAAAGTGAAAACATATTCTAAAAGTTTTATAACCATAATTAAGCTATATTTACTTTTTTTCCCTAAAGATTCAAAATTAAGTAGCTGTAGCCAACAAAACATTTTCACAATCATGTACTACTTCTCACATTTGGATACTTTTTGGCAGATCCCAAGAACCACTTACTTCCCACATTATAATTTTCACAACTTTTAAAAATCTAACAGTGCAACATTTATTAAAATACAACTTTCTTTGAAAATTCAACTTGTAGAGTAAAACCATTTGTATTTTTTTCTCAGAAAAGTGCTTGAAAGTGCAGTTGTCAGGTTTTGCATATTTCTTATTTTCTGCTAATATAATTTTACATATAACAATGTTTCCACACATAGTTTTTTCTCCTCAAAATCTTTATTTCTGTTACCCCCCCCCCCCCCACACACCTTACCCTGCATGAAAAAAAAGGCCACTGATGGGCTTGGAAAGGCCACTGTGGCCTTATGTACAAGAGAGCCATACTCTGTGCAAATTGAAGAACATACTGGAAGGCCTTAATAGCAAATAATTTATTAATAGTTGTCCAGTGGTCTCCATCCTCCAACCTTCTCTGAGCCTTTGGGGCATCCTTCTGACCTGGCCATTTAGCTCATTTTATGCAAAAAAGTGCTACTAAGAGGTAAAACAACCCGACTCCCTTCCACCAACCTTTTCTCAGCCTTTGGAGTCCTTGTGACCTGGCCATTTAGATGCTGGAACTCGGACCTTGGAACTGCAGATTACAAGGCCTGCCACACTACCGACTGAACCACCCCTGCAGATAGAGGTAGTGAAGAGGAAAAAACAGCATTGATTGGGTTCGGTTGTTTTACCTCTGAGCGGCACTTTTTTGCACACCATGGACTAAATGGCCAGGCCACAAGGACCACGAAGGCTCAGAGAAGGTTGGGGGAGGGGACCCACTGGAACAGCTGTTGGGAGACAGATGGTAGCCTCCCGTCAAGGCCATCCAGCGTGTTCTTTAACGTGCACAGGGTATGGCTCTCCCACACACGGGGCCACGGCTTAACGTCCCATCCGATGGACGGCGACCTTTCCTAGCCCATCGGTGTCCCCTACTGACCGTAGGCAAGGCGGGGAATTTTGCAGAGATAAATCTCAACGCTGACCCAGCTGGGACTCGAACCTGGGAACTACAGATTACGAGCCTGGCACGCTACCGACTGAGCCACCCCCGCCCCAGCATTGATTGGATGAATCCGTTTAAAATCTCAGCCATTTTGAGCCATTATGGTACTGAAAGGGTTAAAGATAATAAGACATTTCAATTATATCTAATTTTAAAACATTATAAAGTACAAGACAAGTACCTGCAACATAGAGTATGAAGTGATGCACTTGTTACTTGTAAATATTTGCTTTATAAGCTGCATCCCATCCATCTGAAGAAATTCATCTGCATGATAACAATCTTTTGCAATTAAGTGTAATAGTAGCTGAAGGGCAGATGCTTGGACTTTCTCATCTTCACTACATTCTACAACCTAAACAACAACAAAAAAGAAGAAAAAAAAGTAATGAAGCAATGTAAGAAAGCTATTTAATGCATTCAATAAATGAAATCACTTTATTTACTAAAATTTTCCTCTATTTAGATACATCAAAAAATACTTAAATATGCACTGCTTATTAAAATTTAGACTTAATTCATTAAGTGCTTTTTTCTTCTATTTATTGGTTGATGAAAAAATAACGAGAAAAAATGTGAACCATGCACTGCTGTTGTACGAAATGTGCAGGAGTCTTATAAACTACATAAAAGACAGCACACATGTAGCTCCTGTATCTATATTTAGTCCATACAAGTGGCAAGAGGCATTTCACAATGGTGATGTTGGGTTGTTTTATCTCTGAGCGGCACTTTTTTGCACACCATGGGCTAAATGGCCAGGTCACAAGGGCCCCGAAGGCTCAGAGAAGGTTGGGGGAGGGGACCCACTGGAACAGCTGTTGGGAGACAGATGGTAGCCTCCCGTCAAGGCCATCCAGCGTGTTCTTTAACGTGCACAGGGTATGGCTCTCCCGTACACGGGGCCACGGCTTAACGTCCCATCCGACGGACGGCGGCCTTTCCAAGCCCATCGGTGTCCCCTACTGACCGTGGGCAGGGCGAGGAATTTTGCGGAGATAAATCTCAACGCTGACCCAGCTGGGACTCGAACCTGGGAACTACAGATTACGAGCCTGGCGTGCTACCGACTGAGCCACCCCCGCCCCCCACAATGGTGATGAAGATGTGTATATTCATTCCATGATGTAGAAATGGTGGTGTCTAAGACAATAGGACCTCCAATAAATCATACAGTGAATAAGTGATAGTTTGAAAAATTCAAAGTCTACAATGAACTCTGAAAAATGGCAGTGACAGGAACAAAAAGCTGAAAATGCAAAGTTTAATAGTATTTGCACCACGAGAAATATTAAATTTTGCTCATTCTTTTTATACAGAGAAAAATTGTGGGATAAGTGTAATCTTCTATCTTCATGCCAAAAGTTATTGGAAATGCTAATTTAAGGTAAAATACAGTGCAATAGTGTTCTGACCCCAGATGCAAATTATTGTGAGGTAACTGATACTGCTTGTTTTCAGTTTTGTTATCGCTGATTCTATGATTATTAACTGTTACAAAATACAGCACAAAAAACATAGATTCCATTACAGAAGCTTTAGAATTCAACTAAAGAAATGCTACTTAGAAAAATTCATTCTGGACACTTACATTTCATTATTAAAAAATGGACAGTTCAATGTTAAGCCACCAGCAATCATACAGAGTTATTCTAGACAAATATTTCTTTTTAATTTAAATATTAAGCTCTAAATAAATTTTATTTCTCCTTTATCCTTATTTCATATATGTCATTTGTATCTGAATATGGGATTTTTGTGATTTGTCTGACCACTACCTGGACAAAAGTGTTTTACAACTAAGCTTAAGAAATGTGCTAGACAATACAGCTAGACAGCACAACAGCAGGGAATTGTACCAGATAGTTAATCTTCTGTGTGGGAAAAAATGGGCAGGTTGTTTGGGTTGGGTTGTTTTACCTCTGAGCGGCACTTTTTTGCACACCATGGGCTAAATGGCCAGGTCACATGGACCCCGAAGGCTCAGAGAAGGTTGGGGGAGGGGACCCACTGGAACAGCTGTTGGGAGACAGATGGTAGCCTCCCGTCAAGGCCATCCAGCGTGTTCTTTAACATTGGGTTGTTTTACCTCTGAGTGGCACTTTTTTGCACACCATGGGCTAAATGGCCAGGTCACATGGACCCCGAAGGCTCAGAGAAGGTTGGGGGAGGGGACCCACTGGAACAGCTGTTGGGAGACAGATGGTAGCCTCCCGTCAAGGCCATCCAGCGTGTTCTTTAACGTGCACATGGTATGGCTCTCCCGCACACGGGGCCACGGCTTAACGTCCCATCCGACGGACGGCGGCCTTTCCAAGCCCATCGGTGTCCCCTACTGACCGTGGGCAGGGCGGGGAATTTTGCGGAGATAAATCTCAACGCTGACCCAGCTGGGACTCGAACCTGGGAACTACAGATTACGAGCCTGGCACGCTACCGACTGAGCCACCCCCGCCCCCCAAAAATGGGCAGGTATACGGGGATTGAAAACAAGGTAAGGTTATAGAAGGTGAGGATTCTCTCATGGCTAGGTGGGCTGAGCATTTCAGATATATTCTAAACAATGTGGTTAATTCTACTTCTATTGTTTGTAAGGATGATAGATAATTACTGGCTTTAACATTGGCCCTATAGCACAGCCTGAAGTTATTTTGGCCATTTCTAAACTTAAACTACATAAATCCCAAGGGTAGATGAAATTACTAAAGAAATGCTTAGAGCTGGGAATGTTTGTGTTGTCACATTACTGATTGAAATTTTGAATATTTTTTTATGATAAAGGTATTGTTCCTAGGGATTTTACTACAGATATTATTTTTATTTTGAAAGAAAAAGGTGATTATAGTTCTTGTGAAAATTATAAGGAATTAGTCTACTTTTCGTTCCAGGTCAAGTTCTTTGAAAGGTTGTGCTCAATAGAATTAAAAATTTGGTTAATGGGCATTGTGTGATGAACAGTGTGGCTTCAGAAGTAGTAGGGGATTTGTAAATCAAATATTTCCTCTTAAAGCTTTGAGTTGTTTTACTACAGAGTGGTAGCTTTTTGCACACATTGAACTAAATGGCCAGGTCACAAAGACCCAAAGGCTCAGAGAAGGTTGGGGATGGGGACCAACTGGACAGATGTTAGGAAACAGATGGTAGCCCCCATTAAGACCATCCAGCATGTTATTTAACTTGCACAGGGTATGGCTCTCTCCCACATACAGGGCCACAGCTTGACATCCCCCCTCTGACGGACGGTGGCCTTTCCAAGGCCATCAGTGTCCCCTACTGACAGAGCAGGGCAGTGAGTCTCGTGGTGATAAATTTCAATGCTGGCCCAGCTGGCAATCAAACCTGAGAACTGCAGATTACGAGCCTGGTATGCTATCGACTGATCCACCCCTACTTCATTCACTTAGGCAGATTCTTGAGAAATATTTAGAGTTTCAGAAACTGTGGTTATTAGATTTAAAGGTAACATTGGATTGTTGGATTGTTTTACCTCTGAGCGGCACCTTTTTGCACACCATGGGCTAAATGGCCAGGTCACATGGACCCCGAAGGCTCAAAGAAGGTTGGGGGAGGGGACCCACTGGAACAGCTGTTGGGAGACAGATGGTAGCCTCCCGTCAAGGCCATCCAGCGTGTTCTTCAACATGCACAGGGTATGGCTCTCCCGCACACGGGGCCACGGCTTAACGTCCCATCCGACGGACGGCGGCCTTTCCAAGCCCATCGGTGTGCCCTACTGACCGTGGGCAGGGCGGGGAAATTTTGCGGAGATAAACCTCAACGCTGACCCAGCTGGGACTCAAACCTGGGAACTACAGATTATGAGCCTGGTGCGCTACCGACTGAGCCACCCCCGCCCCGATTTAAAGGTAACAAAAAGGTTTTTGACTCTATTGATCATCATAATTTGTGGTTGATAGATCATATGGAATAGCTGACAAAGCATAATGAAAACTCTCTATAATACCACTGAATCATGTGTGAGAGTTGGGAAAGATTGCAGTGATTGGTTTAGCACTGCAGGTGTACTTAGACAAGGGTGAATTTTATGCTCAAGTGATCATCCATATCGACATATTGCCTGAATAGTACTACATAATCATATGCATTGTGTTATGTATAGATTTAACAAATGGGTCTAGAACAGATGTCTTTATTCAGATACAGAAGGTTTTTATTAAATGTAGATATCCATTTTTGGGGACCACATCTTCCATAAGATTAATCCTACATCTTGCATCAGTAGTATGTGTGCACTGCCACATAACAAAAATAATAAATTGTTCTTTTAACTTTGTCTACATCTATGTAGTGGTGGCAAATGACAACAAGCCAATAATATACTAATCTTTTATTTTTATGTGAAAAAAGCAACGAACTATTACGGAACATTTTTTTTTCAGGTTTAACCAGAATATTTAAATCTATTGCTCAAAGGGGTAAAAATCAGGATGAAATCAGAATCTAGTAAAACCCGAAAATGCCATACTCTACTGATAATAAAACCATCTATAATAGAGATTAATAAATATAGAGAAAAGTTGTCTGAAAATTGGTTAGGCACATTGTGGTTCAGTTAATTTGAATGGTTGCACTTTGTGCAAGTGTTTCAGTTTAATTATACTGGTGCTGTGGATAGAGTAAAACACTAGATGTATACACCTAACACTAAAATTAGGCTAAACAATATTTTTCAGCTTGTTACAGTAGTGGAACTTAGACTCTTCGTAAGCAATGTAACAGGAAACTTGATGCCTTTGAATCTAGATGTTTATACAGTATCTTGGGCATTAGGTAGTTTGACTTTGTAAGAAATGATGAGGTTAGAAGTAGTCATCATCTTCATTTGAGCAACACATTGCACAAAAAGACTGTTGATTTGGCCGTGTTGCTCATATGCATAGCTACTATTTGGCAAATAAGATTATGAACAGTGTGCTTGAAGGCTTCGGAAAAGGGGGAGATCTAGGATGCAATGGACAGACAATATCGAACAGGATCTTGCCAAAATTGGCATACAGTAGCAAAAGCAGCAGCTGTAGCTAAGGACATATATGTTTGGAAAACAAAATTTGCAATTTGGTAGGACCTCTGTAGCCCATGGCTGCATGAGGATTTTTATTGTTGTTGTTGTTGTTATGTTCATAAACAGGAAGAATAAAAATGACCATTTGTAGGAAACAAAATTTTCTAGTAAGGACAATAAAACATACACAACTAAATTTGGTTGGCATTGACAGGTTCCATTAAACATTTCTCACTTATAAGCATTTGGTATTAAAATTATGAAGTCACGGAAAAGTTTTTTTATGAGTTAATAGTACTATTTACAGTATACATTATTACAGTATTTATTAATAACTCTGAAATTATTTTGCCATAAAATTATTTTCCTAAAAGCAGGCTGTCCCATTTTAGAAGCTATAATCAGACAGAACTTCTATAAAATTTCAGATAAAATTCATGCCTCTGATAGTGACAGTTTATGACACTATTTCTGTCTGTTTCAAAATTAGCTTCTCAGGGGGCATATATTAAAGCAATTCCCAATCTTTATTCACTTGAGGCACTTTGATTATGATGTTGATGATTTCCATGACATTAGAATATGAATCTCTACAATTAATAATTCTACATACTCTTAATATGTATATCTTGTAATAGAGCCTCTCTACCAAGTCTACAATTTCTGCAAACTCCTAATTTAATTAGTACTTATAAAACACTAAAATCCACAGTTTTTTAAATAAAATATAACTTTTAAATATAACTAATTTATATGTATTTTAATATGATACTTCAATATTTGGCAGTTATATTTCAATACTTTTTCCATTTTTCAGGCATTATACAGCTTTTCCTCATTAGTCATCACACAATGTCTTGATTTCTTCATCTAAAACCTGTAAAACCTATAATGTAGTAATTCCTTTGCATTATTTTTGCAATATTTTTTGAGATTGCTTGTAATTATTTTTTTGCAATATTTTCCAAATCTTTGTAATGTTTTAAAATTTCTGTTTCTCTATTTACTGCTAGCACCTTTGTTAAAAACACTGTATAAACATCAAAATCTTAAATAATTTAGTAATTCTAAAACAAATATTAAATTTGACTAATAGTAACAAATTTGAGTTTATCAACTCTAAGATATGAGTTGGGTTGTTTTACCTCTGAGCAGCACTTTTTTGCACACCATGGGCTAAATGGCCAGGTCACATGGACCCCGAAGGCTCAGAGAAGGTTGGGGGAGGGGACCCACTGGAACAGCTGTTGGGAGACAGATGGTAGCCTCCCGTCAAGGTCATCCAGTGTGTTCTTTAACGTGCACAGGGTATGGCTCTCCCGCACACGGGACCACGGTTTAACGTCCCATCCGACGGGCGGTGTCCTTTCCAAGCTCATCGGTGTCCCCTACTGACCGTGGGCAGGGCGGGGAATTTTGCGGAGATAAATCTCAACGCTGACCAGCTGGGACTCGAACCTGGGAACTACAGATTACGAGCCTGGTGCACTACCGACTGAGCCACCCCCGCCCCTGTTGGGGGAGGGGACCCACTGGAACAGCTGTTGGGAGACAGATGGTAGCCTCCTGTCAAGGCCATCCAGTGTGTTCTTTAACGTGCACAGGGTGTGGCTCTCCCGCACACAGGGCCACGGCTTAACGTTCCATCTGACGGATGGCAGCCTTTCCAAGCCCATCGGTGTCCCCTACTGACCGTGGGCAGGGCGGGGAATTTTGTGGAGATAAATCTTAACGCTGACCCAGCTGGGACTCGAACCTGGGAACTACAGATTACGAGCCTGGCGTGCTACCGACTGAGTCACCCCCGCCCCCTAAGATAGCAGCAGAACAGTTTTTTTAATTCACAGTTATGTATGCATCACTTTTATGGATATTAAAAATAATGAAGCAACTAACTGTAATGAATTCATTTAATATAATATAATTGGAGGTGACTATGATTTTGATAATTTTCGAAGATCACAATCAGTGACCTATCAATTACTCTATGAGAACTGCTGAAGCATTAACTACACATTCTCATAGACTCACAAGTTGCTATTCATACTTTATCACTGACTTTATTGTTCAATTCTTTTTGAATCTTATAAAACTGTCCAGGGAAAATACTTACTCTAGCAAAAAGGAACAGGAAAACAGCAATACCTCCTAATTGTCTGATTGCACAATGAATGCCTTGGTGGCAATAGGGATTAATTTCCGCAACAAGTAATGCCCTTTTTCGAAGAGGTTGCTGTTGTGATGGCCATTGGTCATCAGCCATAACCCTGTAAAATTATTTAAAAGTTTTAATGAGTCATATATTTTTAAGTATGAAAAAAAAACAAAAAAACAAAGGTTATTTTCACAATGACACAAATAACTTAAAATATTATTGAAAAAAATAGACCACTATATGTTTCATAGACTATGAAAAAGCATTTGACAGAGTTATACATGATCTACTGATGGAAAACCTGAAGAGGATAGGTATGGATGAAAAAGATAGAAAATTATAAGAAATGAATATTGGAATCAGAAGACAAAGTCAGAACAGAAAATGAAGAAACAGTGAATAAGAATAGGAGTAAAGCACAAATATATACTTTGCCCATAATTTACAATTTATATAATAAAAAAATAAATACCCCTGCAGCAGCTTCTTGCCACAGAGGTCTGACAGGAGACTACCAGTTTAATATAGCATAGCAAAAGGTCTGTGAGGATGGCAGGACCTCAACAGAAAGACAACACAAACATCCATGCCTTCCCTGGGGCTTGAACCCAAGTCTCTTTGATCGGTTGGGTTGGGTTGTTTTACCTCTGAGCGGCACTTTTTTGCACACCATGGGCTAAATTGGCCAGGTCACATGGACCCCGAAGGCTCAGAGAAGGTTGGGGGAGGGGACTGGAACAGCTGTTGGGAGACAGATGGTAGCCTCCCATCAAGGCCATCCAGCGTGTTCTTTAACGTGCACAGGGTATGGCTCTCCCGCACACGGGGCAACGGCTTAACGTCCCATCCGACGGACGGCGGCCTTTCCAAGCCCATCGGTGTCCCCTACTGACCGTGGGCAGGGTGGGAATTTTGCAGAGATAAATCTCAACGCTGACCCAGCAGGGACTCGAACCTGGAAACTACAGATTACGAGCCTGGCACGCTACCGACTGAGCCACCCCCGCCCTTGATAAATATAAAGACAGATGACAAAGTGAAAACAATAGCCGTGTAGCAGAGTATCACAGATGTCCTGTACATACGGTACACATGAATAGTTAGCAGAAAAAATACAGTTTCACCATGAGTGGGATTCAAACTCATGCTTCCCAGTTACATGCCAGGAAAGATGACCACTAGATCATCAGTGGCTAACCCATTCTTCAGCTAATGTGACTCATAAACTTTCACGAATATTATTTGATTTTAGACACAGGAATTAACAGATCATCATTGATTTAATGAATATTCATCCACTATCAAGCTGTTTTTTTAAGTGACAGGAGAAGATGTGTGATGCCCCATCGTTCACTTTTACTTTACCTTAACCAGTTTTGTTTAATTTACGTTATATTTATCATTTTGGGGATTTTTATTTCCTTTTCGGCATCACAGCACTCGTTTTCAAGTTTCTAGGAGTTGCGTACGCGCAACTCCGAACTTCCGACCGTAACCGTTAAAGCGCATGCCAAGGCACGCCCCCTCTTGCGTCATAGCTTGCGTCCTTCGTCATTGTATGCAAATGTCTTTCCCGGCATGCGCCGGCCCATTGTCAAAACCGTGACCTGCGAGTCACTTGGAGCACTGAGAGCAGAGTTGTAGAGAGAGCAGAGAGATGTAGTAAGGTGCGTGTAGCACAAGAATTAAGTTTCTTCATTGATGTCTTGGTGAGTTAATTATTTTGGAAATAAATCTATTTTGTTTTGTTATAAACTTTTGAGTCTGTAGTTTTTTATCTTGAGCAACGCTAATTAAGGATCTTTTTTACATTAATTCTAATTAGACGACAATCAATTTTGATTCTTACTTATGAACGCTCGCTGGCATTTGAACCCTAAATCAACTTATTCTACATTTTGGCAATTTGTTAATTATTGCCTGGCGCCCGTCTAAGCTATCCGGAGCATAAAACTTAAAATATTTCGCATTTGTTTGGAGCGTTACAGAGTCACATAAAAGAAGTGGCGCCCGAACAGGGACTCGCCAGTATTTAAAGATAGTATATATATTTGTGGATAAATTTTGTATGATTGTCAAAGATAGTAATTTTTTGAGCTCAATAGTTGTATGTACTAGTTGTAGATTTAACGGCAGCTTAAGCCGAAAATTTTTGTTGAGCAAGTAGCTTAACATTTTTGTGTATTATTCAAAGGTGCTGAAGTTTCAGCATAGATATTGCTGAATATTTAAGATAATTGTCGTATGTAATGATTAGAAGTGTCCGGACACACAAGTACGTAGGACGATAAGAAAATTTTTTTTATAAGCAAATTTATATTTTTGTAAAGCTTAGTTATAGCTTTAGTATTGTTGTATAGCAGTACCTTTGAGCGCTGCTCAAGATAAAAAAAAAAGTTTTCAAAATTTCCAAAATTCCAAATTTCGGCAGACCGCTAAACATGTCTGCTAATAATATGGCCGATTCCGCCATAATGACTCCCGACATAGAAAGAGTAAAGGGTAGATTGCAAGAGGTAATGATGGAAGCAGAAGTGCTAATGAATCTGCTTGATGATAATCGGGAGAAAAGGGGAACGACAACAACCCCTAAATTTGCTGACAATGCTACGTCAGTTCACCGACGAAGAAACTTTGAACGTAAGGTTCCATTTTCTGTTCCGTCAGAAGCAAGCGATAGAACAGAGTATTTTCAACCGCCACAATGACGATTTGCCAACCCATCCATTAACTATAGTCCTTATGTTAATTGGCCTTTACCTGAGATAAGGTTCGACGGTTCGAAACGTCCGTCATCGTGGACATTTGTCAAGTCCATGGAGGAGCACTTCCATTTACATGAAGTGCCAAGCAACAAAAAAGTTGTTTTAGCAGTATCTTGCCTAATTGGATGTGCTAAACAATGGTGGAATAACGTAGGATGTCGTCATGGCATAGAACTTTGGGAAGAATTTAAAAACGAAATCAGGGACATATATCCGGCTTATAATGATTTTACAGAACTAGCTACAGAGTTGTTTTCATGAAGACAAAGGGAAAGAGATGACATAGAAAAATTTATATGGGGTACAGTAGAGTTATACCAGCTGTACGATGCTGATGCCGCTGAAATTGATATTGTAAATTGCATTTTGTCTCAATTACTTTTGCCCATCAGAGAATTCCTAGAAATACGAAACGTGAATTCCATTTCCGAGTTAATCAAATTGGCTCGGCAATACACTGCAAGAAGAGAATCTGCAGCAAATACACATAACCAACAATGGATGCCATTCCCGCCAAAGCAGCGATATCAGGTTGAGTCGCGTAGAATGACTCCCGCACGACCGGAATTTACACGGTCCCGACAATTTGCGCCGAACGCGCCTAGAACTATAGAATATGAACGAAGTAGAGACTTTTTGCCACGTCAAGCTTCGAACCATAACACTACACCTAAAACTTTGGTTAAACAAAAGAGAGAAACCCACACCTGTAATTTTTGTGGCCGACTAGGGCATATTGAGAAATTTTGCTACCGAAGGAATGAAAATTCGGGAAACTTTCATCGGGATCTTTGAAGCGAGAGGCCAAAGTTCCTCAAGAAAAGCCCTCTCATGAGTTATGCCTTGCCACTATGGCTTTACCTTTTGTTACTGATTGTCACGAAGTAACTAAAGTAACAGATCAAAACGATACAGAAGTCGATCTTCAGTTTGCTAAGGAACAAGTTTTCGATGGTACTAATGACGAATGTCAATTGACAGTGCAGCCGCGGTCCCGTGGACTTTTTGACTTACCTTGTGGTCCAGAACAGATTATTTCAGAAGCACCTATAAAATGTCCCGTTAGTGCAAATAATGAGTGTTTAAATAACGAAGTTTGTGAAGTAGAAGAATCGTATGAGGAAGCCGTTTTTGAAAAGGTTTTTAAAGTAGAAGTTTTAAAAGAAAGTAATAATAATGAAAATAATTTTGAGTCTGATTTAAGTGAAGAAAAAACCAACCAAGAAGTTGTGCCGACCGCAAGTATTCCTGACAAGTCTGGAGGTCCTCAACTATTAAAGCGTCATTTGGAGGCGGACACCAATAAGCCTAGAAAGTACGAGAAAAGGTTCTTCAAAAATCCGCACGGAGCAACGAAAAGCTGACGAAACGACCAGAGCCTGCAGAGCGACAACCGGCAGCGAACATCGGGAAGATGACGTCACGAGAGAGGTCTACAGCGACGACTTGACTTGAACGAGATCTTCAGTAACAACTTTACGTGAAGCCACCCAATGATGACGGAAGGATGTTATCGGAAACGGACTAGATGATTTATCGCCACGGAGTGCCAACAATGAAATTTAAGTATATTTTTCTTTCACTTGGCACTTGATTGAGTTATAAAATGTTTTTTTTCTGGAATAGATGAAGACGAAGAAGAAGCCTTATTGAGAATTATATAGTTAGCGATGTTTAATTTCTTGTTGAAACTTTAGAGTTCGATATTTATTTTTGAAAAGTGAAATTTTTGTAGTTCGAGTTTATACTTGTGTGAATAGAGTTTTTTTTTGCATTCTTGTTCATCGAGGTTCTAGTTATTGTATTTACGTGAGTTAAAATGTATTTTTGTAGATTTTTTTCAGCTGACTGATAGCTGAAAATTTTTTAAGTCGATATTGGAAAGTTTAGAAATTTGTAAAATGTTTCTGGATATGAATGAGAAGAGTGAAAGAGAATTAGTGATTTAAGAATTTGTATTGTAAAATAACGTGCATTCCAAAGTGAATTTATGTAAAAAAAAAAGGAGATTCATGTAAAAGTTATTGGATGAAATGTTATCATCGTATATTATAAATTATTTACACTCTTTTTTCTTTATTCTTAGATACGATTTATGTATATGTGTTTAAATCTGTTCAGTGTCATCAGTGATATTTATGTGTCAATGATACGTAATTTTTGGGGATGACATCGACAGTATTTATTGGTATATATAGATGATGACCATGATGATGACTGCAGAATTTTGTTTTTTTTGTGTGTACCTTTTTGGAGCTGTCCCCAAATGGCCTAGTCTGATAACAGAGTTGTTATCAGCATAACTCCTTTGGGAGGGGGACGTTAGCTCTGAAGGGGGAGGTAACTAATGATTTTTTTATTTCAGCTAGATCGCGATTTCTGTGAATAGGAGAAGAATTAGCGGATGATTACAATCCCGCTTGTTTGTAAATTTTGAATTTTCTTAGCTTTGCGTATTTGAATGTAATTAGAAGGAGATAACGGTGTTCGAATACCCGTTTTTTTATGAGATTTAGGTGAAGAATTAGCTTTCACGAATTTTTTATTGTGGTTAGGGGAAAAGCGGAAGTTATTACCCCGCTAACAACAAATGTAATGAATCACTTTTTCTTTTCATCTTTTTAACATTTATTAGACTTAGAAAGATTAGGAGTTGATTAACCTGTTATTTTCTGTACAGTTCAAGATATGCCAATTTCGAGTTTGTATCAGAATGTGATACTAGTTAGACCGATGATGCTAGTATACAGTTAACTGTCACAGCCACTGGTATGTATTGACACTAGGTTAGCTGTTAATTACATATTTTTGTCAGGAGGAAAAGGGAGCAGGTACCTTTGGTTGTGCTGGAAAATTGTGTCAAAGTAAGAATAGTTCATCATATCAAAATTTGCGCTAGCATACTTTTACTTATTTATGTTCAGCCATGTGTAAATGACGTAAGATGTGTCCTTTATTCAAAATTGCTCGTCAAAATTTGTTAGGTCAATCTTTTGACTCCCTTTGGAAGGGGGAGTTGTGATGCCCCATCGTTCACTTTTACTTTACCTTAACCAGTTTTGTTTAATTTACGTTATATTTATCATTTTGGGGATTTTTATTTCCTTTTCGGCATCACAGCACTCGTTTTCAAGTTTCTAGGAGTTGCGTACGCGCAACTCCGAACTTCCGACCGTAACCGTTAAAGCGCATGCCAAGGACACGCCCCCTCTTGCGTCATAGCTTGCGTCCTTCGTCATTGTATGCAAATGTCTTTCCCGGCATGCGCCGGCGCATTGTCAAAACTGTGACCTGCGAGTCACTTGGAGCACTGAGAGCAGAGTTGTAGAGAGAGCAGAGAGATGTAGTAAGATGCGTAGCACCGTGCGTGTAGCACAAGAATTAAGTTTCTTCATTGATGTCTTGGTGAGTTAATTATTTTGGAAATAAATCTATTTTGTTTTGTTATAAACTTTTGAGTCTGTAGTTTTTTATCTTGAGCAACGCTAATTAAGGATCTTTTTTACATTAATTCTAATTAGACGACAATCAATTTTGATTCTTACTTATGAACGCTCGCTGGCATTTGAACCCTAAATCAACTTATTCTACATTTTGGCAATTTGTTAATTATTGCCTGGCGCCCGTCTAAGCTATCCGGAGCATAAAACTTAAAATATTTCGCATTTGTTTGGAGCGTTACAGATGGTGTAGAGGAAAAATTGTCTTGAGCCAGGTTGGATCTGAACCCACGACCTCCTGATGACATGTCAGGTGCTCTGACCACTGATCAATCTGTCCTCTACTGCTGATGTTATGTGGTATTCCACCTGGTCAATCACTGTCTTTTGAGTGCATTTGGGGACTATTCTTATGACTCATCCCAGTCATGTGCACACAACCAGCCATAGGGGCCTCCTGGTTACTTATGGCACCATCTATGTTGGATTGGGTTGGTTGGGTTGTTTTACCTCTGAGCGACACTTTTTTGCACACCATGGACTAAATGGCCAGATCACAAGGACCCCGAACGCTCAGAGAAGGTTGAGGGAGGGGACCCACTGGAACAGCTGTTGGGAGACAGATGGTAGCCTCCCGTCAAGGCCATCCAGCGTGTTCTTTAACGTGCACAGGGTATGGCTCTCCCGCACATGGGGCCACGGCTTAACGTCCCATCCGACGGACCATCTATGTTGGGAAAAGTACAACTAATTTGCCTCATATGATGGAATTTAATATTTGTCACTAACACTCATGGCATTATATCAATAATTCAGTAGTATAGTATCACAGGAGATGTCTTGTACACATGGGACATATGAAAAGTTTTCTTTTTCATGCATTACTTAACGGATTTTTTTAAGCAGCATTAAAAAAAATCAGTGCAAAAATTATATTATTTAGAACTTATAAATTGATGCTTTAGATTTGCTTTCACTAAGATATATGAAAACCAATAAAAATCTTTTTCACATAGTACACTTCAAATACTCAATATACATAGCAAATATACAAAAAGTATATTTGCTATGTGTATTGAATCCTTTTTTCGAATTGAACTTCTTTATGAAATAAAACTGGAATAACATAGAAAAATATAATTATCAATATTGAATAACATACCTGAAATTTGTAGGCAAAGAAGTCATTGTAGTTATAGGCGCAAGAAAAGTAGTTAAAGATCCAACAACTTGTGGATATACTGTAAAAATGCTAGGACTCTGAGGTGTATAGGAAACCAAGATATTTTTCTGTAAAAAAAGGAGCATAATAAAATCACATTACACTGCTACTATTAATATTGCATAGCAAAATATTTCCATAAAATTAAGATATTAAATTTTTAATATTAAAGTCTACAACAGCAAGGGTGATTGGGTTGTTTTACCTCTGAGCGGCACTTTTTTGCACACCATGGGCTAAATGACCAGGTCACATGGACCCTGAAGGCTCAGAGAAGGTTGGGAAAGGGGACCCACTGGAACAGTTTTTAGGAGACAGATGGTAGCCTCCCGTCAAGGCCATCCAGCGTGTTCTTTAACATGCACAGAGTATGGCTCTCCCACACATGGGGCCACGGCTTAACGTACCATCCGACGGACGGCGGCCTTTCCAAGCCCATCGGTGTCCCCTACTGGCCGTGGGCAGGGCGGGGAATTTTGCGGAGATAAATCTCAACGCTGACCCAGTTGGGACTCAAACCTGGGAACTACAGATTACGAGCCTGGCGCGCTACCGACTGAGCCACCCCCGCCCCGACAGCAAGGGTGAAATGAGCTATAACAGAGAAAAGCATTTTTTACCTCTTTTATTAATGATTTTTGTTATGTGCTTAAATATAAGATAGGAGAAAAAATTCAAGTTATCTGTAGCCTCTAGTGATTTTCATATAAGATCACAACATCTGTACTGCTATGGTTCAATAAATATGATCAGCAATAAATAGCAATAAAAATCCCACACAGAACAAAAAACATTTATTATTTGGTACAATGACTAACCATGGAATAGTGTTAAGCATGGAATAGTGTTTAGAGTAAATCATATTGTAGACCTATTCTTCTACCAGGAATACCTAAATGGAGAGCACTATTTGAAAATATACACTGACTGTGACTCTTGGTTCTCGACAGATAAGAAGCCACTTAGTCATCTAATTTGATGCCACTTGGAATTTTTGCTGTGTAAATTTTTTAACCTATTTTTGCCATTTGCTATAGTTTTGAACTTAAAGCTGACAACTCTCCAAATATACTACTATGGACACTGCATCAATTTTAGATTTGCTGGCAGCTATCAGTCCCTATGTACACCTGTCATTATTATTCTTGTGGCATTATTGCACTTGCAAGATCCGGCTATGAACTATACTTAAAACCTTATATATTCTTTGATAATAGGCATTCAGAAAAATTCCTGAATGAATTGAATAAAATGATAGCATAAACAAAGATTTCATAGATTTACAGAAACCACTTAAATGACAAATATATTGATGTATTTTCCATTCTAAACATAATCGATATGATGAACATTAAGTTTGTCCTTTCTGTGATCCACAGTGGCAGCTGCTTTTTGTAGATGGGATAATTAATATAGGGAACATTTTTATTGCACTACATTTTCTTCATGGTTACACCTGGACCTCCAGTAACAATAATGGCATCTAAAATATAATTTGCATTTGCAATGAGCACATTGATATCGAATTATTAATTAGAGTTGTTGTTTTTGGTTGTTGTTGTTTTACCTCTGAACGGCAGTTTTTTGCACACCATGGGCTAAATGGCCAGGTCACATGGACCCCGAAGGCTCAGAGAAGGTTGGGGGAGGGGACCCACTGGAACAGTGTTGGGAGACAGATGGTAGCCTCCCGTCAAGGCCATCCAGCATGTTCTTTAACGTGCACAGGTTAGGGCTCT
This sequence comes from Ryuthela nishihirai, assembly GCA_038380435.1. Lineage (NCBI taxonomy): Eukaryota > Metazoa > Arthropoda > Arachnida > Araneae > Heptathelidae > Ryuthela > Ryuthela nishihirai. Next base: position 232,435 of record JAWZYU010000037.1, read on the forward strand.
CCCGCACATGGGGCCACGGCTTAACGTCCCATCCGACGGACGGCGGCCTTTCCAAGCCCATCGGTGTCCCCTACTGACCGTGGACAGGGCGGGGAATTTTGCGGAGATAAATCTCAACGCTGACCCAGCTGGGACTCGAACCTGGGAACTACAGATTACGAGCCTGGCGCGCTACCGACTGAGCCACCCCCGCCCCATTAATTGGAGAATCTTATCTTCAGATGAAGACTAAATAAATTTCTGGAAGTGATACAAGTTCAGAATACAACAGCGATTTATGCAGACATATTTCTTAGGTTGAGAGAGGAAGAGAATGTCAGGTATGTCTTATACACCTGATGTTGATGTAAAAATTGAAGTGCACAACATTGTAAAAATTGTGGAAAATGAAATTATGAAAAATGTCAGTCTAGAAATAAATAGATGTGCAGGGCGATTTATTGTGAAATACAGAGAAATAATGAAAGGCAGATCATGCATTTATACACTATGTTGAAAAAAGTATTTGGACACTTCCACCTTATGTGAATGGAAAGCCACTTTCAAAGCTCTCTAATATTGAAAATAAACTTTTTATGCAAAAAACTGTTATTGGTGATAAATTGTAGATGTCACTCAAATCTCTCTAAATATATTTTCCACAATATTCGTTTAATATTTAAAGAATTAAAGGAAACTGAAGCATTTATCTTCAACTTTTGACACTTGTGAAAAAAATACTTCAATAGATAAAACCCAACTCTTGTAACAATTTGTTCACTAACATAAATTAAATATCTGAAGTTTGTATGACGATTTTTTAAGATTTCATCAATTTGGAGGCAATGTGATCAATATTTAAAGAGTCATTGAAGCGGGACCGTTTAACAGCAGACGACACTGTCACATTGCTTCCAAATTGACGAAATCTCAAAAAATCGTCATACAAACTTCAGATATTTATGTTAGTGAACAAATTGTTACAAGAGTTGTGTTTTATCTATTTTTTCACAATTATCAAACGTTGAACGTAAATGCTTCAGCTTCCATTCATTCTTTAAATATTAAACGAATATTGTGGAAATTTTAGAGAGATTTGAGTGACATCTACAATTTATCGTCAATAACAGTTTTTGCATAAAAGGTTTATTTTCAATGTTAGGGAGCTTTGAAAGTGGCTTTCAATTCACATAACATGGAAGTGTCTGGACATTTTTTTCGACACAGGTATGTGGAAGGACAAAGAGAGTGATGAGAGGGGCGGGGGTGGCTCAGTCGTTAGCGTGCCAGGCTAGTAATCTGTAGTTCTCAGGTTCGAGTCCCAGCTGGGTCAGCGTTGATATTTATCTAAGCAAAATTCCCCGCCCTGCCCACGGTCAGTAGGGGACACCGATGGGCTTGGAAAGGCCGCCGTCCGTCAGATGGGACGTTAAGCTGTGGCCCCGTGTGCGGGAGAGCCATACCCTGTGCACGTTAAAGAACACGCTGGATGCCCTTGACGGGAGGCTACCATCTGTCTCCCAATAGCTGTTCCAGTGGGTCCCCTCCCGCAACCTTCTCTGAGCCTTCGGGGTCCATGTGACCTGGCCATTTAGCCCATGGTGTGCAAAAAAGTGCCACTCAGAGGTAAAACAACCCAACGTTAAAGAACACGCTGGATGGCCTTGACGGGAGGCTACCATGTATCTCCCAACAGCTGTTCCAGTGGGTCCCCTCCCCCAACCTTCTCTGAGCCTTCAGGGTCCATGTGACCTGGCCATTTTGCTGATGGTGTGCAAAAAAGTGCCGCTCAGAGGTAAAACAACCCAACGTTAAAGAACACGCTGGATGGCCTTGACAGGAGGCTATCATGTGTCTCCCAACAGCTGTTCCAGTAGGTCCCCTCCCACAACCTTCTCTGAGCCTTCGGGTCCATATGACCTGGCCATTTAGCCCATGGTGTGCAAAAAAGTGCCGCTCAGAGGTAAAACAACCTAATGTTAAAGAACACGCTGAATGGCCTTGACGGGAGGCTACCATGTGTCTCCCAACAGCTGTTCCAGTGGGTCCCCTCCCCCAACCTTCTCTGAGCCTTCGGGGTCCATGTGACCTGGCCATTTAGCCCATGGTGTGCAAAAAAGTGCTGCTCAGAGGTAAAACAACCCAATGTTAAAGAACACGCTGGATGGCCTTGACGGGAGGCTACCATGTATCTCCCAACAGCTGTTCCAGTGGGTCCCCTCCCACAACCTTCTCTGAGCCTTCGGGGTCCATGTGACCTGGCCATTTAGCCCATGGTGTGCAAAAAAGTGCCGCTCAGAGGTAAAACAACCCAACGTTAAAGAACACGCTGGATGGCCTTGACGGGAGGGTACCATGTGTCTCCCAACAGCTGTTCCAGTGGGTCCCTTTCCCCAACCTTCTCTGAGCCTTCGGGGTCCATGTGACCTGGCCATTTAGCCCATGGTGTGCAAAAAAGTGCCACTCAGAGGTAAAACAACCCAACGTTAAAGAACACGCTGGATGGCCTTGACGGGAGGCTACCATGTGTCTCCCAACAGCTGTTCCAGTGGGTCCCCTCCCCCAACCTTCTCTGAGCCTTCGGGGTCCATGTGACCTGGCCATTTAGCCCATGGTGTGCAAAAAAGTGCCGCTCAGAGGTAAAACAACCCAATGTTAAAGAACACGCTGGATGGCCTTGACGGGAGGCTACCATGTGTCTCTCAACAGCTGTTCCAGTGGGTCCCCTCCCACAACCTTCTCTGAGCCTTCGGGGTCCATGTGCCTGGCCATTTAGCCCATGGTGTGCAAAAAAGTGCCGCTCAGAGGTAAAACAACCCAACGTTAAAGAACACGCTGGATGGCCTTGACGGGAGGCTACCATCTGTCTCCCAACAGCTGTTCCAGTGGGTCCCCTCCCCCAACCTTCTCTGAGCCTTCAGGGTCCATGTGACCTGGCCATTTAGCCCATGGTGTGCAAAAAAGTGCCGCTCAGAAGTAAAACAACCCAACCCAGTGATGAGATAAGAATATCATTTGGACTTCTAATTCTTCAAGGTGTTATAAAGAACCTGAAAATTAAATGTACATAAGTAAGCAAGAGAACCTGAAAATAGAGAGTCTTGTTGCACTCTTCTATTCTGCTAGATTAGAAATGCATTATCATCACCCATTGAAGTTATGTATTTGATTAAAGTAGTTTTAATAAAAATTACCATATAGAATTTTCAAAACTGAACCGATCTGAATCACTTAAAATAAATTAAAACTAATATAAACCAAAAAGTTAAAAAAAAATAGAAAAACTTATTAATAAAAATTAAACTTAACTGATCAATTAAGAGGCTAATGTACCCTAAAGCAATATTATAGAATATGATTTCACACAAAGGGATTTAAAAAAACAACAGAATCTTCTCATATAATTAGTATAATTAGCATATAATAGGCCATAATTCCTTTCCTTAGATATTTGTCAAAAAAGTTTTCAAGTTAATTTTTTTGGCTGAGCATAAGGAGAAAACAGCTTGGCCTCTGGATGGAAATCAGTTTTTCACGCTGGACACTGGAAGGGTTAAAGAACTGTACAGCCTTGACTGGAGGCTACCAACTGTTTCTCAACAGCTGTACCAGTGGGTCCTTCTCACCCAACCTTCTTCCAACCCCCAACCTTCAGGGTCCTTGTAACCTTAACATTCAGCCCATTGTGTGCAAAGGAGTGCTGCTCAGAGGTAAAACAACCCAACCCTCATTGAAGGCAGTTCCATTCACTTTATTGTTGTACCTCATCTTTGCTCTCTTGCTCACTAAACTGATGTTACTTGACAGACTAACGAACTTCTTCTAGCCATTATTGTAGATCTTGTACGTATTGCTGCATGGAAATGGGAATTTCTTCAGGCTGATCATATAAGTTCACATGGAAGACTTAATTATCTTCCAAAGAGCATCACAAAAGGTGTTTATGAAATTTCAAATTTTAATATTTTTTTAATTTAAGTTTGTTACACATTAGCATGTAGTTTTAATATATAGTATTATTAACAGTTACAACATACTGTAGTATGTAATACTACGTGGTATATAATTTCTTGGGGGAAAACTGCATTATTGATGGCATATCATAAATAAAAACTTCAAAAAATCTAATAGTCTCATGATCAGTGTAAACACAGCCTCTAAAGAAGACTTCATCATTTTGAACATTCATTAATGTATGAAATTCTGATTTTTTATATATCCAAATTTTTCGTGTGAATTGATAAATTTATGAAATATAACTAACATTACGGGAAACCTTTTTTTACTATAATTATATCGCTAAAAATATTTATTTCTTTTTTAAGTCAACAAAATGTCTAATTTTGAGCTCCACAGTTTCTAAAATAAGCTTTTTGTAGAATCATGAAAAATTTATGAAGTAAATTTTTTATATGTCATGTCTTATTTAAGATTAGAGTATGAAATTGAATGCGTGGCTGATAGCTTCAATTTTCTCTTCTTTCTTTGCATATCTATTTGGAGAATACGGATGGTTCAATAATTAAAGAGTTATTTTATAAAATATATACATATATATCAATACTAAAAACAAATTTTACTAATTAACACATCAAAAAACAATTAAAAACAATACAGAACCTGAAGAAGAGACAGTGAAGGAATTTTCAATCCTGTTATAACATTCAACTCTATTCCTGAATCTAAAACTTCAGAATTGATGACTTTTGGAAAAAACAGTTTTCTATTCTGAAGTGCATATTCAGTAACGTTGATCATATCTGGTCCTATGTTTGTTAAGTAGTATGAAATGTCTTTGCTTAAAACTACACCTGAGAAGAGAAAAAAAAAGCACATTTCAAATTTGGCAATAAAAATACAACTAGCAACAATGCATAATTCATACACAGACAATATTTGCAAATACTCGTATATTCAGTCTAAATAGCTGGAAGTGAAACAGTTTTGGGTGCAAAAATATCTTTTTTACTGCATATTTTATATCACTATTTTTTAAATTTAGGTACCTGTCTTGAAAAAGACAGTGAATAAATGCAAAAGAAATCACATGCTAAGAATATGCAAAACGTTTTACAACAGCAAAAGTTGTACATAGGTTGGGTTGTTTTACCTCTGAGTGGTACTTTTTTGCACACCATGGGCTAAATGGCCAGGTCACATGGACCCCAAAGGCTCAGAGAAGGTTGGGGGAGGGGACCCACTGGAACAGCTGTTGGGAGACAGATGGTAACCTCCCGTCAAGGCCATCCAGCGTGTTCTTTAACGTGCACAGGGTATGGCTCTCCCGCACACGGGGCCACGGCTTAATGTCCCATCCGACGGACGGCGGCCTTTCCAAGCGCATCGGTGTCCCCTACTGACCATGGGCAGGGCGGGGAATTTTGCGGAGATAAATCTCAACGATGACCCAGCTGGGACTTGAACCTGGGAACTACAGATTACGAGCCTGGCACGCTACCGACTGAGCCACCCCCACCCCTAAAAGTTGTACATAATAAAGTGTTTAATCACAGTGTAAAAACAGACAATAATATATTCTCTATAATACTGTTTAATTATTTTAAATTGCAATAACTTAAAACAAAGTATGACAATCAACAATCTTACAATAAGCATAATACCTTATCTGGCTTATTATTATGGTGCAGCAGGCTAGAGGATGGTAAATATCCATTGAATCCATTTTAACAGTCTACATATTGCCATATTTCAGCAGAAAGTTCATTTCACAGGAGCAGTCTCAGTTGAACATCAGATGCTAAGATGCATTCATTCAGATACAGCTTAAAAATATATAAAAGTTAGCATAGCATTGGCTAAAGAGCATAATTATGGCCTGTCAAGACTGATGATGCTAATGATGTAAAACACATCATAACTGGGTGGCACATAGCTACACATAACCAAAGGTACTGCAATTAAAAATATTTAAAGATTACAAACTGCCAATGGCAGTTTACTACATATTTTGCATCATTGTATGTAATGCATCATCAGGCCCTGGTGATGCATAACGATCAAGATCATTCAAATATGTGTCAGGGTCATTCATATAAAGATCAGGATCATTCAAATGTGTGTCAGGATCATTCAAATGAAAAGTGGACATCAGAAATAAAGCATAAAGGATTTATTTACCTGCAAATGCAGTCCATGATTGTTGAGACATTAGTACCACTGTGAAGTTAGCAACATATCCTGTTTGTAGTTAGGGAGTATAAATGCATCAGCAAATTCCTTAGTAAAAAATGTGTCATTTTTTGGAGCAATTTATGTAATATTAAAAGTAATGGATCAAAATCATTAAGCTCTGCTTTAAGAAGTTAGATGACATGTACTAATACACCCCGGTTATTCATAAAAATAAAATTAAATCAAGTTATCCTTTTACGTCTTTGGTCTCTAAGTGTCATTTTTCTGCTTCCATTTTGAAAAAGCATTTTTAATTTCTTTTACTTCTTTCTTTTCACTCTCCCTCCCTTCCACTATACACACACACACACACACACACAGTCGTGGGGGCGGGGGGGGCTCAGTCGGTAGCGCGCCAGGCTCGTAATCTGTAGTTCCCAGGTTCGAGTCCCAGCTAGGTCAGCGTTGAGATTTATCTCTGCAAAATTCCCCGCCCTGCCCACGGTCAGTAGGGGACACCGATGGGCTTGGAAAGGCCGCCGTCCGTCGGATGGGACGTTAAGCCGTGGCCCCGTGTGCGGGAGAGCCATACCCTGTGCACGTTAAAGAACACGCTGGATGGCCTTGACGGGAGGCTACCATCTGTCTCCCAATAGCTGTTCCAGTGGGTCCCCTCCCCCAACCTTCTCTGAGCCTTCGGGGTCCTAGTGGCCTGGCCATTTAGCCCATGGTGTGCAAAAAGTGCGTCTTTGGTCTCTAAGTGTCATTTTTCTGCTTTCCATTTTGAAAAAGCATTTTTAATTTCTTTTACTTCTTTCTTTTCACCCTCCCTCCCTTCCACTATATATATATATACACACACACACAGTCATATCGAATAATATGACCACCTACCATATTTATATTATGGTAGGTGGTCATATTATTCTGTTACGACTGTGTATGTGTGCCCTAAAATCAATTTAGAGATTTGTACAGATTATTAGGACTTTCACAATTTCATCCCATTATTACGTCGATCCAATTTTTTTAGAGGAAAAATCCACCTGGATTGCTTGGTGGGATACGAACCCATGACCTCCTGATAACATGTCAGGTGGTCTGGACCACTGAGCTACTGGCTGCCAATCAAGATCTCCTCTAATTGATATGAACATTTCTACCTACAGTACACATTCCACTACGTCACATGTAGGCAGTATTCCGGCAATCAAGCCTCAAGCATGCCATATAGAGGAAAGTATATTCACGAATGTACAATTGATTAAACACTATACTATGTGCTCTAACCATTTGAGTAACCCCTTTAGTTCAATTCTCAGCTAATGGAAGCCAATGCAATTAATTCCATGATTTGGAAGTACTCACCATGCCATCTATTGAGTGGGAATAGGATCGCAGAATAAATGTTATTTTTACACCTAAACACACAGATCCAGAATTATCAGTAAGAAATTCACACAAAACAAGTTACTATTATCCCATTCCAATTGCTTAATATTCCATCTGATGGGCAAGCCATCAGAATAATTTTTTTACCTTTTTCAGACTAGAATACAACAACAACAAAAAAAACCTTCGAAGGGATGAAATTTGCAACTCTCAGGTTAGTAGTTAACATGCTACCAACTAGGGTATTAATAACACCTACTAGAAGTACTATATTGGTGAATAATACTATCATACTCTGTAATTCAAAAAAAAAAATTATTATACTCTGTAATTTAAAAAAATACAAAATTAATAGACTCTATAATTTAAAAGTGAATTAACATTTAATTACTTTTAAAATAATACAAAATATTTAAAAGTTAAGAGTTGGGTTGTTTTACCTCTGAGTGGCACTTTTTTGCCCACCATGGGCTAAATGGCCAGGTCACAAGGACCCCGAAGGCTCAGAGAAGGTTGGGGGAGGGGACCCACCGGAACAGCTGTTGGGAGACAGATGGTAGCCTCCCGTCAAGGCCATCCAGCGTGTTCTTTAACGTGCACAGGGTACGGCTCTCCCGCACACGGGGCCACGGCTTAACGTCCCATCCGACGGACGGCAGCCTTTCCAAGCCCATCGGTGTCCCCTACTGACCGTGGGCAGAGCGGGGAATTTTGCGGAGATAAATCTCAACGCTGACCCAGCTGGGACTCGAACCTGGGAACTACAGATTTCGAGCCTGGCGTGCTACCGACTGAGCCAACCCCGCCCCCATAAAAGTTAAGAAACAATACAGTAATAGGCAATGCTAATATTCAGATTTACACTGTTTACAAGATCATTTACAAATACCTTGACTGATAATGTATTTAAAAAAATCCAAAACAAAAACTAACCTTTAAACAACATGAAACTTCCAATATGGTATTTTGGACTTAAAATTTTATCTTCACGGTCTCCAACAGAATGCCCAAGAAGAATGTACGACTTTGAACCTTTCATGTTTGAAGCATTTTCGTATTTCAACCTAACCATTCTTTCTTTAATACCATCCACTATAACATGAATCTAAAAAAAAAACTTTAATATATTAAGAACTATTTTATCAGGACATTTACATGTCCATTGTATACTCATACAATGAAACATTAAGAAGCAGCCAAATAATTTTAAACACTAAATCAAGGAAAATGCTTAAATGAAAAAAATATGCTCTTTAAAGATAAAAGGAATAAAAAAAGCACGAGAAACAACAATTAGGCTCTTTCTTTACTTTGAACTTTATAATTTCCTGATAATGCTTGACTGATCTACCAAATAAGCCAGGATAGCAGTGTCCCTCATTCACAGTATGTGATGGAATGTAAGTTGATTTTGTCCAACTTAAATAGCATATAAATATTTATAATAACCAACTAAAGAAATTTCAAATAGGACCATTACATCATGTCTATAACATGTATTGAAAGAGTTAATTATAACCTCAACTCATGGTATAAGCAACTCAAAAATCGTAACTGTAAATTTGAAATCTTTACTTTTTCAAGTGATGAACAAATAAAAAAAAAATATTTAGTTTAGTAACTTGAGATATCAGTGAATTAAAGTTGAAATTGTGTAAAAATAAAGTGCCTACATAATTATTTCATTGTGCTACTACTAAAATGTTTAATGAACAGATTCTTTAAAGAAAAATACACAATATTCGAAGTGCTAAATTTATGAATTTACATCAGTCATAGTTGGTTGGTTGGTTTACCTCTGAGTGGCACTTTTTTGCACACCATGGGCTAAATGGCCAGGACACATGGACCTCAAAGGCTCAGAGAAGGTTGGAGGAGGGGACCCACTGGAACAGCTGTTGGGAGACAGATGGTAGCCTCCCATCAAGGTCATCCAGCGTGTTCTTTAATGTTGGGTTGTTTTACCTCTGAGCGGCACTTTTTTGCACACCATGGGCTAAATGGCCAGGTCACATGGACCCCGAAGGCTCAGAGAAGGTTGGAGGAGGGGACCCACTGGAACAGCTGTTGGGAGACAGATGGTAGCCTCCCGTCAAGGCCATCCAGCGTGTTCTTTAACGTGCACAGGGTATGGCTCTCCTGAGCACGGGGCCACAGCTTAACGTCCCATCCAACGGACAGTGGCCTTTCCAATCCTATCGGTGTCCCCTACTGACCATGGGTAGGATGGGGAATTTTGCGGAGATAAATCTTAACACTCACCCAGCTGGGACTAAAACCTTGGGAACTGCCAATTACGAGCCTGGCGTGCTACCAACTGAGACATCCCCGCCCCCACATCAGTCATAGTGTTTAGATACCAAACTTGAAATTTATGACTGTATACCTCAAAACTCTAATTTGGTATAAGTGTGGATTTGAATTTTGGCTACTCAATGAGCATTTTCCATGGCCACAAATGAATTCATTTACCTGACCTTGAATATTCCAGCTACATAAACATAAATGATAGTTCCCTTGGGCAACACATTTCTTCAGTGGTGTGGAAAAATCTGAATCACCATATTGTGTGTACCAGTCATTTTTGCATCATATATTTTTCACTTATTTTTCCATTGGATCTTGTTTTTATTTTCTCAAATGAACATTTAAAATATATTTTGATATATTAAATATTGCAACTGTATATGAAATTATATTTTATGCTATTTTTTCTTTCTATATACTTTACTAATATGCCATTAATTTTGTAATTTTTTATATTTTTGTTAAAATATAAAACATGAAAATTGATAAATTCTTTTAAAAAATAAGTATAGAATTATGAAAAATTATCAAAATTATTTTTACAGTAAAACTTTTTAAATAACAGTAGCTTCTAGTCAGATGCAACAAATAGTTGAACAACTGCAATGACTGAGTAAAAATAGGAATGCTTACTCCCAGGTAAAATTATTATGCTATAGAGGCTAAATATTCAAACATCAAACTTTTACACTGAAAACTAAAATCTGCAAACAACACATTAAATTATCTAAAATTACTAGTTAACTTAGCCATTGAACTACTATTCAAACATTTCAAACTTTTGCACTGATCATTCACGTTCACAAGATTTAAATCGGTACAGTAAACCCTTGATACATTCACTTTTTCCTTGTTCACCATTTATTTTAACACATTTTTTAAAACAACCATAATACTGATATTTAATTTACATGTTCTTGCTTGCTTGCATATGCATTAATAATGTTCAATATAGGTGAACCAAAGATTTATTGGAGAAAGTCTATAATGCTTTGAATTCTACAAGTTATAAATGAGATATTTTGTAAAATCATTGGAATGTGCTATGTTGGCAACATATACCCTAAGCAGAATAAGGTCAGTGGCAGGAAGAGCCAAACTTATAATAAATTGAAATGAATGTAGTGATATTTTGCAAAATTAAGGGAATATGCCGAGTGGTTAGCGCGCTTGGCTAGTGATCTAAGGGACCTGGGTTCGAGCCCCGGGTAAGGCATGGCTGTTTGTGTCGTTTTTCTGCTGAGGTCCTGCCATCCTCTCAGACCTTCTACTTTGGCATATAAACTGACAGGCTCCTGTCAGACCTCTGTGGCAAGCAGCTGCTTGAGGGGGTATTTTTAACCATCCCATGGCCGAGTGGTTAGCGCGCTTGGCTACTGATCTAAGGGACCTGGGTTCGAGCCCCGTGTAAGGCATGGCTGTTTGTGTCATTTTTCTGCTGAGGTCCTGCCATCCTCTCAAACCTCTGTGGCAAGCAGCTGCTTGAGGGTGTATTTTTAACCATCCCATGGCCGAGTGGTTAGCGCGCTTGGCTACTAAGGGACCTGGGTTCGAGCCCCGGGTAAGGCATGGCTATTTGAGTCGTTTTTCTGCTGAGGTCCTGCCATCCTCTCAGACCTTCTACTGTGGTATATAAACAGACAGGCTCCTGTCAGACCTCTGTGGCAAGCAGCTGCTTGAGGGGGTATTTATTTATTTTTATTTATGAAACACCAATATACATATCTTACTAAAAATGCTAATATACATATCTTCCTAAAAATGCCAATATACATATCCTACTAATGTTTGGAACAGAAGTGATGCAGATTCTGATTTGCTCACAAAAAAAAAACATCAGCCAGGAGGCTCTTGTGGCATGTCTTCATGTACCTACGGCTAAGAAGGCTATGTGTAGATGGAGTCCCCAAATGCACTTAAAATGATAGTGATTGCTAGATGGTGTGCAGCATAACATCAACGGTAGAGGAGAGATTGATCAGTAGCTGGTAGCTCAGCAGTCAGAGCACCTGACATGTAATCAGGAGGATGTGGATTTAGATCCCACCCAGCCTATGACAATTTTTCCTCTACACCCATCTTTTCCCTGTTGATTAAGGACAGCTTCATAGTGGTTAAAATATTTGATTAAATCAATTGAGGGTTGTGAATTTCCCTGTTCTAAAAAAAGTGCTATTCAACCTGACCTGGTTAAATCTATAAGTGCACTTTGCACTTTTTCCTTACCAATGCACATTACTGGATTGCCATTATTTGCATGTGACACAGACATAAAAAGATTTTGCCATTTAAATAATGAGGTGGGGATGCCACAATCAATAGCATTCCAAAGTAAAATATGATTATCTCTAGTTCAAGTCCTAGTTGTGCCTGCATTGATTTTTTTTCCCACCTTCAGTTAGCTAGCATCTTTAAAAAATATTTTAAATCATCATTATTCCCTTTTTTTTTTTGGGAAGAAAGCAAATTTTCTTCATCACTAGGTTGTGAATAGGTTTGATAATTATACACGATATAATAAACCATATTTTGATAAATATTAAGGAAACAATTAAATGAAAGGTTTACATAACAGAAATATTTCAAAATAATGATATAAAGTAACAATTCAGCACTTTAGCATTGATTTAAATCTTAGAGGAAAAATTGTCTTGAGCCGGGTGGGATACGAACCCACGACCTCCTTGAAATTTATGACTGTATACCTCAAAACTCTAATTTGGTATAAGTGTGGATTTGACTTTTGGCTACTCAATGAGCATTTTAAATGTCAGGTGCTCTGTTAACATATCAGGTGCTCTGGACCACTGATTGAAAGAATAAGGAATAAAGTTTTGTTATGAAGCAGTTGGAGTGCAAAAGGAAATGTAGTTAGTCTAAGTTTTCACACGATAAAATATTCCAAAGAAGAGATGGTTTATTTGGTGAATGTGTGGGAGGTTAAAAGAGTTGATTAGTGTAAAATTTTGTTAAAAGAAAAGACAAAGGATTGTTTACACTGAAGTGAAAGTTATACAAGAGGGTTGGGTTGGGTTGTTTCACCTCTGAGCGGCACTTTTTTGCACACCATGGGCTAAATGGCCAGGTCACATGGACCCCGAAGGCTCAGAGAAGGTTGGGGGAGGGGACCCACTGGAACAGCTGTTGGGAGACAGATGGTAGCCTCCCGTCAAGGCCATCCAGCGTGTTCTTTAACGTGCACAGGGTATTGCTCTCCCGCACATGGGGCCACGGCTTAACGTCCCATCCGACGGACGGCGGCCTGTCCAAGCCCATCGGTGTCCCCTACTGACCGTGGGCAGGGCGGGGAATTTTGCGGAGATAAATCTCAACGCTGACCCAGCTGGGACTCGAACCTGGGAACTACAGATTACAAGCCTGGCGCGCTACCGACTGAGCCACCCCCGCCCCTATACAAGAGACATAGCAATCAAAATGAAGAGGTAATATGTTAGCCAAAAAGACATTTAATTGTTTGTAAGATTTGGTAAAGTTATTCTTGATAAATGTAAATTTGTTCACATATATAATAAGCACTGGTTGAATTTAGTTTGCATAAATAATTTCATCCATACTTTTGTAATAAATTACATTATTTTAGAATTATCACTGTTATATACTATTTAATTGACACATAATCAGTTTCATCCATTTAATTTGTAACAATATTCTGCTTTCTTGATTTATTAATATTAAATCTGCCAGTAACAAATCAGCACTTTAGCGTCGATTTAAATCTTAGAGGAAAAATTGTCTTGAGCAGGATGGATACGAACCCACGACCTCCTGATAACATGTCAGGTGCTCTGGACCACTGAGCTACCGGCCACCAATGAAGATCTCCTCTAGCGCTAGGAACATTCCTTTTATATTTCATATTGGCGCTAATCAGGCACTTTTAGCCACAAGCGGCATTTATATTTGCCAATAGATGGAAGCATGTATTACAAGTATGCAGATAACAAATAATGATATAAACTCGACAGATTCAATCAAGTAACAAATCAGCACTTTAGCGTCGATTTAAATATTAGAGGAAAAATTGTCTTGAGCAGGGTGGATACGAACCCACGACCTCCTGATAACATGTCAGGTGCTCTGGACCACTGAGCTACCGGCCACCGATCAAGATCTCCTCTAATTAGCGCTATGAACATTCGGCGGCCAGTAGCTCAGTGGTCCAGAGCACCTGACATGTTATCAGGAGGTCGTGGGTTCGTATCCCACCCGGCTCAAGACAGTTTTTCCTCTAAGATTTAAATCGACGCTAAAGTGCTTTTGGGTTGGGTTGTTTTACCTCTGAGCGGCACTTTTTTGCACACCATGGGCTAAATGGTCAGGTCACATGGACCCCGAAGGCTCAGAGAAGGTTGGGGAAGGGGACCCACTGGAACAGCTGTTGGGAGACAGATGGTAGCCTCCCGTCAAGGCCATCCAGCGTGTTCTTTAACGTGCACAGGGTATGGCTCTCCCGCACATGGGGCCACGGCTTAACGTCCCATCCGACGGACGGCAGCCTTTCCAAGCCCATCGGTGTCCCCTACTGACCGTGGGCAGGGCGGGGAATTTTGCAGAGATAAATCTCAATGCTGACCCAGCTGGGACTCGAACCTGGGAACTACAGATTACGAGCCTGGCGCGCTACCGACTGAGCCACCCCCGCTAAAGTGTTGATTTGTTACTTGATTGAATCTGTCGAGTTTATATCATTATTTATAATGATATAAATTAGAAAGAAGTAATTTAGTGAAAAAAGAAAAAATACAAATAAAAAAAATTAAGAATACCTATCTTTGTATATGCACCTTAAAAAGTAGAAAATAAAATTAAAACATATCTATGGTGCAATCAGTCACTGAATTCGTATTCACTTTAAAGGAAGATAGGGTCCAGCATTATTGTTTAGTAGGTAAATAAGTGACCCTATTTTAATTTGAAGTGAATATGAATTCAATTACTGATTGCACCATCGATATGTTTTAGGTTCATTTTCTATTTTTTAGGGTGCCTATGACACTCCACGACACTCCACACTTCTCGAGCTTACATTTGACACATAAAACATTAAGTTTGACCATTATATTAAAAAAAATAGTGGGATAATTGTCAAAAATCCACAAACCTATAAAGAACAAGCAAAATGCAATAGAAAGGCAAAAATTTAAATCTTTTACTGAAATTTAAAATTTGAAAAATATTACTTTTTGTCTTTATGTATGATATAAAACTTTATACATTTAAGAAACAAAATTATGTGTATAATTATTTATACATTAAAAAAAGAAAAATATTTCACTAACCTTTGTTCGCTTAAGTATTTCTATGTTATTTTATTGTATAGAGCAAACTGCTCTTTATTTTGAAACTGAATGTTTGTTAGTTGCTTCGGGATAACGTTCAAAAGTGACTTTTCATTTATCCAAAAATAATAAGAAATAAGTGTAGCCACCCAGCTTCTATTCAGTTTTGAAAGTGAGGCATGCAACAGATTAAATGTACAGGATGTGGCTTTCCTGTATATTAGATATTGCTTCGATTTCCACACAATGCACAGCAGTTTTTTCAAGTATGGTGCATTATTTCTCATTAAGAGCATGGTGTAGGGTTGGGTTGTTTTACCTCTGAGCGGCACTTTTTTGCACACCATGGGCTAAATGGCCAGGTCATATGGACCCCGAAGGCTCAGAGAAGGTTGGGGGAGGGGACCCACTGGAACAGCTGTTGGGAGACAGATGGTAGCCTCCCGTCAAAGCCATCCAGCGTGTTCTTTAACGTTGGGTTGTTTTACCTCTGAGTGGCACTTTTTTGCACACCATGGGCTAAATGGCCAGGTCACATGGACCCCGAAGGCTCAGAGAAGGTTGGGGGAGGGGGCCCACTGGAACAGCTGTTGGGAGACAGATGGTAGCCTCCCGTCAAGGCCATCCAGCGTGTTCTTTAACATTGGGTTGTTTTACCTCTGAGCGGCACTTTTTTGCACACCATGGGCTAAATGGCAAGGTCACATGGACCCCGAAGGCTCAGAGAAGGTTGGGGGAGGGGACCCACTGGAACAGCTGTTGGGAGACAGATGGTAGCCTCCCGTCAAGACCATCCAGCGTGTTCTTTAACGTTGGGTTGTTTTACCTCTGAGCGGCACTTTTTTGCACACCATGGGCTAAATGGCCAGGTCACATGGACCCCGAAGGCTCAGAGGTTTGGGGAGGGGACCCACTGGAACAGCTGTTGGGAGACAGATGGTAGCCTCCCGTCAAGGCCATCCAGCGTGTTCTTTAACGTGCACAGGGTATGGCTCTCCTGAACACGGGGCCACAGCTTAACGTCCCATCTGACGGACAGCAGCCTTTCCAAGCCCATCGGTGTCCCCTACTGACCGTGGGCAGGGAAGGGAATTTTGCGGAGATAAATCTCAATGCTGACCCAGCTGGGACTCGAACCTGGGAACTACAGATTACGAGCCTGGCGAACTACCGACTGATCCACCCCCACCTCAGCATGGTGTAGAAAAGCAGAAAATATTTTAACACCCTGCAGTTGGAAATCAAATCAGGGTACTCCAAATTATAAATCATGATGCTACTGAACTGTTGTGCTTCACAACTTCATTACTAAACACAATGAAAAGAAAAAAAAAGCTGACTATTGCACTACACTTGAAAATATTCAACTGAATTGTTCCACAAAAAAAAAAAAACTCAATGAACATAGCATACCTCACTAGTGACTGATTTCTTGTAATTTATCTTCTTACAGTTCAATGCAATATGTTGCCATAAACCAGGTTTCAATAGAGATTTACAAGTTGCATCAGCTAAACAATTACTTTGGCTATCATTATAATTAATCATTCTACAAAATAAAGAAAAAAAAGATTTAAATTTACAGGGCATAAATTGAAGCTATTAACAAATACATTAATTATAAATTAAAAAAAAATAATCATTCTGAAGTATAAAACTATAAACAAAATTTATGTATGATAAGTACATACATGTAAAATGCATGTAAACATTCACGAATAGATATATGCACTTATCACACATAAATGTAGGTACATAAAACATCAATCACAAAAGTTACAAACACACAAATGCTGATTTCCCAAACAAGTATATATGGATTTTTTTTTAAAGAAAATTATAAGTCACAGTATGATCAATATTTTGCATAAGAATAATTGGGTTGTTTTACCTCTGAGCGGCACTTTTTTGCACACCATGGGCTAAATGGCCAGGTCACATGGACCCCGAAGGCTCAGAATAGGTTGGGGGAGGGGACTCACTGGAAGAGCTGTTGGGAGACAGATGGTAGCCTCCCGTCAAGGCTATCCAGCGTGTTCTTTAACGTGCACAGGGTATGGCTCTCCCGCACACGGGGCCACGGCTTAACGTCCCATCCGACGGACGGTGGCCTTTCCAAGCCCATCGGTGTCCCCTACTGACCGTGGGCAGGGCGGGGAATTTTGCGGAGATAAATCTCAACGCTGACCCAGCTGGGACTTGAACCTGGGAACTACAGATTACGAGCCTGGCGCACTGCCTACTGAGCCACCCCCGCCCCTTGCATAAGAATAAAGATGGCAAGATAAACAGTTGCATAATTAGAAATCATGTTCACATAAATATACTAAACTTTAAGAAAATTAATAAAAGCCAACACTAATAAGAAGTGAGATCACTCTCTGAGAGCTAATCAAGACTCACATTTTTCAAAATTTCAATCACACTCCTTTTCATACTGGGCTTAGAAAGGCTGCCATCTGTCATCAGATGAGACATTAAGCCATGGTCCCATGCTGCAGAGCCTTTACTGGCTACCATCTGTCTCCTAAGAGATGTTCAGTTGGCACCCTTGCAACCTTCTCTGAGCTTTCAAGGTCCTTGTGACTTGTCTATTTAGCCCACTATGTGCAAAAAAGTGCTGCTCAGAGGTAAAAAAAACCCAAAACAGTTTTCAATCACTTTCAAGGTTTAACAAAATACTAGCGAAGTTGATTGAAATTTTTACATTCCCACTGGTTAATATTCTAGAAAAAGTTTCAAAAGGTAAAGATTTACCATTTGTATAATAAAAAACCTTCAATCTTCCCATGACCTTCCTGCTTTTTATAAAAAATCTTCCTGAACCTTTTTAAGAATTTTCATAACAGTGCATCTCATTTGAGACTAATATGCCATCAGCATTAATAATTAAGTGCTGTCTAACCCCAAGTGTTTTCAATCAACAAACATTTTGGAATAGAGCATAATCCAAATGTTTCACTCAACTAACTAATGCACAAAACTTACAAATGCTGTGTTTAAAACTTAAAATTATTACAAAACTGAGATTTGGAATTTAATATTGTTAATATGATGAAATTACCTAATAATTTTGGGCGGGAGTGGCTCAGTAGGTAGCGCGCCAGGCTCGGGTCTGTAGTATCCAGGTTCGAGTCCCAGCTGGGTCAGCGTTGAGATTTATCTCCGCAAAATTTCTCCGCCCTGCCCAGGGTCAGTAGGGGACACCGATGGGCTTGGAAAGGCCACAGTCCGTCGGATGGGACGTTAAGCCGTGGCCCCGTGTGCGGGAGAGCCATACCCTGTGCACGTTAAAGAACACGCTGGATGGCCTTGATGGGAGGCTACCATCTGTCTCCCAACAGCCTGTTCCAGTGGGTCCCCTCCTCCAACCTTCTCTGAGCCTACAGGGTCCATGTGACCTGGCCATTTAGCCCATGGTGTGCAAAAAAGTGCCGCTCAGAGGTAAAACAACCCAACCTAATAATTTAAACTTTTTGTCATAACGCTCAAGAAAATTACATTATCACATAACAAAAATTTCTATTAGTCCACTATGACCATATTTTATGATACACTGATTTAAAATAAACTGAAGTTAAAGCACAATTTCATTAGTCATTATATTATTTCAGTATTACATACCTGAAAGATAAATCTCCACAAGACATGTTGCACCATAATTCTAAAAGATGTGTATCAGACCCAACAGAAATAACATGGAGAGCTTTGAGATCAAATTCTTCCATATAAGGAATTTTACTTGCAGAACCTAAGACAAAAAAATTAATTAATTGCATCATATTACTACACTGATGAATAATATTTTCAGAAACAGATAAGGTTGCAACTTCAAAAATACTAACTGCTATTGCAAGAAAGTTTTTATTTTTGATAGGAAGTTTCAGAATGGCACTTTTTTGCACATCATGGGCTAAATGACCAGGTCACGTGGACCCCGAAGGCTCAGAGAAGGTTGGAGGAGGGGACCCACTAGACAGCTGTCGGGAGACAGATGGTAGCCTCCTGTCAAGGCCATCCAGTGTGTTCTTTGACATGCACAGGGTATGGCTCTCCCACACACGGGGCCACAGCTTAATGTTCCATCCGACGGACGGCGGCCTTTCCAAGCCCATCGGTGTCCTCTACTGACCGTGGGCAGAGCGGGGAATTTTTGCGGAGATAAATCTCAACGCTGACCCAGCTGGGACTCGAACCTGGGAACTACAGATTACGAGCCTAATTATTGGAGGAAGAAGGCTTCCCCCCCCCATATTTGAAGGACCTGGCTCCCTCAGATTTCCATCTGTTCTGATCCCTGAAGAATTTCATTTCTGATAGGAAGTTTCAGAGTGATGAAGTGAAAGAGTGCATGTCACTTCATTGCCAAGAAGGACAAGAGTTTCTACAGGAATAGCATTTACAAACTTGTAGATTACATGAACATGGCCATATCTGCTAAAGGTAATTGTGTTCTTGTTTAAACACATTGGTTAAACATGGGAACGAATTTTCTTGAATGTCTCGTGTTTTCCCATTACTTTTGCATCAACCCTAGTGTAATTTTCTTTTTAACATAAAAGGTTTTTTCCTCTTGAATGGTCTCCGCAAAATTCCCCGCCCTGCCCATGGTCAGTAGGGGACACCGATGGGCTTGGAAAGGCCGCCGTCCGTCGGATGTGACATTAAGCCGTGGCCCCGTGTGCGGGAGAGCCATACCCTGTGCACGTTAAAGAACACGCTAGATGACCTTGAAGGGAGGCTACCATCTGTCTCCCAACAGCTGTTCCAGTGGGTCCCCTCCTCCAACCTTCTCTGAGCCTTCGGGGTCCATGTGACCTGGCCATTTAGCCCATGGTGTGTAAAAAAGTGCCGCTCAGAGGAAAACAACCCAACCCAACTCAGGTTTCTTAAGTGCAGAATGTCTCAAAACGATAAGCCTAGAGCGAGTTATATCACTAGAATTCTTCGCTGATGACATACAAAAGATTCAATGTTTAGAGTTCTCCCATTCAAGTCAGCTGTGGGAAACTGTTCGTGGTTTTTTTGAAGAAATAAGAAGCACCATCAATATTACACAGCTTCTTGATCACATGCAAGGATGCCACCTTTATGGTAGACCTTTTCAAGAATCACAGACCTAACTGAGTTGGGTTGTTTTACCTCTGAGTGGCACTTTTTTGCACACCATGGGCTAAATGGCCAGGTCATATGGGCCCCGAAGGCTCAGAGAAGGTTGGAGGAGGGGACCCACTGGAACAGCTGTTGGGAGACAGATGGTAGCCTCCCGTCAAGGCCATCCACATGGGGCCACGGCTTCGTCCCATCCGACGGACGGCAACCTTTCCAAGCCCATCGGTGCCACCTACTGACCGTGGGCAGGGCGGGGAATTTTGCGGAGATAAATCTCAACGCTGACCCAGCTGGGACTCGAACCTGGGAACTACAGATTATGAGCCTGGCGCGCTACCGACTGAGCCACCCCCGCCCCACCTAACTGAGAAACTAAAGTTTGGGATTGATGACAACCCTGGAATCAAAGGTTCAAGTACCCACAATGGCTTCATATCAGGATCAGCCACTGGCTGTTATTCTCTGCAAGTTCAAAAATACTAAAATGGTAGCAACTATTTCAACAGTCAACAAAATGGTGCATTACGAATGAGTGAGTCCTGTGTGAAAACAGTCTAAGTTTTAGGTTACCATGAATCACTGGAAGAAATCCATTCGAAATGAAATAAGAGCTGTTATTCATATAGATAGAACTCATTACTTTCAGCAACTGTTTACACATTATCCTTTTTTATTTTAAAAACAACAAAAATGTAACAAAAGCATCTTTATGCAGCTTATAAGAAATTATACCATATTTAATGGTCATAGATCTCACCCTTTAGGAGGAGTTCACGATGAAATAAACATTCTAAAATATATAGGAGATTATTTACAATTTTTAGTAAAGAAACCAGTTTTTTTCTAGAAGGATTTAAAAGGTTACCTGCATTATTATTACTTACATACATTAAAAAATGGTATTATTGAAGAATATAAATGCCGTACAGCAAATATAAATGCATTATGAATTAAAAACAGAAACTAACCACGTCTTTTCATTGCAATTGGGCGTTTCTTATCGAAAGATAAATGCTCAAAATTATAGCTTCTTTCTTCCCCAGTCTTTAACCAGAATGCCAATGAAAAATCCTTTTGATTAGAGTTCCATTTGGTGTCAGTTGAAAGTGGAAAAATAATAGATGCACAACCCCAAGCACATGGAGATGATCCTGAAGGTATAGAATTATCTGCTGAGAAGTACAAATAATGCATTTGTAAGCTGGAGCTTAATCTCTGCTGTGATTTATAACAGTCTAGATCATCAGAGGTTGCCAAGCTCGGGAAGCTCAACTGATATGATGGCTGAACTCTCTCTGCTTCTACTAAAACATTCAGGCCGTTTACAAGTATATCCTGAAATTTAGAAATGAAAACCTGTTTAATTATTAATAGTTAATAGTTAATAAATTAATAGTTACTACATGTTAATTTCCTATGTATTTGGAGCAATAAATTACACTTTGATAATAAATTTACTAACTTTTTAAATTTGAAAAGTGAAGAAAAAAAGAAACATTACTAACTTATAATAATGTATAACGTTTTTTTTTTTGCTGATTAGATTTATTTACAAAAGTACTGCAATGTGCTATTTACATGGTTGCAGAGTGCTTTTGACTGTACTCAGCAGTCATCTTCAGGGTGGCATACAGTTCTTGGAGAGGTGGATTGTTGGTGACAGGTGAATTAAGCAAAAATACTACCTTTTTTTCTTGCAGACATTTTTGCTGATGAGAGCCCTGCAGTGGAAGGAAGTTTCAGCATGTTAGCGGAGTTGGGTTGTTTTACCTCTGAGCGGCACTTTTTTGCACACCATTGGCTAAATGGCCAGGTCACATGGACCCCGAAGGCTCAGAGAAGGTTGGAAGAGGGGACCCACTGGAACAGGTGTTGGGAGACAGATGGTAGCCTCCCGTCAAGGCCATCCAGCGTGTTCTTTAACGTGCACAGGTTATGGATCTCTCCCGCACACGGGGCCACGGCTTAACATCCCATCCGATGGACGGCGGCCTTTCCAAGCCCATCGGTGTCCCCTACTGACCATGGGCAGGGCAGGGAATTTTGCGGAGATAAATCTCAACGCTGACCCAGCTGGGACTCGAACCTGGGAACTACAGATTACGAGCCTGGCGCGCTACCGACTGAGCCACCCCCGCCCCTATCTTATATGTAAATAAAGGTATATCAGAAAGACAGATATTCCATAATGTACTGCTGATCAAATATAGATATTGTGACAAATAATCAATACTCTTTGACAGATCTTTCATTATCGCCAGTTTCATTCATGGACTTCAGAAAAACAAATCATTGAGTGACCAGAAAGGCCTATATATTTATCATAAACATTTCCCATTGCTTTAAAGTGCGTGTAGTTTATGTATTCTTGTTTTTGAGTATATACAACATTATGATGAAATAGACAGCTATAAAAGGAAGAAAATATTATGCTTATATAAATATGAAGTAACTATAGAACTAACAGAAATAAATTCTGTATTAGAAGATACTATAATGTCACACTCATTTTCTTTTAGATTTATTTTTTATGTACTCTTTTAATATATTCATAAAACACGCTTACCAAAGGAGCAGAAGGAGACTTAAATATATTTATCACCATTTGGAGATCATCAGAACTTAAAGAACATTGAGCAACCAGAGAAAAAAATTCCATTACAGCTTTCTGTAGATCTGTAGTGAATGAAACATAATATTTAAGAAATAATGCATTTTCCTTTTGTGCACAAATATTCACTGTTAGCCAAAAAAAAAATACTATTCCAAGCCAAATTCATATATTTCAGTTTATTTAAAATACTTCCAACAGATTTAAAACTGATTGTATTGGATTGTTTTACCTCTGAGCGGCACTTTTTTGCACACCATGGGCTAAATGGCCAGGCCATAAGGACCCCGAAGGCTCAGAGAAGGTTGGGGGAGGGGACCCACTGGAACAGCTGTTGGGAGACAGATGGTAGCCTCCCGTCAAGGCCATCCAGTGTGTTCTTTAACGTGCACAGGGTATGGCTCTCCCATACACGGGGCCACAGCTTAACATCCCATCCGACGGACGGCAGCCTTTCCAAGCCCCATCGGTGTCCCCTACTGACCATGGGCAGGGCGGGGAATTTTGCAGAGATAAATTTCAACGCTGACCCAGCTGGCACACGAACCTGGGAACTACAGATTACGAGCCTGGCGCGCTACCGACTGAGCCACCCCTGCCCCGATTTAAAACTGAATAAACTTTTATCCTATTTATGTATGAAGGGTATGAAAGGTTCTTGATATGCATCTGCAGAACAAAAACCATTGCCCTTACCTCAACAAAACTTTTAGTATCTTTCAAAGTACTATCCTTCAGCATCTATGCAAAGTTGCAGACATCTATACCAATTCCAGAATGCTTGGTGGTATCTTGTTGGAAAATACTCTGCTACTCTGAATGAATGCATTTTGCAAGGTCTTGTTGCATCCTAGAAAAGGTTTCCCAGCAAGTTCCTTTTTAATTTTTGGAATCTTCACATCCTAGAAAAGGTTTCCCAGCAAGTTCCTTTTTAATTTTTGGAATCTTTGCATCCTAAAAAAGGTTTCCCAGCAAGTTCCTTTTTAATTTTTGGAATCTTTGCATCCTAGAAAAGGTTCCCCAGCAAGTTCCTTTTTAATTTTTGGAATCTTTGCATCCTAGAAAAGGTTTCCCAGCAAGTTCCTTTTTAATTTTTGGAATCTTCGCATACTAGAAAAGGTTTCCCAGCAAGTTCCTTTTTAATTTTTGGAATCTTCGCATCCTAGAAAAGGTTTCCCAGCAAGCTCCTTTTTAATTTTTGGAATCTTCGCATCCTAGAAAAGGTTTCCCAGCAAGTTCCTTTTTAATTTTTGGAATCTTCGCATCCTAGAAAAGGTTTCCCAGCAAGTTCCTTTTTAATTTTTGGAATCTTCGCATCCTAGAAAAGGTTTTCCAGCAAGTTCCTTTTTAATTTTTGGAATCTTCGCATCCTAGAAAAGGTTTCCCAGCAAGTTCCTTTTTAATTTTTGGAATCTTTGCATCCTAGAAAAGGTTTCCCAGCAAGTTCCTTTTTAATTTTTGGAATCTTTGCATCCTAGAAAAGGTTTCCCAGCAAGTTCCTTTTTAATTTTTGGAAACAACCAAAAATTGCATGGTGCAAGTTCAGGTAAACATGCAGGATGGTGTAACTGTAAGATTTTTTTTTCCTTATCGAAGTTTTGTGACTGGGTTTTGTGAGTACTGGCATTGTCATGAAGGAGGAGAACCCTTGTCATGTCTGTTGTTGGATGCTGCTTCTTCATCTCCTTAACCATTTTGTGAAAAACAATATTGGTGTAGTAGTGACAATTTATAGTCATTTTTTCAGGTAAGGTGTCCATGGCTACCACGCCTTGGAAACTAAGTCTTGTCAGAGGATTTGAGGTTGCAGTTAATCTTCTGCAACTCAAACATACTTCTGGATCTTTCTGGGAGTTGTATAGTAATAATACCACATCTCATCAACTGTGACAATGACTGTTAACTCTTTGGGGCCACTAGGTTCAAACATTGCCAGCATCTCTTTGCATGAGTTGACTTTTTTAGCCTTTTTTCGCTATTCTGTCAGTTTGTGGGGTACCAATTTGGCACAGATGTGTTGGAACTTTAAATTTGATGAATAATTGTTTCACACTGCCAATCAATACACTGACATCTAAACTTATTATCTGAACAATGATGAGTTCAATGTTGGCACCATATCACATTTTGAAATGACTTTGGCTATCTCTAAAACTGCATAACCCCAGGGGTGGATGAAATCTCCAGTGAAATGCTTAGGTTGGGTTGTTTTACCTCTGAGCAGCACTTTTTTGCACACCATGGGTTAAATGGCCAGGTCACATGGACCCCAAAGGCTCAGAGAAGGTTGGGAGAGGGGACCCACTGGAACAGCTGTTGGGAGACAGATGGTAACCTCCCATCAAGGCCATCCAGCGTGTTCTTTAACGTGCACAGGGTATGACTCTACAGCACACGGGGCCACGGCTTAATGTTCCATCCGACAGACGGCGGCCTTTCCAGCCCATCGATGTCCCCTACTGACCGTGGGCAGAGCGGGGAATTTTGCGGAGATAAATCTCAACGCTGACCCAGCTGGGACTCGAACCTGGGAACTACAGATTAAGAGCCTGGCGCGCTACCGACTGAGCCACCCCCACCCCATGTGAAATGCTTAGAGCTGGAAACATTTGTGTTGTCACTTGGCTGGCTGAAATTTTGAGTACTTTTTATAATAAAGGTGTGTTCCTAAAGATTTTACTAGAATTATTATTATGCCAACAGTTAAATATAAATGAATTTAAAAATATCTATCTTCCTATATGCACCCTAAAAAGTAGAAAATAAACCTAGAGAATATTGATGGTGCAATCAGTTACTGAGTTCATATTCAAAGGAAGATAAGCATTGGCAATATTATTGAGTAGGTAAATCAGCACCCTATATTCTCCTAAAGTGAATAAGAACTAAGTGACTGATTGTAGCATCAATATTCTTTAGGTTTATTTTCTACTCTTTAGGGTGCGAGAAGGGAAGATAGGTATTTTTTTAAAATTTTTATATATATATATATATAATTTTTTTTGTTACTAAAACACCAACCTTCAGAACCTTTCATTTGATATATGACTAATAAACATTGATCGCATTTTACCTCACTTCTGGAGTCATGATTCAGGCAGCCCATGACATTCATCATCATCATCATCCTCAAGCAGCCATCGGCTACGGAGGTCCAACCAGACCGTGCAATTTAGTTCTCCAAGCAAGTCTATCCTGAGCTACATCTACTGCATCTGGCCACTGCACACCAATTCTAACCAGGTCCTGTTTGACATTGTCTGCCCACTGCATCCTAGGTCTCCCCTTCTTTCTGAGGCCTTTAGGCACACTGTTCATAACCCTATTCGCCAATCTATAATTATTCATACGGGCAACATGGCCAAACCAACGGAGTCTCTCTCTGCACAATATGCTGCTTAAAGGAGGTTGCAAACTCCTTTGCCTAACCTCATCATTAGTTGCAAAGTTGAACCACCTAATGCTCAAGATACTGCGTAAGCATCTGGAATCAAAAGCATCTAGTTTCCTGTTATCCTGTTTACAAAGTGTCCAAGTTTCACTACCATAACTAACCCTAGAAAGAACCAAACTATTATACAGTCTAATTTTAATCTTTAGGTGTATACGCCTATTTCTCCACACTCTCCATAGATTCTTAAAAGTCCCGGCAGCAATCCCTATTCGTCTGTTAATCTCATGCCGCACATCACCATTATCTGTTACATAGCTCCCAAGATAATTAAACTGTGACACCTGCTCAAGACTGCAACCATTCAGATTAACTGAATCACAGCCTGCCTGACCAATTTTCATCACTTTAGTTTTCTCTCTGTTTATAACCAAACCTACTCTACTACCAGTCTCATCAACGGCTCGAATGAAAGAGTTCATCTCATCAACATCATTTGCCAAAAGGGCTAAATCATCAGCATAATCTAAATCAGAAATTTTCGTATCTCCAGCCCATTTAAGGCCAAAATCTTTCCCTTGAAGTGAATTTCGTATAACATAATCAATAACTAAGCTAAAGAGAAAAGGAGACAAAATGCACCCTTGTCGAACATCAGAAGTAATGCTAAACCAATTGCTGCACGCCTTACCAACTCTCACACACGACTCAGTGTTATTATAGAGAGCTTTCATAATGTTAACTAACTTGTCTGGTATACCATATGATTCACAATCAACCACAAATTATGACGATCAACAGAGTCGAAAGCCTTTTTGAAATCAACAAAGCTAGCAACCAAAGGTTTCTAAAACTGTAAACATTTCTCAAGAATCTGCCTAAGTGAAAATATCTGATCCACACATCCCCTACCACTTCTGAATGCACATTGCTCATCACGCAATTGCCTGTCAACCAGATTCTTAATTCTATTAAGCACAATCATGGAAAGAACTTTACCTGGAATAGAGAGTAGGCTGATACCCCTATAGTTATCACAAGAACTGCGATCACCTTTTTTGAAAATAGGCATTACAACAGCTCTGGTAAAATCCTTAGGAACCATGTCTTTATCATAAAAGATATTCAGAATTTCAGTCATCCAAGTGGTAACCGAAACATTCCCAGCTCTGAGCATTTCTGTAGTAATTTCATCTACCCCTGGGGATTTATGAAGTTTAAGTTTAGAAATAGCCAAAATAACTTCAGATTGTGTTATAGGGCCAACATTAAAGCCACCAATGCATCTATCATCATTGCAAACAATGGGAGTAGAACTAACTACATTGTTTAGAACATCACTGAAATGCTCAGCCCACTTAGCCATGACAGAATCCTCACCTTCTATAACCTTAACTTGTTTATCCTTCAATCCCTGTATACCTGTCCGTTTTCTACCACACAAAACATTAACTATCTGGTACAGCTCTCTGCTGTTGTGCTGTCTAACTGCTTCCTCGGCTTTCTCAGCCAAACCATCAAGCCAAAAAATTCTTATCAGCAGCTAACTGATCCTTTACAAGTTTATTAAGGTCTCTGTAATGCTTTCTATTAGGACTAGTAGGGTATTGATTAAGGACATTCCTGCAGTTCTTTCTTTCCGAAATAAGCTCAAGTGCCTTATCACTCAGATAATTTTGCCTCTTCTGCTCCTTTTTTCCTAAAAGAGTACTGTTAGTGTCCAAAAAAGCCGGTTTAAAATGATCCCATTCTTCCTCAACTTCAGCAGTAAGCATACCATGACCGTCATAATGACTAAGTAACCTATCATGGTAAGCTTTAGCTATAACTGGGTCATTCAGAGCTTCAGTATTAAAGGTAAATTGTTTAACCCTAGCACAACACTTTTTAAGTTTAAGTTGCAAGACACTTTTAACTAGGTAATGGTCAGATCCAATTTCAGCTCCCCTATATGACTTGGTATTCCTGACAGAACTAGCCCATTTGCTTTTAATTAATATATAATCAATTATATTCTTATGCAGCCCATTAGGTGAAACCCATGTGTACTTATGTATGTCACTGTGTTTGTAATAAGTGTTAGTTATTCTGAATCCATTGAGTTTACTTACCTGTAGGAGACGTTGCCCATTGCCATTGCAGCTACCAATACCAAAAGGGCCAATCACCCCTCCCCAAAGGTCAGAGTCAGTACCAACTTTGGCATTGAAGTCACCAAGAACAAGGGTAATATCTCCTTTCTTGACAGAATTCAAAATATCCTGAAGTTGTTCATAAAACCTATCCTTCTCATCCTCATCGGCATCCTCAGTGGGGGCATAACAGTAGATAACATTCAGGTCTTTAACGCTTGTCTGAAATTTTGCTGTAAGAAACCTTTCATTAATGCACTCATATCCTAGAAGAGCATCACTAGCGTGTCTGCTGAGAAGCAGACCCACGCCTTGGTGATGCTTATTGTCGTCCCTCCCTGAAAAGAGAAATTTAAGATTATTTTTAAGAATCTGACCTTTATCTGTCCATCTGGTCTCTTGCAAGCTGAGAATATCTAAATTATAATGGTGGAATTCTTGTGTGAGGACATCAAGAGAAAAAGCTCTGTGCAGAGTCCTCACATTCCAACTACCTATGGAGAGAAAATGGTTAGTGGGATGTTTAAAGAAACTATGTTTATTGAGAGAGGGAGTGCCGACAATATCAAACAGCCCCCTAATCGCAGACATGGGGCAAAGACGCGTTTCCCCACTACTAAAGGCTGAAGCCATCTAAACTGGAAGATTTCCTCCAATGTAGAATTTGATGATTCCAATAGAAGTAAAGAGTTCAGGTGCCTGCGATGACTTCTGCTCAGGATTATCCACCAGCTGATAAACATATCCTGTGAATCTATTCACTTGGAGCTGTCAACCCACAACAAACAGAAAACACAGTGGAAGATTTTCCCTCCACAGAAGCCCACCAGTGCAGCAAAATCAGGATTTATAATCAAGCTCAGAGCCATATATCTGTCCAGTCCAGTGGGTTCATATGGTCAGCACCAGGACCCTGTGTGGTTGACCACTCCTCAGCTGGGTAGAAAAAAAAGAAAAGTAGCCATAGTTGTCCAGATCAGTAGGCCACACTAATCTGGCAGCCGTCCCCTTCCGTTCACTTCCACAAGAGAGTATCTCTTTTGAAAGTTACTAACGGTCCGCACCACGAGAAGGCGGGGTTGGACATTAGGTGCTAGGCCTGGCCGGTTCTATGCATCATCACAGGCGATTGGTGCATAGCTCTCCTTCCAGTGACTACCTAGCTACCATTTACAGACACTCTCCACATATCATCATCATCATCCTCAAGCAGCCATGGGCTACGGAGGTCCAAACAAGCTTTCATTTGACACATAAATCATTAAATTTCTCCATCGCATTTGAAAGTTATAGAGAAACAACTATTTTGAGAAATCCACAAACCGACAAATGTCAAGCTAATTATAGGAATTAATCTTGTGCTAATTATAGGAGAATCATTACTTTCTGTTCCAGCTACAGTTATTTGCAGTATTGTATTTAATAGAATTAAGAACTAAGTTGATGGACAACTCTGGGATGAACAGTGTGGATTTGGAAGTGGTAGGGGATGTATAGGTCAAATATTTTCACTTAGGCAAACTGTTGAGAAATGTTTCGAATTTTGGAATCTTGTGGTTATATGAGCTTTATAGATTTCAAACAGGATTTTGACTCTGTTGATTGATACAATTTGAGGTTGATCATTAATCACATGGAATAACTGACAAGTTAGCATAATGAAAGCTCTATAATTAACACTGAATAGTGCAAAAGAGTTGGTAAAGCTTGTAGGGACTGGTTTACTATTGCTAAACAAGGGTGCATTTTGTCTCCTCTCCTCTTTAGTTTGGTTATTGCATATGTTATGCAGAATTATATACAAATTGGAGATTTTGGCCTTAAGAGGTCTAGAGATTTGAAAATTTCTGATTTAGAGTATATGGGTGATTTGGCCATGTTGGCTAATGATGTTGACGAGACTTAGAGTAGGTTTGGTGATAAACAGAGAGAAAACTAAAGTGATGAAAATTGGTCAGGCAGGTGGTGTTTCAGTTGCAATGGCTGGTCTTGAGCAAGTGTCTCAGTTTAATTATCTTGGGAGCTGTTTGACAGATATTGGTGATATGCATCATGACATAAAGAGAAGAATAAGGGTTGCTGCTGGGACCTTCAAGAACCTACGGGAAATGTGGAAAAATAGTCATATACAGCTAAAGAATATTTTTTATAGTCTGACACTCTCATCAACATCTTTAGCTAACATGTTTTCAAGAATCTATGGGGTATGTGGAAAAATAGTCATATACAGCTAAAGAGTATATTTTATAGTCTGACACTCTCGTCAACATTATTAGATCAAATCATCCATATACTCTAATAGCTAAAGACTAGAATTAAGTTCTGTAATAATTTGTTTCTTTCCAGGGTTAGTTATGGTAAGGAAACTTGGGACCTTCTGTAAACAGAAAACTTAATGCCTTTGATTCTAGATGCATATGCAACATCTAGGTATCAGGAGGTTTGACTTTGTAAGTAATGATGAAGTTACAAGAAGGAGTCTGCAACCTCATTTGAGCAGCATATTGTGGAAAGAGACTGTTGGTTTGGCAATGTTGTCCATATGCATAGCTACAGACTGGCGAATAGGGTTATGATCAATGTACCTAGAATCATCAGGTACATTCAGGAAAAGAGGTAAACTGAGAATACGGTGGGCAGACAATGTAAAACAAGACTTTTGCTAGAATTGATCTACAGTGGGTAAATGCAGCAACTGTAGCTCAGGACAGACATGTTTGGGGAACAAAGTTACATATTCTTATTAGACCTCCATAGCCAATGGCTACACAAGGATTTTGTATGTATGTATGATAACATTTGCAAATATTTATATCTCTTAAAGCACCTAATAAACATTTTGTAGTTTTCCTTTGTAAAGGAAACATAGCATATATAACAATTAAAATGTCAGATATTTTGTGCAATATTCATCCAAAATATAAATTAGTATGATACTTATTGAAAATTAAAGTTTATGTACAAGTGCAAAAAGAAAAAAAGCTGTTAAGCTACAATTTTTTTCAATTCTCTTTTATTACA
This sequence comes from Ryuthela nishihirai, assembly GCA_038380435.1. NCBI lineage: Eukaryota > Metazoa > Arthropoda > Arachnida > Araneae > Heptathelidae > Ryuthela > Ryuthela nishihirai. The sequence goes on from JAWZYU010000037.1 coordinate 263,812, forward strand.
AACATAGAATAAACATTTTGATAAACATTTCAGTACCTTAATACTTCTAAATTTCATTTCATGGGTTTAAATAACACATTTATATCTCCTACAGTAAAGCACCTAATAAAACATTTTGCAGTTTTCCTTTGTAAAAGAAATAGCAAATATAACAATTAAAATGCCGCACATTTTTGTGCAATATTCATTCAAAATATAAATCAGTACTTATTTAAAATTAAAGTCTATGCACAAGTGCAAAAAAAAAGTAACCAGCTACATTTCATTAGCAGCATTTAAAAGTCAACTGTTAAGTAACATTTTTTTTTTCAATTCTCTTTTATTACAAACATAGAATAAATATTTTGATAAGCATTTTAGTACCTTAATATTTCTAAATTTCATTTCATGGGTTTAAATCAGTGATTCCCAACCTTTTCTGGACCACCGCCCCCTTTAGAAGAGAACAAAAATTTCAACGCCCCCCTAGTCCATAATAGTTAATTTTATATGAATTAAAATATTGTTGCATATTATCTGTACCTAATTTATCTGTTTATTTATCTATTAAAAATCATAATACCACCCCCATGGAAGGCTCCAGTGCCCACTGGGGGGCGGTATCGCCCCCGTTGGGAATCTATGGTTTAAATAAAACATTACTTACCATGGAAGAAATGATTTGATACATTCAGCAGATCAGAGAAACCTTCTAAGACCACTGAAGTGATACCCTTTTATATAAGTAAAAAAAAGAACAGAATGTTATGTAAAGCTTTATTCATTTACATAATAAATATTAAAGATATAACAAACATTCGATCAAAGTTCAATGTGCAGCTTCCATAACTAAGATATATTTTAAGTAAAATTCATTGAACCACCTTAAAATTAAAAAGAAGAAATAACAAAGAATATAAGATTAAAAAAAGTGATAAAACATCATTAAACATAATTTAAAGACATCAAAATATGGATGAACTTTTAAAACAAGTATGTCTTACAAATATTTACCTGAGCACAAAGCACTATTTTATTTGAGTCACATTCTTGACACAAATTAATAAGGATTTTTACAATATGCAATGATAAAGATGCCCATTCATTTTCATTTACTGCTTTTCGAAAATGCATTAGGAGTTCAAGGCTTAATTTTATGACATCACCATGATATATCACATTGTGCTTTAAGAAGACATCATTTCCAACAGACCGATGAAAAGTAGTATCTAAAAAGAAAGAAGAAACAGACATTATGATACATTAATTTAATGCTTTAGTACCATGATAGGTTACTTAATCATTATGACAGTCATGGTATGCTTACTACTGAAGTTGAGGAAGAATGGGATCATTTTAAACAGGCTTTTCTGGACACTAACAGTACTCTTTGAAGAAAAAAGGAGCAGAAGAGACAGAATTATCTGAGTGATAAGGCACTTGAGCTTATTTCGGAAAGAAAGAACTGCAGGAATGTCTTTAATCAATACCCTACTAGTCCTAATAGAAAGCATTACAGAGAACTTAATAAACGTGTAAAAGATCAGTTAGCTGCTGATAAGAATCTTTAGCTTGATGGTTTGGCTGACAAAGCCGAGGAAGCAGTTAGACAGCACAACAGCAGAGAGCTGTACCAGATAGTTAATGTTTTGTGTGGTAGAAAACGGACAGGTATACAAGGATTGAAGGATAAACAAGGTAAGGTTATAGAAGGTGAGGATTCTGTCATGGCTAGGTGGGCTGAGCATTTCAGTGATGTTCTAAACAGTGTGGTTAGTTCTACTTCCGTTGTGTGCAATGATGATAGATGTATTGGTGGCTTTAATGTTGGCCCTATAACACAATCTGAAGTTATTTTGGCTATTTCTAAACTTAAACTTCATAAATCCCCAGGGGTAGATGAAATTATTACGGAAATGCTTAGAGCTGGGAATGTTTCGGTTACCACTTGGATGACTGAAATTCTGAACATCTTTTATGATAAAGGCATGGTTCCTAAGGATTTTACCAGAGCTATTGTTGTCCCTATTTTCAAAAAAGGTGATCGCAGTTCTTGTGATAACTATAGGGGTATTAGCCTACTCTCTGTTCCAGGTAAAGTTCTTCCCATGATTGTGCTTAATAGAATTAAGAATCTGGTTGACAGTCAATTGCGTGATGAGCAATGTGGATTCAGAAGTGGTAGGGGATGTGTGGATCAGATATTTTCACTTAGGCAGATTCTTGAGAAATGTTTAGAGTTTCAGAAACCTTTGGTTGCTAGCTTTGTTGATTTCAAAAAGGCTTTCGACTCTGTTGATCGTCATAATTTGTGGATGATTGTGAAATCATATGGTATACCAGACAAGTTAGTTACCCTAATGAAAGCTCTCTATAATAACACTGAGTCATGTGTGAGAGTTGGTAAGGCTTGTAGCAATTGGTTTAGCATTACTTCTGGTGTTCGACAACGGTGCATTTTGTCTCCTTTTCTCTTTAGCTTGGTTATTGATTATGTTATGCGAAATTCACTTCAAGGGAAAGATTTTGGCCTTAAATGGACTGGAGATACGAAAATTTCTGATTTAGATTATGCTGATGATTTAGCCCTTTTGGCAAATGCTGTTGATAAGATGAACTCTTTCATTCGAGCTGTTGGTGAAACTGGTGGTAGAGCAGGTTCGGTTATAAACAGAGAGAAAACTAAAGTGATGAAAATTGGTCAGGCAGGCTGTGATTCAGTTAATCTGAATGGTTGCAGTCTTCAGCAGGTGTCACAGTTTAATTATCTTGGGAGCTATGTAACAGATAATGGTGATGTGCGGCATGAGATTAACAGACGAATAGGGATTGCGGCCGGGACTTTTAAGAATCTATGGAGAGTGTGGAGAAATAGGCGTATACACCTAAAGACTAAAATTAGACTGTATAATAGTTTGGTTCTTTCTCGGGTTAGTTATGGTAGTGAAACTTGGACACTTTGTAAACAGGATAACAGGAAACTAGATGCTTTTGATTCCAGATGCTTACGCAGTATCTTGGGTATTAGGTGGTTCAACTTTGTAACTAATGATGAGATTAGGCAAAGGAGTTTGCAACCTCCTTTAAGCAGCATATTGTGCAGTCCGTTGGTTTGGCCATGTTGCTCGTATGGATAATTATAGATTGGCGAATAGGGTTATGAACAGTGTGCCTAAAGGCCTCAGAAAGTAAGGGCACAAAGAAAGCACAAAGAAACAGCACCTTGTTAGAATTGATGTGCAGTGCCCAGATGCAGTAGATGTAGCTCAGGACAGACTTGTTTGGAGAACTAAATTGCACGATCTGGTTGGACCTCTGTAGCCCATGGCTGCTTGTGGATGATGATGATTATATATGTTTATTGCACATATATCTTATGTCAAAATATCTGCATTATATATGTAACAAAGAAATCTTCTGAATGAATGAAAATATTCAATCAACTCAAATAGCAGAAAAATGTTATTTCCATATATTACCCTCAGTAGCATGTTGTGAAGGGTGTGGACAAGGTGGGAAGCTGCCCCCCTGAAAATTTGGAGAGTGGACAAAGGATATATTTTGTCTACCAATGAATTTTGGATTTCATTTTAACCATACAAATGATACATACAGAAAAATGATTCCTACATTTTATTTTAGCTCCAATTGAAGATCACAAATGTTTTAAACTTTTCAATCAAGTCATAACTTTAGAATAGGAATATAAACTAATTCTTGCTATCCTGAATAAAGATTGAGAAATACAGTACAATATAGCTGATTTCTAGTGTGATCATGGCATCAAGTTAGGGTGGCAACCTCTTGGCTGGAAGCTTGGGTTGGGTTGTTTTACCTCTGAGCGGCACTTTTTTTTGCACACCATGGGCTAAATGGCCAGGTCACATGGAACCCGAAGGCTCAGAGAAGGTTGGGGGAGGGGACCCACTGGAACAGCTGTTGGGAGACAGATGGTAGCCTCCCGTCAAGGCCATCCAGCGTGTTCTTTAACGTGCACAGGGTATGGCTCTCCCACACACGGAGCCACGGCTTAACGTCCCATCCAACGGACGGTGGCCTTTCCAAGCCCATCGGTGTCCCCTACTGACCGTGGGCAGGGTGGGGAATTTTGCGGAGATAAATCTCAAAGTTGATCCAGCTGGGACTCGAACCTGGGAACTACAGATTACGAGCCTGGCGTGCTACCGACTGAGCCACTCCCGCCCCCGTAAATCTATGGGACCTGGGTTCGAGCCCTGGGTAAGGCATGGATGTATGTGTCGTTTTTCTGCTGAGGTCCTGCCATCCTCTCAGTCCTTCTACTCTGGCATATAAACTGACAGGCTCCTGTCAGACCACTGTGGCAAGCAGCTGCTTGAGGGGCTATTTATTATTATTTTTAATGAGTCATTAGAACTTACCTCAGAAAGTAATTAAAATTTAAGTAATAAGTATTGTTCGTACAGTTTAATAAAATAAATACATTCTAAACATTTGCAAAATGATTTTTAAATATTAGACAATCATGAACAATTTTTACGAAACAAGATAATTTATTGTTAAATATTTCACTTCCATAACTCTTTAAATACTGAATTAATATTGTTGAAAAATTGAGGTTTAAATAAATTTGATAATAATCTTTAATATTTTTTTTCACAAAGACATTTATTGATTTATAGATGTCTAAACGTCTACAGGTAATGCTGAGATTATCAATTATTGCTTGATCACTTTAACTTATCTTCAGTTACATTTTTCGATTATATGCATATTTTAGAAGTTATATAACTTTGAAGTTTGATTCCCATTGGCATAACATGGAAATTTTCTAATATTTTGGCAGGGGAATGCTTATAACAGAATGTGATTTACATGAATCTAAACCACACAGTTTTTGGCTTTTACAAACCGCACACAAAAGAGCTTTCCATGCTCTTACTTAGCATCATAAATTTTGTCAAAAAAAAGTAGTTTTCCTACAGCAATAAATAAATTGTTGCTAATGGATGATTTAAAAAAATTCCAATAGTTAATATGAGTTCTCATTCCTTATGAATAATCACTTATTTGTGACTAATAAGTCCTAATATTTTAATTCCACCCTGGGATGGTCATCACAGGATGCATTCAATTGGGACTCTGATTTTTGTATATGCTTTATGAGTGGCTTCTAATGCTTGCTCAGTAGAACACTCTGTATGTTATGTGTCTTGTTAGGTGATGACTATTACTTTCATGAGTAGCTTTCAAACTCAATCACTAAACTGATCACATGGATTGTGTTTCAAAAATATGCTACATATGTAATGCATACAAATTAGATTAAATCGGGACAAAGTATATTAATAGTGTAACTTGAAATCTTTTAAGGAAATATTCTTGTTATAATAAAATATAGTATATTACTGCTTAATACGGACAAAAAAGATCTTACCATTACTTATCTCAACATCACCTTCATAACCATTGTTGTGGAAGGAACCTGATTCACTATCACTATATTCTGATGACAGCAAAGGATCAGAATCACCAATAAACTTCATAGTAAGTTGAGAACTCTACGGTTATGAAAAATATATACTTTAATATCACTTTTTCATTCAAGATATAAGAACTTTAACAAAAAAAGCATTAAGTAAAACTATTCAAATTATAAAAAAAAAAGTGTTTAAAATGATTCAATACACATTATAAATATATATATATTTAGAGGCAATGAAGAACATTTAAATCATATGTGAGGTTAGTCATAAAGGTAAATAAGAAGCATTAGTTATCAAATTATTATCAATTAAAATTTAATTATTTTTTTCTGTCAAGATCCATAAGCAGTATCTAGAACACACTGGAAAGAGAATTCTGCACCATTCCGTGAGATGATGCCTGGAACCAACCATGCGTAGCACCTTCACCTAAGACTTTTTTTTCCCACCATTTTGAGAAGTGCTAAATTTATAAGAGACGTTCAAAAAGTTCTTTACATGCATCTGCAGAACGGGGCGGGGGTGGCTCAGTCGGTAGCGCGCCAAGCTCGTAATCTGCAGTTTCCAGGTTTGAGTCCCAGCTGGGTCAGCGTTGAGATTTATCTCCGCAAAACTCCCCGCCCACTGTCAGTAGGGGACACAGATGGGCTTGGAAAGGCCGCTGTCCGTTGGATGGGACGTTAAGCTGTGGCCCCGTGTACGGGAGAGCCATACCCTGTGCACTTTAAAGAACACGCTGGATGGCCTTGATGGGAGGCTACCATCTGTCTCCCAACAGCTGTTCCAGTGGGTCCCCTCCCCCAACCTTCTCTGAGCCTTCGGGGTCCTTGTGACCTGGCCATTTAGCCCATGGTGTGCAAAAAAGTGCCGCTCAGAGGTAAAACAACCCAACCCATCTGCAGAACAAAAACCATTGTACTTACCTCAACAAAACTTTTACTGTCCTACAAAGTATTCCCCTCCAGCATCTATGTAAATCTGCAGATAGCTATGGAAATTCTGGAATGCTCGATGGTACTCCTATTGGGGAATACTCCACAACCCTGAATGCATTTTATAAGATCTTGCATCCTTGAAAAAAGGCTTCCTTGCAAGTTCCTTTTGTTTTTGGAAACAAACCAATAGTTGCATGGTGCAAAATCAGGTGAATATACAGAATGGGCTAGCTGTTTTATTTTTTTTTCTGCTCCAGATAGACTGCAGCTTGCTTGGTTTCATGAGCACTGGCATTATCATGAAAAAAAAAAGAGAACTTTTGACATGCCTGTTGTTGAATGCTGCTGCTTCATCTCCTTAAACATTTTGGGTAAAACAATGTTGGTGTAGTATTGGCAATTTATAGTCATGTTTTGTTTTAGGTAAGGTGTCCACAGATACCGCTCCTTGGGAATTGAAAAAAAAATCTGAACATCCTCTTCATTGAGCAAAAAGTCTTATTCAGAGAATTTGGGGATGTGGTTCATCTTCTGCATCCCTAGTAATAAAACCATATCTCATCACCTGTGACAATGTTAACTGTGTGTGACCACTAGGTTCAAACATTGCCAGCATCTCCTTGCAAGAGTCAACTCTAGCCCTTTTTAGCTGTTCTATCAGTTAGGTGGGGTACCCATTTAACACAGATCTTTCAGAACTTTAAATATTGATGAATAATTGCTTCCACACTGCAAATTGATACATTGGCATCTAAACTTATTATTTGAATGGTGATGTGTGGGGTTTCCTTAACGAACAGCAGCGATAGTTCTTTCGTTCACAGCCTCCTTCGGTCTTCCTACATGAGGCAGGTTTTTGAAGCTCTGCTATTCTCTGAATTTGTGAGTTGGGTTTTACCTCTGAGCGGCACTTTTTTGCACACCATGGGCTAAATGGCCAGGTCACATGGACCCCGAAGGCTCAGAGAAGGTTGGGGGAGGGGACCCACTGGAACAGCTGTTGGGAGACAGATGGTAGCCTCCCGTCAAGGCCACCCAGCGTGTTCTTTAACGTGCACAGGGTATGGCTCTCCCACACACAGGACCACGGCTTAACGTCCCATCCGACAGACGGCGGCCTTTCCAAACCCATCGGTGTCCCCTACTGACCGTGGGCAGGGCGGGGAATTTTGCGGAGATAAATCTCAACACTGACCCAGCTGGGACTCAAACCTGGGAACTACAGATTACAAGACTGGCGCGCTACCAACTGAGCCACTCCCGCCCTCTGAATTTGTGCATTCATCTTGTAATAGTGCCATATGAACAGACATGATACTCAAATACTTCTGATAAATTGGCATGAATTTTTTTCGCATTCTCCTTAAGCTGCATCATTGTGAAAATGTAAAATCTTTCCATAGTAACAATATAGATTTTGCAGACCAAACTTTATGTGCAAAGAGGAAAATTATGATACAGTCCTTGTTTTTAACACATGATGCAAGTTTAGACAAGCTTTCAAACAAGCCATAGCACATTAACTTAGGAGGAATTAGTTCAAACCTACAAGCATGGGTTGAGTTGTTTTACCTCTGAGAGGCACTTTTTTGCACATCATGGGCTAAATGGCCAGGTCACATGGACCCTGAAGGCTCAGAGAAGGTTGGGGGAGGGGACCCCACTGGAACAGCTGTTGGGAGACAGATGGTAGCCTCCCGTCAAGGCCACCCAGCGTGTTCTTTAACGTGCACAGGGTATGGCTCTCCCACACACAGGACCACGGCTTAACGTCCCATCCGACAGACGGCGGCCTTTCCAAACCCATCGGTGTCCCTACTGACCGTGGGCAGGGCGGGGAATTTTGCGGAGATAAATCTCAACACTGACCCAGCTGGGACTCAAACCTGGGAACTACAGATTACAAGACTGGCGCGCTACCAACTGAGCCACTCCCGCCCTCTGAATTTGTGCATTCATCTTGTAATAGTGCCATATGAACAGACATGATACTCAAATACTTCTGATAAATTGGCATGAATTTTTTTCGCATTCTCCCCAAGCTGCATCATTGTGAAAATGTAAAATCTTTCCATAGTAACAATATAGATTTTGCAGACCAAACTTTATGTGCAAAGAGGAAAATTATGATACAGTCCTTGTTTTTAACACATGATGCAAGTTTAGACAAGCTTTCAAACAAGCCATAGCACATTAACTTAGGAGGAATTAGTTCAAACCTACAAGCATGGGTTGAGTTGTTTTACCTCTGAGAGGCACTTTTTTGCACATCATGGGCTAAATGGCCAGGTCACATGGACCCTGAAGGCTCAGAGAAGGTTGGGGGAGGGGACCCCACTGGAACAGCTGTTGGGAGACAGATGGTAACCTCCTGTCGAGACCATCCAGCGTGTTCTTTAACGTGCACAGGGTATGGCTCTCCCGCACACGGGGCCACGGCTTAACGTCCCATCCGACGGACGGCGGCCTTTCCAAGCCCATCGGTGTCCCCTACTGACCGTGGGCAGGGCGGGGAATTTTGCGGAGATAAATCTCAACGCTGACCCAGCTGGGACTCGAACCTGGGAACTACAGATTACGAGCCTGGCGCGCTACCGACTAACAGCAAGACAAAAATAACCCAAACAACAACAGAAGTGGTATAGAAATCTTGCTGATTTAAATCAATTTATTATTAACATACAAAGTTCAAATATTTACTTATATAAAAAAATTGTCTTATGGATGGGTATTGAGAGTTCAACCATAATAATATACATTACTAAACCCACAAAATAACTATTAGATAATAGGCAAAAAAACTATTTCATGATCCGATTAAATGTGATTTCATTTGTATTAAATAAAAAAATTAAATTAAAAAAAAATTAAATTATTTAAAAAAATTTAAATAAACATACTTTCTTAGCTTTAAAGTTGTTCACATCCGTGTCTATGTTACAATTCTTCAAAGCACAGTGGACAAAAACATCAAGTAACAATTCCAAATCTTTATTCCTGAGTGGTCTGAAGTCTTTAATAATATCTTGAACTGATTTTATTACTTCTGCTTTGTTTAGAATCTGCAATAATAACAATATACGGTACTGTGCAAATTAGTTTGGACAATAGGAAAATGCAGTAACAAAGACATAATTAAAATATTTATTTGTTTAATAGTGTACATAGTTAATAGATAATGTGACCCCCCTTAGTTTTAATTACTTCTTTCCCCCTATCAACCATTGATGCCACTAGCTTTCCACACATCTTCACGTCAGGGTCGTAGTACCACACTTTCATGACACTTTCTATCATTTTGGTTTTCGTCGTGCAATCCATCTTAGATATGCACGCTTTACTAATGGCCCACAAATTTTCAATTGAGTGTACATCGGGTGAATTTCCTGGCCACTCCAATACCTTCAAATGTTGCTGGATAAAGAAGCTCTTAGCAAGCTTAGGATTGAGGCATGGAGCCAGATCCTGTTGAAATACCCCATCGCCGTTAGGAAACAGCTTCTGCAGTGTTGGGACCATTTTCGCCTCCAGAACGCCTATTTACTTTTTGCTGTCCATCATTCCTTCAATGGGGGGAAGCGTCTGTGGCCCGGAAGCTATGAAACACCCCCAAAACATGACCTTGGGTGGCTGTTTGGGGGATTGCTGGATGTGGCCAGATCGAAGAGGTTCTCCAGGCTTCGCTTGTCCCAACTAATTCGCACAGTACTGTATGTTTAAAATACTTAATATGCAATTAAATACAGTCAAAACATTTATAACAAAGTCAGCTCAAATGAAGCAAAGCCCATTCACCTTAGCTGAGTTTTAAACCTATGTGTACTTTTCATTATGAATGCTTTTTCTGTTCACTACTGATATAAGGAACCTTTTCTGTTCTTCAGTGTCCTTTTAATCAGAGCAAATTGAGTAGTCCATTGACCAAATTCTCTACTTTTTCCCTCTATTTTTCGTTTTTACAGTAATGCAGTTTTCAATGCCAGCTGGCCTCTGAGGGCTTTGATTTGTCTTGTAAAACAGAATGTTCAGTCCCCTTCCTTAGGTGGGGAAACCTGTTTACTGAGCTAGGAAGGGTCAAAATTTTGAACTGAATCAGTAACATCCCATTTTGAACTGAATCAGTAACTGAATCATCACAAAAATTCTTAAAAGAAAAATAATTGGTCAATCAAGGTGAATTAAACAAGAAAATTTGTTAGCTTGCTGATTGTTACACAGGTAGAGTGCACTACTGGACAATTGAACAGCTCGAGGGTGAGAGGATTTATATATATATTTATATATATTATTTATATATATTATATATAAGTAGTGATGAGTCTTTAGCCTATTGGCTAAAGACCTCATCACTACTTACAAATGTACTTGTGTATGTAAAAAATATAAAGTACAGATTTCTCTAATATAATGATTTCAACAAAGCAAGTCATGATAAATAGATTTAATATGGCTACTGATCTAAGGGACCTGGGTTCGAGCCCCGGGTAAGGCATGGCTGTTTATGTCGTTTTTCTGCTGTCCTGCCATCCTCTCAGACCTTCTACTGTGGCATATAAACTGACAGGCTCCTGTCAGACCTCTGTGGTAAGCAGCTGCTTGAGGGGGTATTTATTATTTTTTTATTTATTTATACTTCATTTAGTTGCTAGATGATACACTCCAACTTTATTAGCACTATATTAATATTCAGGAGATTTATGAAGCAACAGGGGCGGGGGAGGCTCAGTCAGTAGCGCGCCAGGCTCATAATCTGTAGTTCCCAGGTTCGAGTCCCAGCTAGGTCAGCGTTGAGATTTATCTCCGCAAAATTTTCCCGCCCTGCCCACGGTCAGTAGGGGACACCGATGGGCTTGGAAAGACCGCCGTCCGTCGGATGGGACGTTAAGCCGTGGCCCCGTGTGCGGGAGAGCCATACCCTGTGCACGTTAAAGAACACGCTGGATGGCCTTGACGGGAGGCTACCATCTGTCTCCCAACAGCTGTTCCAGTGGGTCCCCTGCCCCAACCTTCTCTGAGCCTTCGGGGTCCATGTGACCTGGCCATTTAGCTCTTGGTGTGCATAAAAGTGCCGCTCAGAGGTAAAACAACCCAACACAACCTATGAAGTAACAGCAAAATGAAACTAAAACCAGCAACTCTTAAAGAAGACAAGATCGCTCCAATTGTGTGCACAGCCAAAATGGCTCTGACAAGGGAAGCTCATTATAAATTAAGTTTAAATTGAATGATGAGATATACACAAATGCCAATAAAGAGAACTGCAACTGAAATTTCTTAAAGTGTTGAGTCTCTAAAAGTTCCCTGCCCTGCCCACGGTCAGTAGGGGACACCGATGGGCTTGGAAAGGCCGCCGTCCGTCGGATGGGACATTAAGCCGTGGCCCCGTGTGCGGGAGAGCCATACCCTGTGCACGTTAAAGAACACGCTGGATGGCCTTGACGGGAGGCTACCATCTGTCTCCCAACAGCTGTTCCAGTGGGTCCCCTCCCCCAACCTTCTCTGAGCCTTCGGGGTCCATGTGACCTGGCCATTTAGCCCATGGTGTGCAAAAAAGTGCCGCTCAGAGGTAAAACAACCCAACCCAACTCTTAAAAGTTCCATATTTACAATTTGCATCGGATATTCCATACTGCAGGTGAGCAAATGCAAGTACTTACATGGTTACAAAAATGTGATCAATCTACCTAAACAACTATCAGGAAAAGGGTACAAGAATTCATGAAAATTATACTACTAAATTTAAACAAAGCATTAATATCAATAAATTCCTATCTTGATTTACGTAATTCCTGTGTAGCATCATATAGATACAGCTTTAGACTTTCTACTCATAAATATAAAGGTACTTTAACTAAATGGTAAGATGCAATAATATGGAAATGTAATTATTTAAGGCAAGTTAAATCATACCATGCAAATAAAAGAAATATTTACTATTAAGATGAAACTAGGGTAAATTCATAAACTAGGCGTAATGGCTTCTAAAGTGTGGCAGTAGATGTAATACGTGGACAAGATTTTGAAAATATACTTGTTGACTTAGCAGAAGTACTGAAAATACCAAAGGCAATGTATTAGATGACAGTGATTTCTAGCAAATCACGAACTGAAATACATCTTTATTTTAAAGTTAAATTTGTTCATATGGTTCCCTTTATAACATTTCTATCATTTCATATTTATTCACAAACATTTACATAATGAGTTGGGTTGGGTTGTTTTACCTCTGAGCGGCACTTTTTTGCACACCATGGGCTAAATGGCCAGGTCACAAGGACCCCGAAGACTCAGAGAAGGTTGGGGGAGGGGACCCACTGGAACAGCTGTTGAGAGACAGATGGTAGCCTCCCGTCAAGACCATCCAGCGTGTTCTTTAACGTTGGGTTGTTTTACCTCTGAGCGGCACTTTTTTGCACACCATGGGCTAAATGGCCAGGTCACATGGACCCCGAAGGCTCAGAGAAGGTTGGGGGAGGGGACCCACTGGAACAGCTGTTGGGAGACAGATGGTAGCCTCCCGTCAAGGCCATCCAGCGTGTTGTTTAACGTTTGGTTGTTTTACCTCTGAGCGGCACTTTTTTGCACACCATGGGCTAAATGGCCAGGTCACATGGACCCCGAAGGCTCAGAGAAGGTTGGAGGAGGGGACCCACTGGAACAGCTGTTGGGAGACAGATGGTAGCCTCCCGTCAAGACCATCCAGCGTGTTCTTTAACGTTGGGTTGTTTTACCTCTGAGCGGCACTTTTTTGCACACCATGGGCTAAATGGCCAGGTCACATGGACCCCGAAGGCTCGGAGAAGGTTGGAGCAGGGGACCCACTGGAACAGCTGTTGGGAGACAGATGGTAGCCTCCCGTCAAGGCCATCCAGCGTGTTCTTTAACGTGCACAGGGTATGGCTCTCCCGCACACGGGGCCACGGCTTAACGTCCCATCCGATGGACGGCGGCCTTTCCAAGCGTATATGTGTCCCCTACTGACCGTGGGCAAGGCAGGGAATTTTGCGGAGATAAATCTCAACGCTGACCCAGCTGGGACTCGAACCTGGGAACTACAGATTACGAACCTGGCGCGCTACCGACTGAGCCACCCCCGCCCCTTACATAATGAACACTGACAGTTATTTAGCACTAAAGATACAAGGTCTTACATCTCTGGACCTATGTTTTATATCCACATGTTTGACGTGTGTTTAAAAATGAGTAAAAAAAAAACCAATAAATCTGTTCACCCTACTTAAAAGGCTTATTTCAAATCTATGAGCTTTAAAAGTGGCCCTACATTCACAAAGAATATTTAATATCCATTAATTATATTGAGTAATATACTGCTACATATATTAAATGACGAGATGTTTCTTAAACACAAATAAAATCTATTAACTATGTTACAAGTGCAGGCAGGTATCCAAGATTTCTTATGGAGAGTGCTGAAGCTAAATTTAAAAATAAATAAATATATACCCCCTCAAGCAGCTGCTTGCCACAGAAGTCTGATAGGAATCTGTCAGTTTATAAACCATAGTAGAAGGTCTGTGAGGATGGCGGGACCTCAGCAGAAAGACAACACATACATCCATGCCTTACTCAGAGCTAGAACCCAGGTCCCACTATTCAGTAGCCAAGTGTGTGCTATCCACTCAGCCATGAGACAACATTGAAAAAATAAAAAGTTTGGCACACTATATAGTATTTTCAAGACATCTGTGATGGCAAGGGGCTTTTTTCTTTTGTGCATATATATACAGGGTGAATCTGAAAAAGTGGGCAAAACTTTACGGGGTGGTAGAACGCAGCTATACGAGCAATATTCGTCAGAGAATGTATGGTTGGAACGCAAATGGCGAGCCGCTAGGTGGCGTTGGAAATGGTATAAAAGGGTTGGTCCTCACACCCAACGGCATAAAAATAACGTACGCAAAGTGCATGTCCGCCGTTTCGTGGTTAGTATAACCAGCCATCCTCTTGGCAATCCATGGTAGAAATGCCGTTGGGTGCGAGGACCGACCCTTTTATACCATTTCCAACGCCACCTAGTGGCTCGCCGTTTGCGTTCCGACCATACATTCTATGACGAATATTGCTCGTATAGCTGCGTTCTACCACCCCGTAAAGTTTTGCCCACTTTTTCTGATTCACCCTGTATATGCATTCTTAGTGCACTTGATTACTGATCAAAGGTACCTGGGTTTGAGAGTCAGATAAGGCATGGATATTTGCGTTGTCTTTCTGCTGAGGTCTCGCCTTCCTTACAGATCCTTCTACTATGGTGTATAAACTGACAGGCTCCTGTCAGACCTCTGTGGCAAGCAGCTGCTTGAGGGAGTATTTATTTTATCATATGTAGAAGAAACTTGTCTTCTTTTGACTACAAAAGCGGTTTGCTTTGTTAAAAACCATATTGTGTTGGCAGGTCAGAAAACCAAAATTTCAGAGATTGATTGACAATTTCATTGCGTGCTGATTAGAATTTTATTTCACATCTATTCTTTCATGGTTACAGATTAAAAATAAAGGGTAGGCCATATCCCATTTCTATATCCTGACAAGCTGAAACTACTTACGTATCATTTTATTTAACTTCAGTTAACATGGCGTTTTCTCCACCTTGAATAACACCTATAGTTTTATAATTTTTCAATTTCAAAGGTTTAAGGGGTGTGCTGTAATACTCTAAGACCCCCACCCCACCCCCACCCATTGAATAAGTGCCTACACGTGTTTTAATGAAATACAAATGTGAACAAAATATATATATATATATTACCTCTAAAGAGTTGTAAAAATCCACTGGCACTATGAGAAACACGGTAAAGATGCTTTCTACTAATGATAAAACTGTTTCTAAGCACTCTTTCTTTCTGCTAATTTCTTGTTTTATCACTATGTTGTGTAGCATTAACATTAAAAGTTTGTAACTAGTATGAAGCAGTTTATTTGAACTAAAACATATGCAGCTTTTTGGAACTCGAAGGATTAATTCTGTGTATACAGTCCAGAGATCTGTAATGAAATTCAGATAATTGGTTCCTATATCTCCTTTTTCAGTGAACTTTAAGTTACATTTTGATTCTTGATCTGTTACAACTTTATTGTTTGATTTGCCATATTCATTATAGCCAATTTTGATATTTTTTTCACTTGATGTTTGCCGAACGTTCTCTTCGAGGAACTTATCTGACTCGCATTCTTCACATATAAACTTCATGTAATCACTTGTATGTTGAAGAAGGTCATCACAAAATGTTGCCACAGCTGAAGAAAGTCTATCTGAACTCTCTACAAAGTTAATATTTATGTTCAGATTTTTCATTAGCTCTTCTGCTTCTGAAATAATTAATACTTCTAGTGTTTGACGAGAAAGTTGACGAAATTCTTGATGATGCATTAACTGATAGACAGTTTGCATTCCTCCAAGATTGTTGAAAACTGATGATCTTTCATTACTTAATAACAAATGTGGAAGGGTGGCAAGGCAGCATTCAGCATGAGTATAATTTACAGACGAGTAACTTTCACAATCAGAATCTAACCGCAAAAATTCTGGCAGAATCACTCTCATATACAATTGCTTTTTTAAACTTTCAACACCAATTGCAGTTAGTTGACAAAGATGCCTTGCTATTAAATGTACACTATTTATCTCATTCAAATGAAGCAAATATTTGTAATTATTTAAAACATCCCAAATAGGATCATCATCATCTACATTAGCACGAGGGTATTTTTCACTTTCCCATTCTGAAGTTGTCATGGTTTTCTGTGGTTTATTGGCAAGATATAACACAGGAGGAACCATCTTATCACAAAAGAGACACCATTTTTTACAAGCAACAGTCAAACCTAACTGTTTGAGCAATGTTTTTTCAATAAGAGACAGAAACATTTGTTGCAATTCAATATCATGTTCTGAAAATGTGCTGAGGAAACCATTCAGGACTAAAGATACATTGAGACAACAGCATATTCCAGCCTCCTCAATACACTTTATCACAATTTTCATTGTTGATTTCAATTTGGCAACTCTGCATATTTTGAATAACAAATGATTCATTGCTGCCACACAACACAAAGGTACTGTATTACTAATGCTATGACTAACAGGTGGTCCAAGTATGTTATCATGGTGATGCAAATAATCGTTTAAGTTACAGAGTTGGTGTCGTTGATTTTCACACATGGACTTATGAGAATGTAATGCTCTAGTTCTTTTAAGGTTTAAAATAAGATTTTTGATTAGATGTAAAATTTTTGTTACTTGGTACAGATTTCCTTCTGAGTAATCAGTCTCTAAATGTGAAATAAGATTACAGCAGATAGTTTCTCCTTTACTATCTGAAAAAGTTCTAATTATCTGTATAAGTTTTGAGTAATCATCTGTACAATATAACACAGTATTATGTAATATTATCAAGACTCCTAAGATGGCATCAAAAACAAACTGACAATCAGTTCTTCTGCCCATGTCAGAATTTATAAGAATAGTTGAGTTTTTAGAAATGTGTGCATTAACACCATCAAAGGCTATAGCAAGCAATATTCTAAAGGTTTCGTCATCCCTTTCAATTACATAATCATTGTTTGTGCTAATTAATATTGAAGTTGACATAAATATTATGCGCATTAACTGATCTCTTAGCCTACCAATATCATATTCTGTCCATTCTTTAAGATCATAATGGTTACTATTTAATAAAGCTAAAGTCTCCCGAGCAAAGTTTACAACAATATATGATGATGATGCAGCTAATGATGAGCAAAGAGGAAATGCCTTTCGATCCAGTAAAGTTATCTGTTGTAAAATGCAAATAATAAAATCAATAAATTCTGTAACAGATACAGT
The DNA here is from genome assembly GCA_038380435.1 of Ryuthela nishihirai. Taxonomy (NCBI): domain Eukaryota; kingdom Metazoa; phylum Arthropoda; class Arachnida; order Araneae; family Heptathelidae; genus Ryuthela; species Ryuthela nishihirai. The sequence goes on from JAWZYU010000037.1 coordinate 281,034, forward strand.
ACAATGTCTAATTACTGTCAATGAATCATCACACAGAACTGATGCTAAAATAAGATTATCTTGCCTACTATAGTCACTATCTGACAAGTCAACCTGTTGACCTGAGAGATCATCTTTAGAATTATTTCCTGGTAGTCTTTTCAGTGGTAGAGTAGTAAAAGAATTTCTTGCAATATCATCATCTGAACTAGAACTGTTATTTTCATCTTTCAGTTTTTTCCTTTCTTTGCTAACTTTCTGTCTTAACATAAGCTTGCTGTGAGAAGTTTTTCGCAAAATTTGACATTTTTTCATTTGCCTTGATTGCTGATTAGTGAATACGCCAAAATTCTTGCTTTTCTTTGACAATACATCAAAGCAACATTCTATATCTAAAAGTGGAGATCTTCTCATAAGATGTTCTGAAATTGAGAAAAGAAACATAATTATGTAAACATGTGTATTTTTCCTTCCATCAGTCACTTATAGACACGTGAGATTAAGAGAATAAAAACGGCAAGCTTTAGTAGATATAAAAATTATACAAGCACAAATGTAACATATTTTCAAAGTTTCCTTTCCAGATGTTTTTAAGATTCACATTAATATTTATATGGCTTGTAAATTACATTAAACTTTAAAAAAATTTTAAAATTAAGTATTGGAATTGGCTTAACATTTAATAGCAGTTAAAAAGTGAAAGAATTATAAAATGCTGCAAATAATATTACCACAATCAGGAACTGTGTGTTGCCATTCCTAATTTGATGTCTGCATCAGTACACCATTTTATAGCTCTTTCACTTTCTAACCATTTTTATATTTTAAACCATATTTAATTTTATTTCTATTTCAATGCTTACTGTAATATTTTAATTACTTAAATATGAATTTGAAGGTTTTAAAACCAGCTATCAGTTGAAGTTAAAAAAAAAGAGAAAACTTGATGAAAATTCATCCAGCTGATTAAGACTCTTTTATTTAGTTGAAAATTTTCTAATAAAAGTCTAACATAAAAGGTTTTTTTTTTTAATAAAAAAATAAAAAAAATAAAATAAATAAATAAAAAAATAAAAAATAATAAAAAATAATATTTTAAATAAAAAATAAATAAATAAGTAAAATCAGTATCAACCCAAAAAAAAATCACACACCAGTCTCCTGGATTTAAAAATAATGCCTTATGTCACACAACATTTGCTTTAACAGTTAAACTAAGATGGTAATGATTAACACTTGAATAAATAAGGTTATCAGCCACAGTTCTATTTCACTGGATAGCTTCCATGTGCTATTTATTACCAAGAGTGAATCAGTTCATTAAGAATACTTTGGTTTTTAAAAACCTAAAAGTTGAATTGTTTTGCCTCTGAGTGGCACATTTTTGCACACAACAGGCTGAATGGCCAGTTGGTTGGTTGGTCACAAGGACCCCAAGAGCTCAGAGAAGGTTGGGAAGGGGACCCACTCACTGGACAGCTTGGCAGTAGATAGTAGCCTCTCATCAAGGTCATCCAGCATGTTCTTTAATCCTTCCAGTGTCCAGGCTGAAAAACAGGTTTCCATCCAGGGGCCAAGCTATTTTCTGCCTATCTTCAGCCAAAAAAAAACCTTTAACTTTAGAATTTTTTTTGCCAAATAACTAATGAAAGGAATTATGGCATGTTGTATGCCAAATTAATCAGTATTTAATTCTGGATTTTCTTAAAATAAAGTATTTAACAAAAATGATGATATGTTTTATTTTAATGGGACTTTTTTAGAGTTATGTAGTAAAAAATGCATCTGGTATGCAAATAAAAATTTAAAAAAAAAACTAACAGAAATGATTACAATGCACATGAATAGAATGGCTATATATTTCTAAATAACAAAAATAAATATTTTTTGGTTTTAAGTAAATATTTTTCTCGTTTTGCAATTTTTTTCTTGGTACCATACTTTGAGAAAATTCCAGGCTTTTAGCCAATTGTGCTGAGTCAAATAAACAAGTCAACTTTAGAATTTTTTTAAAAATAACCGATCAACAGAAATAGGTCATGTTATATATCAAATTAAACAGAATTTAATTATGAATTTTATAAAATTAAATATAAATAAATAAATTTCCAAGCATATTGATTTTAATAAGCCTTTTTCTATGTGATATGGTGAAAAAAAAGATCGCACTATACAATTAAGGCTTTACTTTGAAAACCCTGCTGTCTAAAAATAGTTAAATTATATATTTATCGAAAGGAAATTTCCTCCCGAGTAATATAATATTCAACCTGAAATATGATTTTAATTTTTTTTTAATGATTCTTTTCAATATCGTATATTTTAAACACGGCCAGTGTTATACTACGTGACTTGGACTTCTCACATTCACGGGATTTTCTGAACTGGTTATGAAATAGGAAAAAACTTCCTTGGCTGCTTGTTTTGCTAAATATTATGATTTTTTTTCTTTGGGTGTTGAATTTTGGCGATCTTGGCTGTGTGCAGAAAGGTTTGTGCACCAAGGGCTAAAAAAAACAAAAAAAAACACCATGGGCTAAATGGCCAGGTCACATGGACCCCGAAGGCTCAGAGAAGGTTGGGGGAGGGGACCCACTGGAACAGCTGTTGGGAGACAGATGGTAGCCTCCCGTCAAGGCCATCCAGCGTGTTCTTTAACGTTGGGTTGTTTTACCTCTGAGCGGCACTTTTTTGCACACCATGGGCTAAATGGCCAGGTCACATGGAACCCTAAGGCTCAGAGAAGGTTGGGGGAGGGGACCCACTGGAACAGCTGTTGGGAGACAGATGGTAGCCTCCAGTCAAGGCCATCCAGCGTGTTCTTTAACGTACACAGGATATGGCTCTCGCGCACACAGGGTCATGGCTTAACGTCCCATCCGATGGACGGCGGATTTTCCAAGCCCATCGGTGTCCCCTACTGACCGTGGGCGGGGAGGGGAGTTTTGCGGAGATAAATCTCAACGCTGACCCAGCTGGGACTCGAACCTGGGAACTACAGATTACGAGCCTGGTGCGCTACCGACTGAGCCACCCCCGCCCCGCCGTTACAGTTCAAAATACTGATGGATTCAGTTGTGCACCAAAGCACCAACCCTTCCTGAAATTGCCCTCCCAAATGACTGCTGATTTCCATAGCAAGGAAGTCTATTTTGTTTAAGTATCCAAGACATTCATTTTCAAAAAACGTAAAGCTGTTTTTTACTAAAAAAAACAAGAAATAATAAAATTAAAATTACATATAACCTAATGGAATGTTAAATAAAATATCTGCAACAACTTTTAACCAGCCTCCAATCTAGCATAACTCAGAAAGATCGATAAATCAGCCAATTGTAAGATCGCTAACTAACAGAAGTAAATCTACAGAAATAAATTTGCTTTCGTATCCAAAAACTCATTTATTTTCTGAAAACGATACTAGATCAAAGTTTTACTGGAAAAGTAATAAATAATATAACAGAAATTAACATATAGCCTAACATGATGTTAAAATATCCACAGCAACAAGTTGTAGGCCGGCCATACTATAAAACCATAACTATACTAGTTATACCATAACTATGAAAAAAAATCAATACCTATCGATCGGCCAAAAGATCACTAATTTCCGAAAATAAATCTACTGAAATGAAAACTAAGGTTTAAATATAAAAAAAATACTAACTTTACAAAGAGTATCCAATATGCTGGACCAAAACTGTAAACAACACTTATAATAGCACACGCAATGGAGATTGCATCAGCCATCTGCGTTTTGTTTGCCTCAGTGAAGCATAACTAATTAAATGCAGGTGCAACCAGAATTTCTAAGAAGGATGTGTTTACTTTCAGTTTCGATTTTGAAGGTGGGAAAGATGCATAGAATGCTGGGAAAAATAATAAAAATAACTTGGGAACACTGAAATACATTTATGACAGAAAAGAGTGTGAAACAAAAAAAAAAAACTGCGGTATGTATTATGTAATTACTTCCAAAATCTATGGTTCTTAAAAATAGCATTTTTTTTGTTAATATTTAGGAGATTTTCTAAAACTTCAGGAAAAATTTGTTGATATCAGCTAAAATTAAACTTGCAACATTAAATCACAAAGTTGCTTCAGCAAACAGGAACGTTAACAAGCAGATCGGCAATACCATTTAGTGCTTCTAAGAAATGGCAATCAGATGGCTCTATAAAAATATTTATATTGTTGTTTAATAAAATATGCATCCAATTAAAAAGAAACTTTATTTTTAAAGCCTGAATCATATATTTTTATAAGATATATATAAGAAATTTACAATGGTAATTTTTATTTTTAAAAAAATTTATATTTTTTTATTGCACTAAAAACGTATGTATACATCCTTGGCCTCTGAATTCAGATTCTCAGAACATATACAGGCGACCTGGACACTGGAAGAGTTAATGTGCTCAGAGTATGGCTTGGGTTGGGTTGTTTTACCTCTGAGTGGCACTTTTTTGCACACCAAGGGCTAAATGGCCAGGTCACATGGACCCCGAAGGCTCAGAGAAGGTTGGGGGAGGGGACCCACTGGAACAGCTGTTGGGCGACAGATGGTAATCTCCCGTCAAGGTCATCCAACATGTTCTTTAACGTGCACAGGGTATGGCTCTCTCGCACACGGGGCCACGGCTTAACGTCCCATTTGACGGACGGCGGCCTTTCCAAGCCCATCGGTGTCCCCTACTGACCGTGGGCAGGGCGGTGAATTTTACAGAGATAAATCTCAACGCTGACCCAGCTGGGACTCGAACCTGGGAACTACAGATTACGAGCCTAGCGCGTTACCGACTGAGCCACCCCCGTCCCAGGGTATGGCTCTCCCATACATGGAGTCATGGCTTAATGGCCTTTCCAAGCCCATTGGTGTCCCCTACTGACTGAGGGCAGGGAGTTTTCAGAGATAAATGTCAATGCTGGCCCAGCTGGGACTCAAACCTGGGAACTGCAGATTATGAGTCTGGCATGCTACCAACTGAGCCACTCTAGTCCCTACCAGGTATGGCATTGCAATGAAAAAACTTACATCAGCATTACCTCCACATCCCCAATCATCAATCTTCTTGACTCCTTTTCATTAGCTCATTTTTTTTTTGCAAAATGAGCTAATGCTTTCATTTTGTCATTTATCATCACCGGTCTGTATATTAGAGACATTCAATTTTTCTATTTTAAAGCTACATGAAAAATTCTTTTTAATTTAGATATGGCATTAATGAAATAATAGGATCTGCATTCTGACTCTTAAAATAATTTAAATTTATACCATTAAAGAGCAATAGAGTGGAAAAATGGCAAAACTTTGAACAATATTTCTTAAACAATCTATCCATGCTAGAAATTAGAAATTTGGGTGATAGAGTATGGGTTGGGTTGTTTTACCTCTGAGCGGCACTTTTTTGCACACCATGGGCTAAACGGCCAGGTCACATGGACCCCAAAGGCTCAGAGAAGGTTGGGGGAGGGGACCCCACTGGAACAGCTGTTGGGAGACAGATGGTAGCCTCCCGTCAAGGCCATCCAGCGTGTTCTTTAACGTGCACAGGGTATGGCTCTCCCGCACACGGGGCCACGGCTTAACGTCCCATCCGACGGACGGCAGCCTTTTCAAGCCCATCGGTGTTCCCTACTGACCATGGGCAGGGCGGGGAATTTTGCGGAGATAAATCTCAACGCTGACCCAGCTGGGACTCGAACCTGGGAACTACAGATTACGAGCCTGGCGCGCTACCGACTGAGCCACCCCTGCCCCAGTGATAGAGTATGGAGTCAAGGGTTTTATATTGATTGCTGTAAATTGCCCTTACCCACTGAGTTAAAATGTAACTTTTAAAGACAAAGAAAATTATTTTTTAGGTTGGATAGGTATCAAAGAAATATTACTGTTTACAATTTATGAAATGTTCATGAGTTCAAATTTATGTTGTTAGTTTCAACCCTTGCAGGGCCCAGCCTAAAAAATGGGTTTCCATCCAGAGGCCAATCTATTTTCTCCCTTGCTCAGTCAAAAATATTTAACTTTAGAACTTTTTTGCCAAATAACTAATGAAAGGAATTATGGCATGTTATATGCCAAATTACTCAGCATTTAATTCTGGATTTTCTGAAAATGAAATATTTAACAAAAAAGATGACAAGTTTTTAAACAAAACAACAACTTTTTTTAGAGTTGGATAGTAAAAAAATTGGATTAAATAATAATAACAGTAAAAAAATGCATCTGGCAACACAAATAAAAATTTATTTAAAAAATAGACAGAAATGGTTATAATGTTCACGAATAGAAAGGCTATTTATTTACGAATGACAAAAAATTTATTTCGTTGTTTCAAGTAAATATTTCTCTCGTTTTGTAATTTTTTATTTCCTCAGTACTATAGTTTGAGAAAATTCCAGGCTTTCAGCCAATTGTGCTGAGTCAGACAAACAAGTCAACTTTAGAATTTTTTAAAATAATAACCAATCAATGGAAAAGGTCATGTTATATACCAAATTAAACAGAATTTAATTACGAATTTAATGAAAATAAATAATGTAAACAAATTTGCAAGCATATTGATTTTAATAAGCTTTTTTTCAATGTGATATGGTGAAAAAATAGATTGGACTCTAAAATTAAGGCTCAATTTTGGAAAACCCGATGAATAAAATAGTTAAATTATATATATATTAATCAAAAGGAAATTTCATCCCAAATTATATAGTATTTAACCTGAAACAAGATTTTTATTTCTTTTAATGATTCTTTTCAGTATCGTATATATTAAACACAGCCAGTGTTATACAAAGTGACTCATTCATGGGATTCTCCAAACTGGTTATGAAATGGAAAAAAACTTTTCTTGGATGTTAAAGTTTGGTAATCTTAAGTAAGTGCAGAAAAGTTTGTGCACCAAAACAAAAAAAAAAACCATTATATTGTCAGAGTGGTACAGCCCAGATATTGAGTGGCAGCCAGGGTGGGTGGGTGAAACATTCATAATGAGTTTAGCAGGGCATAGGGGTAAAAAAATCTTCCAGAAATTGCCCTCCCATATGGACTGCTTTCCATGCCAAGGAAGTCTATTTTGCTTCCGTATTCAAGACCATTTTCAGAAAACAGTATAGTTGAAAGTTTTTTACTAAAAAACCCCCAAGAAATAATAAAAGAAAAATTACATATAACCTAATTGGACATTAAATAAAATATCCACAACTACTTTCAAGCTGGCCATCCTATGTAGCATAATTCAGAAAGATCAATAAATCAGCCGACCGAAAGATCACTAATTTATGGAAATAAATCTACAGAAATTAATTTGCTTTCGTATCCAAGACCTCATTTATTTTCAGAAAATGATACCAGATCAAAGTTATCTTACTGGAAGAGTTGGGTTGTTTTACCTCTGAGCGGCACTTTTTTGCACACCATGGGCTAAATAGCCAGGTGACATGGACCCCGAAGGCTCAGAGAAGGTTGGGGGAGGGGACCCACTGGAACAGCTGTTGGGAGACAGATGGTAGCCTCCCGTCAAGGCCATCCAGCGTTTTCTTTAACATGCACAGGGTATGACTCTCCCGCACACGGGGCCACGGCTTAACGTCCCATCCGACGGACGGCGGCCTTTCCAAGCCCATGGGTGTCCCCTACTGACCGTGGGCAGGGCGGGGAATTTTGCGGAGATAAATCTCAACGCTGACCCAGTTGGGACTCGAACCTGGGGACTACAGATTACGAGCCTGGCGCGCTCCGACTAAGCCACCCCCGCCCCTACTGGAAGAGTAATAAAAGCAAAATTAACATATAATGTAATGCAATGTTAAATAAAATATCCACAGTAACAAGTTGTAAGCCAGCCATCTGATGTAGCATAACTATGAAAAATCAATAATTATCAATTGGCCAAAAGACTGATAATTTACAGAAATAAAATAAATCTACTGAAATAAAAACTAAGGTTTAAATATAAAAAAGTAAATAAAAAAAATAAAATAAATACCCCCTCAAGCAGCTGCTTGCCACAGAGGTCTGACAGGAGCCTGTCAGTTTATATGCCAGAGTAGAAGGACTGAGAGGATGGCAGGACCTCAGCAGAAAAACGACACATACATCCATGCCTTACCCAGGGCTCGAACCCAGGTCCCTTAGATCAGTAGCCAAGCGCGCTAACCACTCAGTCATAATAATATAAATAAATAAATACCCCCTCAAGCAGCTGCTTGCCACAGAGGTCTGACAGGAGCCTGTCAGTTTATATGCCACAGTAGGAGATCTGAGAGGATGGCAGGACCTCAGCAGAAAAACGACACACACATCCATGCCTAATCCGGGGCTCGAACCCAGGTCCATACCAACTTTAAAAAGAGTATCCAATATAACAACTCAGTAAACAATCTATTATGGACCCACTTATAAAACACACAGAACAGAGAGAACATGTGAGAGCCACCTGCCTTCTGTTGTGAAGTGAGCCACAATGTAATTAGTGCAGCTCATCCACTTTGGAGCCTAACAACGACGTTTTTACTTTCAGTTTGGAACTGAAGAGTGAGAAAGACATACAGAAAGCTGGGATAAATGATAGAAATAATTCTAGATATACCAAATTAGATTTAAGACAGAAAAGAGTGTAAAATAGAAAAAAAACAACAGAGGTACATACTTTCTAATTACTTCCAAAATCTTTTGTTTTAAAAAATAGTAATTTTTTGTTAGTTTTCAGGAGATTTTCAAAACTTTAAGGAAAAACGCTCTTTACCATTTGTTTCGCTTTGCTCTTAATCCCTAGTTTTCATTGCATCACTTGTTAAATCTTAACCCCCCCTTCCCCCCCCCCCCCACCCCTCAACTCCATACTTCTTCATGCATAAGTCTTACTTCCTATCCATTCATTCCTTATTTCAATGTCAAAGCAATCTTTTCTATTAATATGACTACATCCTCTATGGCTGATGTGGCCAAACAGTCAATCACGATCGACCGACCAATCACATTCAACTGTTTGGTCGATTGCGAAGCTGCCATAGCTGGTTATCAGTTTACAATAATGTGAATGCACTGGTCACTGCCACTACTATAAGTCTTAATGTTTGTGAGCTTGGGTTGGGTTGTTTTACCTCTGAGCAGAACTTTTTTGCACACCATGGGCTAAATGGCCAGGCCACAAGGATCCTGAAGGCTCAGAGAAGGTTGAGGGAGGGGTTTGGGTTGGGTTGTTTTACCTCTGAGTGGCACTTTTTTGCACACCATGCGCTAAATGGCCAGGTCACATGGACCCCGAAGGCTCAGAGAAGGTTGGGGGAGGGGACCCACTGGAACAGCTGTTGGGAGACAGATGGTAGCCTCCCGTCAAGGCCATCCAGTGTATTCTTTAACGTTGGGTTGTTTTACCTCTGAGCGGCACTTTTTTGCACACCATGGGCTAAATGGCCAGGTCACATGGACCCCAAAGGCTCAGAGAAGGTTGGGGGAGGGGACCCACTGGAACAGCTGTTGGGAGACAGATGGTAGCCTCCCATCAAGGTCATCCAGCGTGTTCTTTAATTGCACAGGGTATGGTTCTACAGCACACAGGGCCATGGCTTAACGTCCCATCCGACGGACGGCGGCCTTTTCAAGCCCATCGATGTCCCCTACTGACGGTGGGCAGGGCAGGAAGTTTTGCGGAGATAAATCTCAATACTGACCCAGCTGGGACTCAAACCTGGGAACTGCAGATTACGAGTCTGGTGCGCTACCTTTTGAGCCATCCCTGCCCCTTAATGTTTGGAGCGAATTTGCAGCTAGATTTAATGGATTTTTTTAATACAGTGTAAAATTCTAGTACAATCATATAATTCTTGATTTATTACCATGCTAATGTTGGCATTGTTTCATAAACATGAATTGCAAAAAGTTATAGCATACAGGTCTTTTGTTAAACATTAAAGGGTCATATTTACTTATTTCCTCTATTATTACTTCAAAAAATTTAGCCAAATTCGGATGTTAAAACTTCAGTTAGCATAATTATTATTATTATTAATTAATAATAATAATAATAATAATAATAATAATAATAATAATAATAATAATAATAATAATAATAATAATTATGCACAATAATAATAATAATAATTATTATTATGCAGTGTCCTGCATCTACTTCTCAATAGTGAAGTTAGTGAAAACATCACCTTTTATGGATATTTATAATAAACAGTTTTAAGTGGAAATGATTGCTCTTTAATTAACACAACAATGTCACATTAATATGTTTGATGTAAAATTGTTATTTTATGCTTAGCTGGTCAAGCAGTGTTAAATCTTTATTATGACTTATGTACTATGACCAATTGCAAACAATTTTCTGTCTTTAAAATCAATTGCAGAGTCCAAAAGTTTGGCCTTCCCTGCTCTATAGTGTAAGTCCCACTGTAATGTTCATTTTATTTATGATCCCACAATAGGTCCTTGAAATGCATCTTGAAATTGCACTTCTATTTTCCATCTCTAGTGACATTGAGTGTGACTCTTTAGATGTATATGTGGGTTGTTTTACCTCTGAGCGGCACTTTTTTGCACACCATGGGCTAAATGGCCAGGTCACATGGACCCCGAAGGCTCAGAGAAGGTTGGGGGAGGGGACCCACTGGAACAGCTGTTGGGAGACAGATGGTAGCCTCCCGTCAAGGCCATCCAGCGTGTTCTTTAACGTTGGATTGTTTTACCTCTGAGCGTCATTTTTTTGCACACCATGGGCTAAATGGCCAGGTCACATGGACCCCGAAGGCTCAGAGAAGGTTGGGGGAGGGGACCCACTGGAACAGCTGTTGGGAGACAGATGGTAACCTCCCGTCAAGGCCATCCAGCGTGTTCTTTAACGTTGGATTGTTTTACCTCTGAGCGTCATTTTTTTGCACACCATGGGCTAAATGGCCAGGTCACATGGACCCCGAAGGCTCAGAGAAGGTTGGGGGAGAGGACCCACTGGAACAGCTGTTGGGAGACAGATGGTAGCCTCCTGTCAAGGCCATCCAGCGTGTTCTTTAACGGTGGATATAGCAATACATGATACAAAACAACACTATAACACGTGTGTTATATTACTATTATTAATTTATATACAGCTCAAAATAATGAACATTATGAGAAATTTATGGGGCAAATGTAAAAGTTTTGTATAGCAACAAAAAGTATAACAGAAAAATATAAAAAATGCGAAACAGTTAATGGGGAGGGCCAATTTTCTCATTAAAAACAATGGAAAAGATAATGGTTGTGTACTTGGTTGTCATTTACACTTATTTTAACTTGAAGTACAACATGTGTTAGTATATTATTTGTAAGAACGTACTGTATATTTGTTTACTATAATAGTGGTAGTGAAGAGAAAGGAATAGCATTGTATTGACAAGTCTATTTAAATTTGTTGTTGTTTTACCTCTGAGCGGCACTTTTTTGCACACCATGGGCTAAATGGCCAGGCCATAAGGACCCCGAAGGCTCAGAGAAGGTTGGGGGAGGGGACCCACTGGAACAGCTGTTGGGAGACAGATGGTAGCCTCCCGTCAAGGCCATCCAGCGTGTTCTTTAACGTGCACAGGGTATGGCTCTCCTGCACACGGGGCCACGGCTTAACGTCCCATCCTTTCCACCCATCCATCCGCTGGGCTTGGACGGCGGCCTTTCCAAGCCCAGCGGTGTCCCCTACTGACCGTGGGCAGGGCGGGGAATTTTGCGGAGATAAATCTCAACGCTGACCCAGCTGGGACTCGAACCTGGGAACTGCAGATTATGAGCCTGGCGCGCTACCGACTGAGCCACCCCCGCCCCTTTTAGATGTATAAAGACCCCTGCAAAGATATGGAATAAAGGCAGTTTGTTCTGTGGAACAAGAGGGTTATTGTCAAGGACTTCAGAAGTCAAAAGGCCTCTAGATTTGCTATCTAGGTTATGAACTTTTTTACTCAACTTCTTCAACTTTCTCTTCAAATAAATCTTAAAATCTATAATGTTGAATACAAGCAAAAATGTGCATCAGATTAAAATTCAGCATTGTGTAGTCAATACAAGGCTACAGTGGATATTACTGTCAGTGATTACAATCATACCTGGATAGTATCAACAACAGGATTATTTTAACACCTAAATTTCATAGCAAACTTTACAAAATTATCAACTGGCAGATATAGGTTGACTGTACCCTTGTATTGGCTCAGTGATGCACAGTGTTGCATAAGTGCCATATTAAGCATTTCATTTAAATTAAAAAACCTTTCCTAAATTCCAACTTCACTAAACCTAACAATTTAGGTAGCTTTAAAATTTTAACTACAGAAGATATTTTTAAGTTAAAACTATGTTTTAAATTACTGCCAACAATATTAATTAAACTAAGGTTCAAAATAATTCTGCAACTGACTTCTATAAGAACCACCAGATGGCCGACTTACAACTTGATGCTGTGAATATTTTATTTAACATCACATTAGGTTATATGTAAATTTTGCAACTGCATGTTCATGGATATTACAATATTGCCATTGAAGGTGCTTATATCTAAAACAATTTATTTCATTTATATGTTGTATTAAAAAAATACACCATCATTAAACCTGATGTTTACATTTTAAATGTTTAAAAATGTAAATCTTAAAGTATAAAGGTGATATATTATTTAATTTAAAAAAGTTTTTATTTTTCAATACATAAAAAACACTAGGATAAAGTATTTTATATACTAATTCACAGTTGAAAAGGTTTATTTTGAAGTAAATCTTCTCCTTCATAGATGTCCATGGCGAGTAATTTTTCAAGCAGTTTTTCAAGTCTTGTCAAATTTATTAAACAGTGATAGAAAAGTACTGATAATATTAATATTAATAAATAAAATAAATTAATATTAATAATATTAATATTAATAATATAAAGTATTATAATTACTGATGTATACTAAGACCATCTGCTGTTTATGAGATACCTTTTATTTTTAGTACTGTAATATGAATGCTTAAGAAGCTTAAATTATTAAAATTCATCGAAGCTGGGTCTAAAGGTTTAAGGTGCAAAGTCATTTTGTTCTTTAATTATATGTTTTTTTTGCACTACATATTATTTTAAAAAAATTCAATTACATATCACCTTCACACTGCAAGATTTATATATATTTTTGTCTAAAGAATTTGACAATTCTGCTTAGTATATTGGTTAATATACATGATTTTTATATAATAAACTAATATATTGAAATCACGTATGGTTATTCACAGCACACAGTTTTAATAACTTTTCATAATCGAGATGGGGTATAAATTTTTGCTTTTTATAGTATAACTGTTGTACGAGTCCGAAGATATATATATAATAATAATAACACTAATTCTTTTAGCAATTGTTGCTGTCTGTGCAACTGAAAGTTTCACTGTTCAATTTTCACTAGAGTCATCAATAGTAATGGAATAAAAACAAACTAATAGTCAAAAATTACTGTGTAGTATGATGCTTATGTTTAGGTCTGCTTGTTCCATCCACACTTCCAGCAGTTGTTACTACTGGCATTCACTTATGTCTGGTTGCTTGCGGATTGCCTATTGTCACGGGTGTTGCTTTCAATATTTTCACTCTATGCACTAATTCCATGAACAACTGTATCAACGTGCTTTGAAGCTGTAACTTCATTATCAAGACACCACTCTTAGCCAAATGAACAGAGATTACATGTTAAGAGTGAAGGAACCTGGTGTCCAGGTTTCTCTTGTGTTTGTCAAGTCCATTATTGTTGCATGGGCTGGGCTTTCATGTCCTCTTGTATTAGTATAATATTAGTAAATATTATTATTAATAGGTATTTTAATTAATAATTAATAATTAATTTATTTTTTTTTTCAATTTCGTCTATGATGAGCTTCCATGGGAGTGAAGATTGATATATTTCATAATTACATGCAGTGTGCCTATTTTTGTATAAGGTTAGTTGTTTATAAATCCAGTTTTTCCTGCATAGGAGTGGCTAGAAGTTTTATATTTTTGAAGTAGGGATAGCTTGCTTTGCTGAATGATTCAGGTGAGGGCAGTATTTTTTTTTTATTGAATATTAGCTGAACATACCTGTAACTGCCCGGGTGTAACTTTTAATCTGTATATTCTTATTTTCGCTGCATTAAAGGCAAATTTTGTAAGTCCCCCTCAACACTTTAGCACAGATTTTCAACAGGAAGAAATTTGCAGGTGTTGCATTGGATTGTTGTTGATGTCAGCGAGATCTCTCATAGCCCGTGACTTAGTTCCTGTTTAAGTTATCGAGATTTTTATTTTCGTTATTACAGAATTTGCTGCCCTATGGCTCCCGTGCAGTTTGAACACGAAGAATTTCCCGGTTTGCAAAGACCATTACTGACTCGGCGTGCACTCTCAGTCTGTCACAAACGATCGAGATATTTCGTCAGTTTTTGGCATTCTGCAATTCCCAACGTACTTCACTGAAAGGTCCCAAATTCCGTAGACTGGTTCCCCCTGCCCAATCCCATGTTTGGTTAGAAAATCAGGGCCCCAGCTGCAATGGAACGCTTCAATAATGCCTTTGGAAACGTGGGAAATCTGGCAATGGAAGCAGATTTGCAGCAGAAGATTTAAATGCTATTTTAACTCTTTACGTTCACAGTTAGGGAGAAGTAAATGGCAACAATAAATTTGACAGTGACCCATATTTTATATATTGTTATTTTTTATATGACCCAATATTTTTTGCTTCTAGCAATCCCCCCCCCCCCACTTTTGGACTTTCGAACTGAAATTTGGCACTGCAATCTGGACCACAACCTGAAACATTCTCTGAAAATTTGGAGTGTGTACATTGATTTCCCGATGAGTTATGGCTGCTACAGGCAGACACATTCTTTTATTATATATATATATATTTATTTGGTGTTCTTTTATTCCTATGGCTTGTTTTTACCATAGTATGGTCTGAATTCATTATCGTTAGGAAGAGTAACTGAGATCTTGTAAACACCACTGGTTTTCTTTTTAGGATCTTGATTTTTTTTTTTACTTTATTAAATATATTGCTTGCTGCTTTCACTGGAACTTTAAAATTATTCAGTCTCATGATATTCCTAAGTGTTTCTGCTAGCCATGGAATTTCAATTGCACAGACAGCAACAATTAATAATTTTTATAAATTATATGTTATTATAAATTATTTATGTTCTAATATTTTACGAATATTCCTTTGCAATGACATCCACTGTATATCTCAACAGTTAAATTTATAATAAAGATAAAATAATTCAGATACACTTACCAGGTAAGGTGGATATATGCACTGGAAAAGTAACTGAGACAGGGATGAGTGTTAATATGATATTTACCAGTTCATCTGTGCATGTCAGAGTCTGCATTTTGATAAAATTACTTTATTATAACAGAAGATGTTTTAACATATACAAAAGTTTCTGAATATTAAAATTATTATAATTATTGATCCAGTGAATGTATGAAACCTTAATTGAACAATTCATAACATTGTCTTTTTTAATGACATATTGCAAAAGGTGGACACTTCATTATACTTTCTACAGCACCAGAAAACATTATTATAATATTATTCACATATACCCTAAATACCACGCATGGCAAAAAAAAAGAGTCAAAATTGTACATATAGCTTACATAATACCCCATCACCAATCAACCAGATTCAGCAAACTACTCACATGTTGAAATCAGACAAATAGTGTCTGTGTTATGCTCATTTGTTTAAGACTTGTTTATCATCCTTGTCATTGATCAATATATTCTCCATAACAACAATCCTCATTTAGCATTATCAGTGAGGAAATTTTTGGTCCAAACCCAAATCAAAATGATGGAATGCACATTTTCATGAAATGGAGTATTAATAATATTAATTATTATTAATTATTAATGTTTGGTATACAACAGAAACCTAAAAGGCATTTCCAAAGAGGGCTCCAGAAATGCTTTGAAGCATGAAAGATGAGAGATATGTTAGTGCCAACAGGGAGTACTTTGATTTCTGCAATGTTTCAATAATAAAAGTTTTTATTAAGAGAGTTCTGTTTCTTTTTCACCACACTTCATATACATATATATGATAAATATTTTATTTTCAATGCTACTGAAAAAGTCCATTAAAAATATGCTGGAATTTGGAAAGAAAACAATTTTTTATTTCTAAACTTTAACAAAATAATCAGTCTATCCCAAATTTAAGGTTTACTTACTCTGAGCCAAATAAAAGAAATCAAAATGAGCCAGGTTGGGTTGTTTAATAGTATTATATATATAATATAATGATTAAGTGGCACTTTTTTTGCACACAATGCGCTAGCCAGGTCGCAAAGACCCCGAAGGCTCAGAGAAGGTTGGGGGAGGGGACCCACTGGAAAACTGTTGGGAGGCAGCTGAAAGCTTCCCATCAAAGCCATACAGCATGTTCTTTAACAGACATAGGGCTCTCTTGTTGGTTGGTTGTTTTACCTCTGAGCAGCACTTTTTTTGCACACAATGGGCTAAATGGCCAGGTCACAAGGATCCCGAAAGCTCAGAGAAGGTTGGAGAAGGGGACCCACTGGAACATTTGTTGGGAGACAGATGGTAGCCTCCCATCAAGGTCATCCAGCGTGTTCTTTATCATGCACAGGGTATGGCTTTCCTGCACACAGTGCCACGGCTTAACGTCCCATCCGACGGACGGCAGCCTTTCCAAGCCCTTTGGTGTCCCCTAATGACCGTGGGCAGGGCGGGGAGTTTTGCGGAGATAAATCTCAATGCTGACCCAGCTGGGGGCTCTCTTGCACCTGATCATTTGGGTTGTTGGGTTGTTTTACCTCTGAGCGGCACTTTTTTGCACACCATGGGCTAAATGGCCAGGTCACAAGGACCCCGAAGGCACAGAGAAGGTTGGGGAAGGGGACCCACTGGAACAGCTGTTGGGAGACAGATGGTAGCCTCCCGTCAAGGCCATCCAGCGTGTTCTTTAATGTCGGGTTGTTTTACCTCTGAGCGGCACTTTTTTGCACACCATGGGCTAAATGGCCAGGTCACATGGACCCTGAAGGCTCAGAGAAGGTTGGGGGAGGGGACCCCCTGGAACAGCTGTTGGGAGACAGATGGTAGCCTCCCGTCAAGGCCATCCAGCGTGTTCTTCAACGTGCACAGGGTATGGCTCTCCCGCACACGGGGCCACGGCTTAACGTCCCATCCGACGGATGGCGGCCTTTCCAAGCCCATCGGTGTCCCCTACTGACCGTGGGAAGGGCGGGGAATTTTGCGGAGATAAATCTCAACGCTGACTCAGCTGGGACTCGAACCTGGGAACTACAGATTACGAGCCTGGCGCGCTACCGACTGAGCCCCACCCCCTGATCATTTGGTTTATGGCTCTCCTGCACATAAGGCCATGGTTTTACATCCCATCTGATGGACTTTTCCAAACCTATCAATATCCCATTTTCTGACGGAGGGATTTGGAGGGAGCAAAAAGATCATTATAGTGATTGTTACTTCTCCCTGACTAATGTATCTGGCTTCTCTTCCAAATCAAAACACTGTGTAAGTTATTGAAATTTGGTTTCTGTCATTCATCCTGAACTTGATACTTTGCTAGTATCAAAGCCACCTAAAAAATGGACCTTAAAATATGAAAAGTTACTCAATGAACCATCATGTTCTTGTGAAGAGGATGTAGACTTTGAAGAACCAGCATCATTTGTTCCCCATTTGACATTCCAGACAAAATCAAATGACCTTGTAAGGGATCTCAATTTCACAAAAAATCAAACTGAACTATTAGTCTCTTGATTACAAGGTTGGAAGCTATTAGAAAAGTGTACAAATGTAACTTTGGGGTCTAAAATGTTATTTCGTAAGCATCAGAAAGACAATGCATCATTTTTATGCATGAGCCATGAACTGGTATACTGCAAATAATGCAAATACACTTATGGATACACTATGGCATCAATATAAAAAAAAAATAAAAATAAATACCCCCTCAAGCAGCTGCTTGCCACAGGTCTGACAGAAGCCTGTCAGTTTATATGCCAAAGTAGAAGATCTGTGAGGTTGGCAGGACCTCAGCAGAAAATAACACGAACATCCATGCCTTACCCGGGGCTCGAACCCAGGTCCCTTATATCACTAGCCAAGCGCGCTAACCACTCGGCCACAATCCAGATGAATTGTATCTTTTTACAGATTCATCCAAGCTCAGTTTAAAAGTAGTGCTTCTACATAATGACAATATACACTGAATGGACAAATTATTATATACACCACGATAACAATATGCAAAGCAGAAGTATTGCGTCCAGTCACATGGGACGCTGAATACTGGCAATGCCTATAAATAGAGCAGGTCTCTACACATTGAAAATCACTCATGGGTAAAGGCAGTGAGTGTGACCATTGTCAGATAGTAGGTGTGAGGAAGGCCAGTTGTTCAAACATTGCAACTGCTGAACTGTTGGGATTTCCACAGCAGACCATCACATGTGCATACCAAGACTACATGAAATAAGGCAAAACTTCCAACCAGCAGGAGAAATGGGGATGTAAACATGCAACTGACTTTCGAGGAGAGCGCAGAATGTCCCACATCATCACAAGGAATTCCATGGCTACCATGGAGCAGATAACAGAATTGAATGAGGGCACATCCATAAGCTTATGCACAAAGACTATCTATCACATCATGGAAAAATAGGCTATGGCAGTTGACGTCCACATTGTGTCCCTTTGTTGATTGCAAGACACCAAAAGATTAAGCTGCAGTTTGCAAAGGCCTATCACAATTGGAGTGCAAAGGACTGGAAACATGTCATCTGGTCTGACAAATCATGGTTTTAACTCTATCACACAGATGGCAGGATGTGTGTGTGGCATAAACCATATGAAGCGATGGACGCAGCGTGTCAAGTTGGGATTATGCAAGCAGGTGGAGGTGGTGTAATAGTTTGGGGTGCATTCATATGGGCTTCCTTGGGGCCCCTTATACCTGTCGAGACCTCCATCACTGACACAAGGTGTGTGAACATCCTCGCTGACTATCTATACCTGTTTGTAACGATTCTCTTTCCACACCATGATGCGATATTTCAACAGGACAATGCCACACTGCATACTTCCTGAGTGGAGACCAACTGGCTCCAGGAGCATTCAAGTGAGTTTACCACACTCGAATGGCCTCTCTCGATCATCAGACCTGAACCCCATTGAGAATTTGTGGGACAAATTGGAAAGGTCTGTTCAAGTCTGCCAACTCCCACTGGCAACTGTGGATGCTCTACAACAGACAAGCCTCGCTTCATGGGCGACAATACCACTTCCATGTTTTAACACCTCATTGAGTCCTTACCAAGACGTCTGGTTGCTGTTGTGAGGGCAAAAAGGTGAAGCAACAGGTAATTAGGTAGGTGTATATAATAATTTGTCCATTCAGTTTATATTCATCAGTTTCAATGGTATAAGCTGTTCACATGAACTACAGTATTCAAATATGGATTTGCTTTTAAAAGGCATCAGGCATGATGAAGAAACTGGAACACATGCAATGACCTGCAAGTCATAGCTTAATCAATATTAATTATAAAATTTGCTGTATTTTAATTAAAATCTAAAATGTTCGCAAATTACATTAATTAAGCAGGAGTTTGCACTGATATCGCAAGTTCAGCTTCAAAATTTGCTGATGACAAATTAGCATCTTTCGTACCTCACAAAATGGCAATTCAAATGTATATACAAAAAAAAAGGGTTTGTCCAAGTATAATATGATTAATTTCAAGAAGACAAAAAACATTACTTCTGGAATCATCTGATAGTTTGGGTTATTTTCATTTTAAAGATGATACTTGGAAAAAACTTACTTCCTGAATTACAGTAAGTGTAAGATGTTATTTCAAGTAACCTAAAATGCACTTTTACATAATCACAATTATTATTATATATAAATATTGATCATTTATAATATAAAAATATTTAGAGTGTACACATTTACCTCTACTCCTATTTTTTCTAGTGTCCACAGTAATTTCCAACCTCGTCCATTTAGTAGGTATTTCTCCAAACTTTCAGAATACCAGAGTACGTTATCGCCTTTTTTCTCATTTTGTTTACCAGACTCTGTAATTTCTTGACATATCTGGTAGATATCAGTTAAAAATTTATGAGCAAGAATGTTTCCTTTACTTCTCCACCCATAACTAGAAATAGAAATATGACATGAGCACATTATTGTTCATATTATTATTATATTGCTGGAGATCTGGCAACACATCCTATCTACACCTTTTATAAAAGGAACAAATAATCTAATACAGTAAATATTAATACATAAAATAACTGCCAAATAGGTGCCAGTATGTTTTAAAGCAATATAAAAAAAAATATAAAACCTAGTTTTTACTAAAAATTGACTGAAAGGTATTGTCAGATCTCCCAAATGTATGCTATATCTAAATGCTTATAATTAAAATCAAAATCTAAACGCAAAAGTAAACAACTTTTGCATAAGCAGTAGTACGATCAAGTCTGTTATACCTTGCTTATTATACACACTATATTGTTAAAATAATTTTGGAACACTTTTAAAAGTATATATAATATATAATTTTATCAATATCAATTAAACTTTATTTTGAATGATGATTTTGACCTACTAAAACAATTTACATACCAAACAAATTTTGACACACATCTACATAGCTCTGGATTTAATTCTTTAGCTTACATTCAATCCATTTTTTAATATAATAGCCCTATTTCATGATCTGAAGTTATTTGGCTGTACCTAAATTAAAACTACGCAAGTCTCCAAGGAAAGATAAAACACACACAGCAGTTTAAATCACAGCTTAAATGCTTAGAGCTGGGAATGATTCTGTTGTCAGCAGCTGACAGTAGTATTCAGTACTTTATATTAGGGGCGGGGGTGGCTCAGTCGGTAGCGCGCCAGGCTCGTAATCTGTAATTCCCAGGTTCGAGTCCCAGCTGGGTCAGCATTGAGATTTATCTCCGCAAAATTCCCCACCCTGCCAACGGTCAGTAGGGGACACCGATGAGCTTGGAAAGGCCGCCATCCGTCGGATGGGATGTTAAACCGTGGTCCCGTGTGCGGGAGAGCCATACCCTGTGCACGTTAGAGAACACGCTGGATGGCCTTGACGAGAGACTACCATCTGTCTCCCAACAGCTGTTTCAGTGGGTCCCCTCCCCCAACCTTCTCTGAGCCTTCGGGGTCCATGCCATTTAGCCCATGGTGTGCAAAAAAGTGCCGCTCAGAGGTAAAACAACCCAACGTTATAGAACACGCTGGATGGCCTTGACGGGAGGCTACCATCTGTCTCCCAACAGCTGTTCCAGTGGGTCCCCTCCCCCAACCTTCTCTGACCTTCAGGGTCCTTGCGATCTGGTCATTTAGCCCATGGTGTGCAAAAAAGTGCCGCTCAGAGGTAAAACAACCCAACGTTAAAGAACACGCTGTATGGCCTTGACGGGAGGCTACCATCTGTCTCCCAACAGCTGTTTGAGTGGGTCCCCTCCCCCAACCTTCTCTGAGCTTTCGGGGTCCTTGTGACCTGGCCATTTAGCCCATGGTGTGCAAAAAGAGTGCGATCAGACGTAAAACAACCCAACTGGCTGGGTTGTTTTACGTCTGATCCGAGGTAAAACAACCCAACCCAGTACTTTCTATGATAAAGGAGCTATTTCCAAGGATTTTACTATAGGTATTACCATCACTATTTTTACTCTCTGTTCCAGGTAAATTCTGTCCTATATTGTTCTTGGCAGAATTAAAAATTTTAGCTGATGGACAACTTTGGGATGAAAAGTGTGAATTCAGAGATGGTAAGATCTGCACAGACCATATCTTTACACTTAAACAGATTCTTGAAAAATGTTTAAAGTTTCAAAAAACCTACTGTTATGTGCTTTGTAGATTTCAGTGAAGCGTTTGATTCTGTTGATTGCAGTAATTTGTGGTTAATTGTGCGATCATATGACATTCTCACTTAACTGCAGTGCAGATGACTCCAGGTAACATACATGGAACAACTCAAGTTTTTCTGCATTGCACTGGTGTAATGAATGCAACCACTGACCAGGTCAATTACACTGCATGTCCTGGGACATATACTTGTGAATGTTCCTTCTGGATTTCGCAGTACATTCATGTGAAATATGGATTAATTGATTGATTATGTCTACATATCAATTATAACTTATTAATTATTAACGATAATATTATTATATGAGTTAACTAAAATCATAAAGTATGCATACCACAAACTTAGGTTATATGCTTGCCATAAGCCATTGTAAGAAAGATAACGGGAAACTCAGTACACAAATTAAAAGTCTTCTTGCTCAGAAATTAATTAAAACAAATTTGGTACTTTGATTTTAGGTACTTCCGCAGTATCTTGAGTATTAGGGGGTTTCCTATTTAAGCAATGATGAGGTTGATGATACATTAAGCAATGATGGATTGATTGGATTGTTTTACCTCTGAGCGGCACTTTTTTGCACACCATGGGCTAAATGGCCAGGTCACAAGGACCCCGAAGGCTCAGAGATGGTGGGGGGAGGGGACCCACTGGAACAGCTGTTGGGAGACAGATGGTAGCCTCCCGTCAAGGCCATCCAGCGTGTTCTTTAACGTGCACAGGGTATGGCTCTCCCGCACACGGGGCCACAACTTAACGTCCCATCCGACGGATGGCGGCCTTTCCAAGCCCATCGGTGTCCCCTACTGACCGTGGGCAGGGTGGGAAATTTTGCGGAGATAAATCTCAACGCTGACCCAGCTGGTACTCGAACCTGGGAACTACAGATTACGAGCCTGTAAGCAATGATGAGATGATGGAATAATCAACTACAATTGAATAATATCCCATGTTGGGAGAGACTATGTTAGTCTCGCTATGTTGCCCACATGCAGAAGTACAGCTTTGTGAATAGAATTATAAACAGTATACCTGAAGACTTCAGAAGAAAAAAACAAGAGTCCTAGAATGCATCAGGTAATAATGTCCAAATGAAACTTATAAGAATTGTTCCAGTAACCAAAGACAGCCTTTGTAGCTGAGGACAATTGTATACCGGGTGATTCAAAACTTATCGTTCAAATTTCGTGGGGAGGTAGGGAATACGTCAGGAAACCGATTTCACATAGGAAAGAATGTCCGCAAATGTACGCATGCGTATGTAGAGGGCGCTGTGTGTACCCAACCAATGTACCAGTGTGTGTGTGTACCAACTGATCGCTTGGCCACCCAGGTCACCTGATTTATCGCCCATGGATTTCTTTTTGTGGGGGGCCATGAAATACCATGTGTACGAGACCCCCGTCAACAGTGAAATGGACCTCGTTGCACGAATAGTGGCCGCCGCAGGCATTGTCCGTGATATGCCAGGCATTTTTGAAAATGTTCGGCGGTCAATGCAACGGTGCTGTGAATCCTGTGTCCCTGTAAATGGTCGCAATTTTGAGCACCTACTGTGAACCTGTACTTTACCTGGTTGGAATAAAAGTCACATTCGTTACCACTTAACTGTAATGTTTCCTTGTGTTCACTTTACTTGTCCATTTTGTTCATATAGATGACGTTTGCGGACATACTTTCCTATGTGAAATCGGTTTCCTGATGTATTCCCTACCTCCCCACGAAATTTGAACGATAAGTTTTGAATCACCCTGTATAGAGAACTAAGTTACACAGTCTGGTCTGGACCTCTTTAGCACAGGCTGCTTGAGGTTGGATGAATCATCTGTCCATTATTGTCTGTTCAACTGTCTTTCAGAAGTCAGACATTTCAAATTTTAATTTGCATTCACATAATACTAAAACATTCCAATACTTCTGTTAATATAACATATATAGACAAATATTTTACAATATGAGTATTAGAGTAAAGAAAACAAAATAGACTAGTGGTGTAATAAAACCTGATATAGGTAAAATTGCATAGATAACCATTGAATCATCTTTTAAACTGTTTTAAATTTCATTAAAATGTGAGAAAATTTCTTCCCTCCTGAAGACACTAGTTGAGTGACTACAAACAATTGCTAAATAGATATCATGATACCTTCTATAATCCTATCAAAACCAAAATATTTCTTCAAACAAAAAGAAAAATTGCATATTTTATTTATACAAAAAAAAAAAGACTTTGCACCTGAATTTTATCTTGGCATACATTAACTCAGTGGTTCCCAACTTTTTTTGCACCAGAGGACCACATTCCCAAATCACATTTGAGTTGTAGACACACCACTCTGCCTGGTTTCACATCTTTCATTGTCATCAACATGCTTTCTTTTTAAAATATCCAACATGTTTAATTTGCTTACTCATTTTCAATGGAAGGGATAAAAAATAACATGTAAAAAAGTCCCTCTAAAACCATCCACAATAACTTTAGTTATTGATTGCAAATGAATGTGTCTGCAAGACAGATTAGATGCTAACAAACATTATCACATGATAGATGTGTTGTCGTGTTGCGATTGGCCTCCCCACTCTCACATATGCAGCAGTTCGCCTTTCAGTTTCGGTCCCAACTTTATCTTCTCTATGCTCAGTAGTCGGCAGCAGTGGTTCAGAATTAGATTAAAGATGAAAAATTTTATATTATTGGCATTGCAGTCACGGACCACAGGTTGGAAAATACTGCATTAAGTGATACCCTTTTTTTTTAGTTTTTCTTTGGCACACATTAAATGATATTAATTTGATAGTATTCACTGATATTATTGATAAATTTAATTTGGCTTAGATTAACTGAAGATTTTTCCCAAACCCATTAAGTTAATTAATTAAGCCATAAGAATGTGAACTCAGACAATAAATCTAGAAATAAGGGTGTCTAAGTGATTGGAGCAATGATCTATAACAGCACCTTCTTCTTTGGATTACCAAATTTTTCTTCATTTAGACTGAAATGCCATCTTAAATCTTTCCAGGCATGAACTATCATCATCATCATCAAGCAGCCATGAGCTACGGAGGTCCAACCAGACCGTGCAATTTAGTTCTTCAAGCAAGTCTGTCCTCAGCTAGATCTACTGCATCTGGCCACTGCACACCAATTCTAACAAGGTCCTGTTTTACATTGTCTGCCCACTGCATCCTAGGTCTCCCCCTCTTTCTGAGGCCTCTAGGCACACTGTTCATAACCCTATTCCCCAATCTATAATTATTCATACGGGCAACATGGCCAAACCAATGGAGTCTCTCTCTGCACAATATGCTGCTTAAAGGAGGTTGCAAACTCCTTTGCCTAACCTCATCATTAGTTACAAAGTTGAACCACCTAATACCCAAGATACTGCAAGCATCTAGTTTCCTGTTATCTTGTTTACAAAGTGTCCAAGTTTCACTACCATAACTAACCCTAGAAAGAACCAAACTATTATACAGTCTAATTTTAGTCTTTAGGTGTAAACGCCTATTTCTCCACACTCTCCATAGATTCTTAAAAGTCCCGGCAGCAATCCCTATTCGTCTGTTAATCTCATGCCGCACATCACCATTATCTGTTACATAGCTCCCAAGATAATTAAACTGTGACACCTGCTCAAGACTGCAACCATTCAGATTAACTGAATCACAGCCTGCCTGACCAATTTTCATCACTTTAGTTTTCTTTCTGTTTATAACCAAACCTATTCTACTACCAGTTTCATCAACAGCTCGAATCAAAGAGTTCATCTCATCAACATCATTTGCCAAAAGGGCCAAATGATCAGCATAATCTAAATCAGAAATTTTTGTATTTCCAGCCCATTTAAGGCCAAATTCTTTCCCTTGAAGTGAATTTCGTGTAACATAATCAATTACCAAACTAAAGAGAAAAGGAGACAAAATGCACCCTTGTCGAACACCAGAAGTAATGCTAAATCAATTGCTACAAGACTTACCAACTCTCACACACGACTCAGTGTTATTATAGAGAGCTTTAATTATATTAACTAACTTGTCAGGTATACCATATGATTTCACAATCAACCACAAATTATGACGATCAACAGAGTCGAAAGCCTTTTTGAAATCAACAAAGCTTGCAACCAAGAGTTTCTGAAACTCTAAACATTTCTCAAGAATCTGCCTAAGTGAAAATATCTGATCCACACATCCCCTACCACTTCTGAATCCACATTGCTCATCACGCAATTGACTGTCAACCATATTCTTAATTCTATTAAGCACAATCATGCAAAGAACTTTCCCTGGAATAGAGAGTAGGCTGATACCCCTATAGTTATCACAAGAACTGCGATCACCTTTTTTTGAAAATAGGGATAACAATAGCTCTGGTAAAATCCTTAGGAACCATGCCTTTATCATAAAAGATATTCAAAATTTCAGTCATCAAAGTGGTAACCGAAACATTCCCAGCTCTAAGCATTTCTGTAGTAATTTCATCTACCCCCTGGGGATTTATGAAGTTTAAATTTAGAAACAGCCAAAATAACTTCAGATTGTGTTATAGGGCCAACATTAAAGCCACCAATGCATCTATCATCATTGCAAACAATGGGAATAGAACTAACTACATTGTTTAGAACATCACTGAAAGGCTCAGCCCACCTAGCCATGATAGAATCCTCACCTTCTATAACCTTACCTTGTTTATCCTTCAATCCCTGTATACCTGTCCGTTTTCTACCACACAAAACATTAACTATCTGGTACAGCTCTCTGCTGTTGTGCTGCCTAACTGCTTCCTCGGCTTTGTCAGCCAAACCATCAAGCCAAAGATTCTTATCAGTAGCTAACTGATCCTTTACACAATTATTAAGCTCTCTGTAATCCTTTCTATTAGGACTAGTAGGGTACTGATTAAGGACATTCCTGCAGTTCTTTCTTTCTGAAATAAGCTCAAGTTCCTTATCACTCAAATAATTCTGCCTCCTCTGCTCCTTTTTTCCTAAAAGAGTACTGTTTGTTTCCAAAAAAGCCTGTTTAAAATGGCCCCATTCTTCCTCAACTTCAGTAGTAAGCAAACCATGACTGCCATAATGACTAAGTAACCTATCATGGTAAGCTTTGGCTATAACTGGATCTTTCAGAGCTTCAGTATTAAAAGTAAATTTTTTAACCCTAGCACAACACTTTAAGTTGCAAGACATTTTAACAAGGTAATATCAGATCCAATTTCAGCTCCCCTATATGACCTGGTATTCCTAACAGAACTAGCCCATTTGCTTGTAATATCTCCTTTTTTGACAGAATTCAAAATATCCCGAAGTTGCCCATAAAACCTATCCTTCTCATCCTCATCAGCATCCTCAGTGGGGGCATAACAGCAGATAACATTCAAGTCTTTAACACTTGTCTGAAATTTTGCTGTAAGAAACCTTTCATTAATGCACTCATATCCTAGAAGAGTATCACTGGCGTCTCTGCTGAGAAGCAGACCTATGCCTTGGTGATGCTTATTGTCGTCCCTTCCTGAAAAGAGAAATTTAAGATTATTTTTAAGAAACTGACTTTTATCTGTCCATCTGGTCTCTTGCAAGCCGAGAATATCTAAATTATAATTGTGATCTAAATTATAATTGTGGAATTCTTGTGTGAGGACATCAAGAGAAAAAGCTCTGTTCAGAGTCCTCACATTCCAACTACCTATGGAGAGAAAATGGTTAGTTGGATGTTTAAAGAAACTATGTTTATTGAGAGAGGGAATGCCGACAATATCAAACAGCCCCCTAATCGCAGGCATGGGGCAAAGACCCGTTCCCCCACCACTAAAGGCTGAAGCCATCTACACTGGAAGACTTCCTCCAATGTAGAATTTGACGATGCCAATAGAAGTAAAGAGTTCAGGTGCCTGCGATGACTTCTGCTCAGGATTATCCACCAGCTGATAAACATATCCTGTGAATCTATTCCCTTGGGGCTGTCAACCCACAAACAAACAGAAAACACAGCGGAAGATTTTCCCTCCACAGAAGCTCACCAGTGCAGCTAAATCAGGATCCATAATCAAGCTCAGAGCCATATATCTGTCCAGTCCAGTGGGTTCATATGGTCAGCACCAGGACCCTGTGTGGTTGACCGCTCCTAAGCAGGGTAGAAAAAAAAGAAAAGTAGCCATAGTTGTCCAGATCAGTAGGCCACACTAATCTGGCAGCCCTCCCCTTCCGTTCACTTCCACAAGAGAGTATATCTTTTGAAAGTTACTAACGGTCCGCACCACGAGAAGGCGGGGTTGGACATTAGGTGCTAGGCCTGGCCGGTTCTATGCATCATCACAGGGGATTGGTGCATAGCTCTCCTTCCAGTGACTACCTAGCTACCACTTACAGACCCTGTACCATATAGCAAATACAAAATAGGAAAATAGAAATTTTATATAAACAAGCATAAAACAGAAGTCATAAAGTGAACATAAAGTCCGAGACTACCCAACCTTCAAAATAAAATGCTATCTAGGCATACATTAGAAAGAGAGCTGTGTACCAAATCCATGATGATGCACAGAACCAGCAAGGAATAGCAACTAAATTCCAACCCTGCATTCTTGTGGTGCTTTGATTTTGTTTAATTTTATCTCTGAGTAGCACTTTTTTAGCACACAATGGACTAAATTTGTCCCATGGGATGAGGTGATGTGGAGGGGAGGATGATATTGTTGACCCTACCTCTTTCAATAATTCTAGTTTCTTTAAAAATGCTATTAATCATTTTCTTTTCACAGGTACCTAGAATGTGAGAATATGATAGAGAGAATATTCTCTTAATGTCCTCACACAGGAATACCAATGTTACAACCTAGACTCTCTGGGCTTGCAAGAGCCAGATGGACAGGTAAAGGTCAGATGGTAAAATATATTAAATTTCACTTTTCAAAATGAAATGATAGTAAACATTTGCAGAATGTAGGTACTTTTCAGCAAGAATTCCAGTGATGCTCTTTTAGTATAAGAGTCTATTAACCTGGGATAGTTAAACCTTGAAAACCTTGATGCTTTGATTGCCACTTATCTGGAATTTGCCACTGAAAGCTTCAGCATTTTGATTCCTATTAGTGAAAGGAACTATTTCTTCAATTAATTTGAAAACTCTTTGCAAGACAGACCCTTAACTAATCCACCTTATAATATAATTGTGATAGATTTTAGAGTAGTCACTTTCATTGCATCCAACAAAGAAATCTTGGTGGACGATTGCTTGGGTTTCAAGTCACTTTAATCAATACAGTTTTTGCATCCATTGCACTATTAATTTATAACATTTTCCTACACAATACTTATTACTGAATAAAATAGATCCCGAAGAACTGGGGTGGAGGTGACTCAGTCGGTAGCATGCCAGGCTTGTAATCTTCAGCAGTTCCCAGGCTCGAGTCCCAGCTGGGTCAGAAATGAGTTATTTCCACAAAACTCCCCCCACCAAGGGCACAAAGGCTTGAAAAGGCCATGTCCATCAGATGGTACATTAAGCTGTGGCCCCAAGTGCAAGAGAGCCATACCATGTGCACATTAAAGAACATGCTGGATGGCCTTGACACAAGGCTACCATCTTTCTCCCAACAGCTGTTCCAGTGGGTCCCCTCCCCCAACCTTCTCTGACCTTCAGGGTCCTTGCAATCTGGTCATTTAGCCCATTCTGTGCAAAAAAAGTGCCATTCAGAGGTAAAACAACCCAACGTTAAAGAATACACTGGATGGCCTTGATGGGAGGCTACCATCTGTCTCCCAACAGCTGTTCCAGTGGGTCCCCTCCCCCAACCTTCTCTGACCTTCAGGGTCCTTGCGATCTGGTCATTTAGCCCATTCTGTGCAAAAAAAGTGCCATTCAGAGGTAAAACAACCCAACGTTAAAGAATACACTGGATGGCCTTGACGGGAGGCTACCATCTGTCTCCCAACAGCTGTTCCAGTGGGTCCCCTCCCCCAACCTTCTCTGACCTTCAGGGTCCTTGCGATCTGGTCATTTAGCCCATTCTGTGCAAAAAAAGTGCCATTCAGAGGTAAAACAACCCAACGTTAAAGAATACACTGGATGGCCTTGACGGGAGGCTACCATCTGTCTCCCAACAGCTGTTCCAGTGGGTCCCCTCCCCCAACCTTCTCTGACCTTCAGGGTCCTTGTGATCTGGTCATTTAGCCCATTCTGTGCAAAAAAGTGCCATTCAGAGGTAAAACAACTAAACTCAAAATCCTGAAGAACTGAAAGTTTCTTTTTTCTCTTTTAACTCTGTAGTAAAATCTTTTTACAGCACCGCTAAGTAGAAGTGCTCATCATCTAATTGGTAAAAAAACAGCTGAGTAGCTCTTAGCATGTAAAAAAGAGTAATATGAATGCCAGTTTACATAAAATACATTTGTACTGAGACACAATGGAAATATAAAAGTTACAGATTTTCTGGACAGCAAAGAGCCAGATAATAAAGCTTTTGCTATTTAATCTTATTAACTGATGATTAGATTGAAGTAATCATAATTATTCAATGTAGCTTAAGTTAAAGACCATTTTATTATTGTTTGTTCCTTATTTATATACACAAGTCTAATTCAATAATATTTAGTTAACAAGGAATAATTCTGCTGAAAAAATGATTTTGCCTTGGCAAAATTATTTCTTGAATTCTATGTCAACAAGTAATTTATGTATTTACTATTGATTACTTAGTTAACTCTTGACCCCTTACAAATTCTTTGATGCAAGGAATATTTTTAATACTTTTATTATCACATTGCAAGAATTAGCTTTTGATCTTTAATATTGCAAAAAAAAAAACCTTTTTTTTGTTTCATAAAACTATTAAAAGCACTAGCAAACTTTCACAAATTGTAAATTCATTTTTTAATTCCTAGTAATCTACCGGGATTGTTGCCCGGCACCTCCAAGAATGTACTTTTTTTAGCCGTCCCATGGCTCAGTGGTTAGCACGCTTGGCTGCTGATCTAAGGGACCTGGGTTCGAGCCCTGGTAAGGCATGGATGTGTGTGTCGTTTATCTGCTGAGGTCCTGCCATCCTCTCAGATCTTCTACTCTGGCATATAAACTGACAGGCTCTTGTAAGACCTCTGTAGCAAGCAGCTGCTTGAGGGGGTATTTATTTTTTTTTATTTATAATCAGAAATGCAAGAATAGCAAGCATATTTCATTTCAATACCAACAATCAACTGTCAAGAACATATAAAACACATTAAAAATAATAAAATTGAAATTAATCTCAAAATTAAAATAACAGCATAATACCTGAAACCAAGATGCTTTTCTTCTGCATTGTCTTTAATAAAAAGCAAATATTTGACTAAAAATGCATCTAACCATAAATCTTTATCCTAAAAAAAATAGAATATTATTATGATTAATTTTCATTCTTATTCAATCATTTAGCTCATATATATTCATTCATTTTGCTATCTTGTAAGATACCCTGTCTGCACAAATTATTATGAACACCTTTAATACTTTGTCATAAGCATCAAGGTACAGTTCCCAAATTTAAAGGCTTCTAATTATCTGCATATAGTTCTCTCTGGAATGGGTTTTGAAGTACTGCTAGTGGTCATCTCTCTCAGCTGATGAACTGTAGCAGATCAGTTCATACCAACAAACACCTGTCCCTGTCTGCCAGAGTTTTTTTCCTCCCACATTTGCCATGATTTGCAGACATTTTTTGAGACCAATGCCATTCTCCATACACTAGGAATACTGTGTCTAATGATTTTCCACTGAGTCCCATCACCTCTGTTATGGATTCTCCTGCCCATTGTGCTGCAACAATGAGTCCCCTTTTGAAGTCAGTCAGATCAACCCTTTTACCCACATCACATGCCTTTGCTTCCATGACTTTACAGCTTTTATATGGCTTTATAGTGATGTAGCATCTATCAGTAATAAATTTTGCATATATTGGCATATTTCATGGGACTTTGCACATGATGCAGTGTTTATAATTATTTGTCCAGACAGTGTATGGACAGACAATGTCCTCAGTCATGATTACACAAGTTTAAAAAATTCATCTAGTCATTTCCCAGATTCAAAATCTGAATTAATAAATACTTTGCGGAAAAAAATTTTCACCGACATACAGGATCTATGCTTAAATCATTAATAATGCTAAATAGCATGATGAAATTATTATTTATTTCCATCTTACTTTGTGCAATATAAAGGTAATAGTTGTCATCCGAGATCATAAATGGCACCAATGGTTGGCCTGAAAATCCCAGTGATAGAATTTAGTCTTGAAATTAGTGGAAAAAAGATAGAACTGGAATTAAATCAACTGGAAGAATACTCTGGCATGTTTCTGGAGAGATGCGGGTTCACATCCCATATGTTGGCGAAAATTTTTTTCACAAAATATTTATTGATTTATCAACACCAAAAGAGCAGCAGGTAACGCTGTGATTATCATCTATGTTTAAATCTGAATTTCCTGCTTACACCATTTTTGATTCACATGTGCACAAAAAGGTAAGTTGAGATTCTAGTTACCATCTTGGAGATATGTTAATGACATAATAAAATTACTTTGACATAGTCTACCAAATATAAACTTACCAATGCAAATTTTGCTATTTTCAAGAAGGAAAAATTACTTTTACATTTTACATTTACCTTCTTGGAAATACTATGAAAAGACCTTTGCATTATTCTTATCTGTGATGTATGAAGAAATGACCATTCTTGAAAAAAATCTTTAATTAGAAGTTGGAAATTAAATCCTATGTCAGGGTAATCAATCTTTTCAGTGTTAAGATAATAACTATATATTCAGAAAATTCATTTCAAGTTACTTTACATTAAGTTAATGCCTTTGTAACTCACACTTTAAATTTTAATTAGATCTTTTGACTATTAATATTGTTACAAAAGATGAAAGTGCTACAGTGAATTTATGATAAACGTGTCATGAATTTTCGTGTATGCTTCAGTGTGAGAATGACGTCATCAATGATATCAAACGACTTGATTGAAAGAATAAGGAATAAAGTTTTGTTATGAAGCAGTTGGAGTGCAAAAGGAAATGTAGTTAGTCTAAGTTTTTACACGATAAACTATTCCGAAGAAGAGATGTTTTATTTGGTGAATGTGTGGGAGGTTAAAAGAGTTGATTAGTGTAAAATTTTGTTAAAAGACAAAGGATTGTTTACACTGAAGTGAAGGTTATAAAAGAGACATAGCAATCAAAATGAAGAGGTAATATGTTAGCCGAAAAGACAGAGCTGGTATTAACTTTTCTGTAAGAAAATTCATCACTTGGTATATAATAACATTTAGCAAGGTTATTCTTGATAAATGTAAATTTGTTCACATATATAATAAGCACTGGTTGAATTTAGTTTGCATAAATAATTTCATCCATACCTTTGTAATAAATTACATTTTAGAATTATCACTGTTATATACTATTTAATTGACACATAATCAGTTTCATCCATTTAATTTGTAACAATATTCTGCTTTCTTGATTTATTAATATTAAATCTGCCAGTAACAAATCAGCACTTTAGCGTCGATTTAAATCTTAGAGGAAAAATTGTCTTGAGCAGGGTGTATACGAACCCACGACCTCCTGATAACATGTCAGGTGCTCTGGACCACTGAGCTACCGGCCACCGATCAAGATCTCCTCTAATTAGTGCTATGAACATTCCTTTTATATTTCATATTGGTCCTAATCAGGCACTTTTAGCCACAAGCGGCATTTACATTTGCCAATAGATGGAAGCATGTATTACAAGTATGCAGATAACAAATAATGAATAAGCTCGACGTATTCAATTAAGTAACAAATCAGCACTTTAGTGTCGATTTAAGTCTTAGAGGAAAAATTGTCTTGAGCTGGGTGGGATACGAACTCACGACCTCCTGATAACAAGTGCTCTGGACCACTGAGCTACCGGCCACCTGGCTCAAGACAATTTTTCCTCTAAGATTTAAATCGACGCTAAAGTGCTGATTTGTTACTTGATTGAATACGTCGAGTTTATATCATTATTATCTGCATACTTGAAATACATGCTTCCATATATTGCAAATATAAATGCCGCTTGTGGCTAAAAGTGCTTGACTAGCGCCTATATGAAACATAAAAGGAATGTTCATAGCACTAATTAGAGGAGATCTTGATCGGTGGCCGGTAGCTCAGTGGTCCAGAGCACCTGTTATCAGGAAGTCATGGGTTCGTATCCCACCCGGCTCAAGACAATTTTTCCTCTAAGACTTAAATCGACGCTAAAGTGCTGATTTGTTACTTGATTGAATACGTCGAGCTTATTTCATTATTTATAAATCTGCCAGAGTGAAAAAAAAAGTCACTAAAGGGATTATTCACATTCATGAGTTTAGCATAGAAAATCTGAGTACTAAACTAAAATATTTAGAACACCGTTTATACAGTATTGAATGAATGTAAAGTGATCTACACTTATCAATATAATCAACAGTAGAAGATTTACCAAAATGCTACTCATCATATAAACTAAAAGGGTTAAACAATGAAACAGGCTCACTTGTAAGTTACAAAATATATTATATATAAAAAAATAAAAAATCAGAAATAAGAGAGAATGGTTCTTTAGATCTAAAAGAAACTAACTCTTGCCAGGTTTTATTATCATCACTTTCACAATAAGTTTATGCACACTGACCAATGTTGCCAAAATATAGGTATGGTAGTCCTCAATTTATGGAAACTCTTTTACAGAACTTTAACTTACAGAAATTATTTCAGTACTCAGTTTCATTACACATCAAAAAATATTTTTTTAGGTGAGTTTCTCCTAATGTGGAAAAAGCTATGAAAAAAAAACACAGGGGAAAAACTTTCCAGAAGAAATATGTTTCTCCCACTATATTCAAAGTAATAGAAGAAACCTATTTGCTTTTTATTACCTGCTGAAATTTTACTAATGATTTCATCTAATTTTAGAATTCAAAATTCAAACAACTTTAAAAAATTTAGCACCTTCCATTGAAATTTTCATTGATTATTTCATATTATTCATGATGTTTTATGAACGTAGTTAAACTAGGGTGATTCAACAACTTTTTTTTTTAAAGGAAGAAGGTACTTTCCTACATGAAGGACTGAAATAACCTAGAAGCTATATTAGGCTTGTTCTGTTTTCTTCACTGCTATCCCGACATATTTATTTTACATATTTTTTTCTATGTATTTTGGGATAATTTAAAAACAAGAGGTCAAATAACTTAATGTAAGGAACTACTCAGCATAACAAATAACAACTTACAGTACAACTGCAGTATACTATTCTGAAAAAAAAAAAGAAATTTGCTAGTGTTTTCAAGCCCTAAGTGATTTCATACCTTTTAATCTACCAAAAATATGGTAGATACTCTATGGCAGTTATGCCTCTGGATTACTGTTTTATTCTTGCTTTTTACTTCCACTGAGAGTTAAGCCTTTCTCCTCTATACCTTGGATGCACAAGGCATGTAAACATGTGCGGTCAAATGGCTTTTACTTACCTGGCATAAATACTATGGATGTGTGGCTCAAACTCTTTTGTTTGTACAAGGTCAATTGGGTTGTTTTACCTCTGAGCGGCACTTTTTTGCACACCATGGGCTAAATGGCCAGGTCACAAGGACCCCGAAGGCTCAGAGAAGGTTGGGGGAGGGGACCCACTGGAACAGCTGTTGGGAGACAGATGGTAGCCACCCATCAAGGCCATCCAGCGTGTTCTTTAACGTTGGATTGTTTTACCTCTGAGCGGCACTTTTTTGCACACCATGGGCTAAATGGCCAGGTCACAAGGACCCCGAAGGCTCAGAGAAGGTTGGGGGAGGGGACCCACTGGAACAGCTGTTGGGAGACAGATGGTAGCCTCCCGTCAAGGCCATCCAGTGTGTTCTTTAACGTGCACAGGGTGTGGCTCTCCCGCACACTGTGCACTCCGCGCATGGCTTAACGTCCCATCCGACGGACGGCGGCCTGTCGAAGCCCATCGGTGTCCCCTACTGACCGTGGGCAGGGCGGGGAATTTTGCGGAGATAAATCTCAATGCTGACCCAGCTGGGACTCGAACCTGGGAACTACAGATTACGAGATTGGCACGCTACCGACTGCGCCACCCCCGCCCCTCGTACAAGGTCAAGTCATCATACATAGCATGCATCTACAACACTTACTGCAACCTTTCATTAAGCATCTAATGCAATGGTAGTACAAATAAACTGTTTAACATGATTTTTTACTTGGTTTTAAGTCTCTTAAGCTGATAAATTGAGCCATCCATGTGAGCCACCATCTATTCAGCATGGTCATTTGCTATCTTCAAATAGGGTACACTTTGCTCAAGAACATTTCCATGCATATTACTGGCTACTCCAATAAGTATCATCTGTAACTGAGGTTTCACTGAACATGCTCATTCTCTTACACCCAATAAATGTAGTCAGTTTTTTTTTTCAGTCAGTCTTTTTTTTCACTATATCACTAGGTTTATTTACTCCTATCTATCAACTGGATTTAGGCTATATGTTCGATGTAATATCTTGATCAAGCAAGTTTAAATAATGTGCTGCACATTCATAAGCAGCAAGGTTTAATCCTTGACAATTCTTCAGTCACTGACACTCTTTTTTCTGTTTTTCCCATTATCTGTGATCACAGCTTTAATGTAGCTTTTGAATCCTTCATTTGCAGCTTGTAAAATTTTTGTACACCGATCAGTCAAATAAAATGTCTTATATATTTATTTACACACATTATGATTAACTTTTAGAGGTATGACTAGAAAAGTTGTGCACACTTAAAAGATAATGACTACTTTGCTCCTTCCCTTATCAAAAATTAACTAGTATCAAATAAATGAAAAATTCAGCAACTGATATAATATGTAATGGAAAACATTAAAATCACTAATTGGTAATAGTTCCTTTTCCTTCTGTAGAAAGTTGGTTACAATTTCTCCACGAAATGACAGAAACAACACTGTCTTCCTTTTTACGGTTAACATGTTTGTTACAAAATATTATCTCTGAAAAAGAAACAACTAGCAAAGTACACTAGTCAGCACATATAACTGCAAGAAAGATAAATAAGGGAGATAAGATCCAGTAAAAAGACAAAGGCTCATGTCTTAGCCAAAATATTAACACAGCAGCATTGTATCTAAACACTATAATTACTTTTTCATGGATGAAATAAAGTTGCATGATAATGGAAAACAAAATTTCTACTAATGTTTATTTGATCAGGATTTAATGTTCCAGAAATCTGTGCTTGATAGCTGTATTGGTTGTACCAATCTAATTACACATGCTAAAAATTACAGAAACTGCATTAAATAAAGTTTCAAATATAATTAAAAAGATTCCTACCATGTCATAAAAAACCTTTTAACTGTTAAAATATCTATCTTTATTTCAGCTCATTACAGCTCTGATAGTTTACAGTAGAGATTTTATAATTTTGTAAAAGTAATAACTATATAATCATAGAATGATTCCTACCTCCAATTTCGTGGTACTAAGAAACTTCTGCCATATTATATGAAGTTCTTGCTGTTTACTTTCTGATTCCATAATCCCAAAAACTGGCTAAGTACAATACAGTGATAAAACTATTCTCATAATTTTGCATGTATAAGAATCTTTACTAAAAGACATTCCTTTATATTTTAATTCATCCTGCAAAAAAGAAAACTCATATTTAACACAAAAAATTTTACTTTTCTTTTTCTATCAAACTTTTTATCTTTGATAGAAACTTGAAACAAATGAAGTGAAAAGAATACATTACGACAATGCCATAATTAAATATTTTTGAACCCTATGCAAAAGTAGGCTTTTCTTTGCATTTCTATTTTTGAATGCATGTCACTTTTTCTGCTGAGGTCCTGCCATCCTCTAAGATCTTCTACTATGGCATATAAACTGACAGGCTCCTGTCAGACCTCTGTGGCAAGCAGCTGCTTGAGGGGGTATTTATTTTTAATACAAACACTTGATAATTATAGACAACATGGGGGGGTGGCTCAGTCGGTAGCGCGCCAGGCTCGTAATCTGTAGTTCCCAGGTTCGAGTCCCAGTTGGGTCAGCGTTGAGATTTATCTAAGCAAAATTCCCCGCCCTGCCCACGGTCAGTAGGGGACACCGACGGGCTTGGAAAGGCCACCGTCCGTCGGATGGGACATTAAGCTGTGGCCCCGTGTGCGGGAGAGCTATACCCTGTGCACGTTAAAGAACACGCTGGATGGCCTTGATGGGAGGCTACCATCTGTCTCCCAACAGCTGTTCCAGTGGGTTCACTCCCCCAACCTTCTCTGAGCCTTCGGGGTCCATGTGACCTGGCCATTTAGCCCAAGATGTGCAAAAAAGTGCCGCTCAGAGGTAAAACAACCCAACCCAACCTAGACAACATGGGTCTCATTTGATGGGTTATTGAGGAATGTAAAAAGATAGATTAAGTTAACTCTATAAACACTTCAGGTGCTGGACTAGTCAAGTGTTATTGCAACAATCAGCTCTTTGACACTAATGTGATAACTGATGGCCATAGAGTGGTGCAATGAAGTTTAGGTTAAATAGTCATACCTGCATTTTCTTGGTTCTTCAGAGGTAGCTTCGTTGGTTGTTCAAGAAAGACAATTCCGGGTTGTGTGCTGTTCTTTGTCCTCCTTGAACAACCGACAAAGTTACCTCTGAAGAACTAAGAAAATGCAGCTATTTAACTTAAACCTCACTGCACAGCTCTACGACCATCAATTATCACATTAATGTCAATGAGCTGATTGTTTGTCGAGATAACACGTGACTAGTCCAGCACCTACAGCTAACTTAATTTATCTTTATTTCAGTACACTGTGTTTTGCCCTTTATATTTACTGAGGAATGTGATCAATTATGCAATAATAAACAGTAAATAGGTTGGCTCTGTTTGGAACACCAGATCATACAGGTTATCCCCCTGCAACAGAGATGTTGGCTCCCGTTCTTTTGTTGGTTGTTTTACCTCTGAGAGGCACTTTTTTTTGCACACAAAACAAACTAAATGGCAACTAAATTTGGCAAACTAAATTTGCAACTAAATGGCCAAGTCACAAGCACCCCACAGGCTCAGTGAAGGTTGGGGGAGGAGACCCACTGGAACAGCTGTTGGGAGACAGATGGCAGCCTCCCATCAAGGCCATCTGCATGTTCTTTAACGTGCACAGGTACTCTCCCGCACACTGGGGCACAGCTTAACGTCCCATCTGACAGACGCCAGCCTTTTCAAGCATATCGGTGTCAACTACTGACATTGTAGGTAGGTAACCTGTATTGTAGGGTAGGGAGTTTTGCAGAGATAAATCTCAATGCTGACCCAGCTGGGACTCGAACCTGGGAACTGCAGATTACAAGCCTGGTGCACTACAGACTGAGCCACCCCCACCCCTGTTCTTCATCGACTTGGATGAAGGATATTGGACCCTCTCTTCCCACATGAGTGGAGAGATACCTTAAAACAACTTCTGTACATTATTCCTCATTCCATGTGTCCAATGAAGATGGGGGCACTATCTTTGTTCTGAAAAGTTGAGTTTCATAGAAAAATTAAATTTTAAAACAAAAATTTGCTTTCATGATTTTGCAATGTGATTACCCACCGATAGAGAGCTTTATACTGAAATGCTTTTAAAGTGTCTCTAAGTTTGAAAGCTGGAAGATTTTTATACTTACCTGGATACCTATGATCATCTGCTGAAATGGCTGCATCAATATCACAGCAATGAAGTGCTTTTCCCCATGTCCGAACATCATAATGGACAATGTTTCTCCACTAACATGACATGTAAGTTCTTCTGTGAGTGAGCCAACTTTCAGACATTGTAGAGCACAACAACATCTCTACAATGACTGTATGTATCAACATGGACACCAATATGATGAAACTTCAACCAAGTAATGTGACACTTCCTTCTGGCATGCCATGATGGACACTTTTGTGTGAATATAATCAAGACTCTCATAACTCTCAACATATGTATCTGATACTACCAGCATTCTAGGACTTTATTTAAAATAATATAATGCTGTTACCAACATTAAAATCAATTCTAGCTCAACATGAGGGCATTTAAAGCCATGGTGAATTCACGATTAAATTTATTTTAAAATCGGGGGAAAAAAAACTGTTACAAATTGCTAAGGGTGAAACTTATAATCCCATACTTGCATAAACAATATTAAAAAGTCAATGGTTTTTTGGATCATTCTTGTTTAACTTCTAATTAGAAGTTACTACCATCTCACTTTAAGTTAAAAATAATAACAGCAACTCTAAGAAAAAACTATTTTTGCAAAAATTTCATTCATGGATGCCTTTTTTCAGTTTCTATTGATTTATCAAGGGTTACTTCAGTTCATATTTATTGCAAAGGTAAAAAATATATTGCTGACTTTAATGTTGTTTATATTAATGTTTTTCAACATTTTTCTCTTTGTGATATACTTTTGAAATAGCATATTTACAGCAACACACTTCCAAAATAGTCTATTTACCACAACATATGTCAAAATAGTCCATTTACAATGAAACCCGGGTAAAAAAATTTGTGTTTTTTCTTTGTTTTATTATATATCATAAAATTCAATTTGTTTAAACAAAAATGTGCATTAAACTTAACACTAAAAAAAAAACACAATTAAAAATTGTTAAAAGTGCTCAAGTACAAATTGCTCTGTGGTATTATTCTTTTTCTTAAATTTTTGCGGCACACCTGGACCATGGATGCAACCCACTACTGTGTCAAAACACACTGGTTAGAAGAAACTGTCCTACATCATGGTCTGAAGTTGCTTTAATGATCTCATAATCAAAGCTGCACATATAAAGCATTGGGAGTAGACAAAATCAATTCTGAAATAGATAGCAGAGAAAGCTGCAGGCAGCAAAACAATAGAGAATTGCATTAAGGAATAAAGTATTTTTGTGGCAAACATTGTGACTTTATAACAATTAAAGAGTGTAAAAGGTTATGTTAGGAGTATCCAAACCCACAATTTCCTTAAAACATACCAGGTGTTCTTACCTATTGAGTTATCCTAGTCTCATTCAATTCTCATT
This sequence comes from Ryuthela nishihirai, assembly GCA_038380435.1. Lineage (NCBI taxonomy): Eukaryota > Metazoa > Arthropoda > Arachnida > Araneae > Heptathelidae > Ryuthela > Ryuthela nishihirai. The sequence continues at coordinate 322,060 of JAWZYU010000037.1, forward strand.
ACAGTCTCTATCTCTTGGATAATTTAGTCCAGAATTGCTAACAGAGAACATTTGACATTTTCAGGAGGTTGTAGGTTTGGATCTCATCCTACAGAAACTCAACTTTTTTCATCTGTCTTCTTTTACTGGCTTTAACATTAGCTTCATATCATCATCGGGAGTTGCTTTGGCAATCTAAAATTAAAGCTACATAAATTACTAAAAGCAGATGTGAAGTTACAATAAAATGCTATAAGCTGGTGATAGTGATCTTTTTCACGAGTGGGTTGTTTTACCTCTGAGCGGCACTTTTTTGCACACCATGGGCTAAATGGACAGGTCACATGGACCCCGAAGGCTCAGAGAAGGTTGGGAGAGGGGACCCACTGGAACAGCTGTTGGGAGACAGATGGTAGCCTCCCGTCAAGGCCATCCAACGTGTTCTTTAACGTTGGGTTGTTTTACCTCTGAGCGGCACTTTTTTGCACACCATGGGCTAAATGGCCAGGTCACATGGACCCCGAAGGATCAGAGAAGGTTGGGAGAGGGGACCCACTGGAACAGCTGTTGGGAGACAGATGGTAGCCTCCCGTCAAGGCCATCCAACGTGTTCTTTAACGTTGGGTTGTTTTACCTCTGAGCGGCACTTTTTTGCACACCATGGGCTAAATGGCCAGGTCACATGGACCCCGAAGGATCAGAGAAGGTTGGGAGAGGGGACCCACTGGAACAGCTGTTGGGAGACAGATGGTAGCCTCCCGTCAAGGCCATCCAGCGTGTTCTTTAACGTGCACAGGGTATGGCTCTCCCGCACACTTTTCACGAGTGAGTGAGCACATAAGCATATATATAAGTATGACCCACAAAAATGTTTTTTCATTTTTTTTTTATTATAGCATAATCACAAGTGTGAAGAAATGAAGTGTGTAATCAATTACACACTTCATTTTTACACTTTTTATACTTAATTTCACTTTTCAAATGACATTTTTAATCTCATACATTGAACTCGACAACATTTACACTCACTATTTGAAGAAAAAATCATGTTTAATTAGCAGGTTGATTCTTCTTGGGTAGAAACGTTGTAAAAACATTCATCCTGCTAATTTAGATTAGCCATTTTAGAGCAAAATAAGAGACTCAAGGACCACACCTAACCCAGAAAAATATTCTTTATTCTTATTACTTAAAAATTAGTGCACACACATATATATAATCCTTAAGCAAAAGCTATGGAGTGCTAACCAGATTGTCTACTTTATCAGGTGCCCAAAAATGTTTGTGCCATTTTTGCACAGTTAAATATTTTAAATTTTGTTTTCTAAAAGAAAATGCATATGCACCAGTCTACTAATATAAGTCAAAATTATAGTTACTAGCACAGCAAAAGTTGGTATTAATATGTGGTTAAATAATGTTTAAGAAAACAAGTGACCGTTTCAAATAATAGCTACCCATCTGCAGATAATTCAAGGATATTTGTTCTACAAGTTCAAACCAGGCTCTAATGCTACAGCAGCTGCTCGCTGATGAAGAAGATGCTTTTGATGAAGATGCAATTAGTGAACACACAAGAAAATGGTTCCAAAAATTTAATAAATTTTAATTATTCAAATTATCTTAGAAAATATTCCCAAATTTTAATTTTCGAACTTTTTTTTTTATTTTCTTTACGAGATGAGTCACTTGAAGATGCTCTTTGCAGTGGGCAACCATCTACCATTAATGATGATCAATTAAAGACTGCTTCTGCATCCGATTCTGGCCAAACATGTCATAAACTTGCTGAAAACTTCAATGTTGGCAAAGAAACCATTTGCTGGCATTTACACAGCCTTTGTAAAGTTTATAAACTGACTAAATGGTTTCCCACAAACCCTTGTAGGAAAACAAGTAACAAAGATTGTCAGTCTGCATGTAAATGCTTTCTTGTTACAACTTGGAACTTTTCTTGGATTGATTAGTGACATGATGAAAAATGGGTTTAGTACAACAACCCTAAATGATCTCATCATTGGCTGTCACCATGGGAACTGATTCCAAACCAATCCATACCATAAATACACCAACAGAAAGTTCTGTTGAGTGATTCTGGTGGCATATCAAAGGTATTGTTCATTTTGAGCTGTTGCTGCTAAGTCAAACAATCACAGGGGAAGGCATTCAGAGCAGCTTCAAAGAGTTCATTATGTTCTGATCCAAAAAGAACCTGCACTGGTAAACTGTAAGGGAGTCGTGCAAGACAGCATGAGACCGCACAGAGCACATATAACCCAAAACAAGATAAACAGCCTTGTCTGGGAAACTTTGCACCATCCTCCATATTCACTAGACATCTCTCCTTCTGATTACTTGTTTCTGTCTCTAGAAAACCGTATGTGCAACCAGGAATCCCGTGAGAGTTTAGAAATAAAGTTGCAAAAGTCCTTCCTTTCAAAGGTTCTCTTTTTGACCACAATGGGCTAAATGGCTAGGTCACAAGGACTACAAGAGCTCAGAGAAGATTGGGGGGAGGGAGCCCACTAGTCAACTGTTAAGAGAGATAATAACCTCCCATCAAGGCCATCCAGCATGTTCGATAACACAGGATATGGGTCTCCACCATATCCTGAGCTTTACATCTCATCTGATGGATGATGACCTTTCCAAGGCCATTGCTGTTCCCTAGTGACTGAGGGCAGGGTGAGGGTTTTGCAGAGATAAATCTCAATGCTGGTGCAGCTGGGACTCGAACCTGGGAACTGCAGATTACGAGAGTCTCATGCATTACCAACTGAACCACCTCAACCCCTCTTTGAAAAAGACAAGCAATTCTAGAGGAGAGGAATTTATAACCTAGTATAATGTTGAAAAAAGGTCATTGGTTATTTATTCTGATGAAGAATATTTTGGTGGAAAAAATATCTTTGCTTGCTCTTTCCCTTGCCCCCAATATTCTTTAAAGAAATGGAACAAATTTTTTGAGCACCCGATAATTCTCATATCTAATCTGAGTAACAATAACTACATTTGTCCACTGCAGACCAATTCTAATAAGGTTCTGTTTAACAATGTTCACCCACTATATTCTAGGTCTTCCCTTTTTATCAAACCCTTTGCCTTCCCATGGCCGAGTGGTTAGCGCGCTTCTAAGGACCTGGGTTGATCTAAGGGATCTGGGTTCGAGTCCCGGGTAAGGCATGGATGTTCGTGTTGTTTTTCTGCTGAGGTCCTGCCATCCTCTCAGACCTTCTACTGTGGCATATACACTGACAGGCTCCTGTCAGACCTCTGTGGCAAGCAGCTGCTTGAGGGGGTATATTTAGTCTTTCAAAACTATTTCATAACATTTCATAACTCTCCTATTTTGAATAGCATTTACTACAAGTAATACTAAGAACACCACAATTGTTATGGAGAGACAAAAGTGGTGATTGATATCAGATAACGACATCATTGACGGTATTAGTCTTGGTATAAAGGATTAATAAAAAAAAAAAAACACTTTGACACAGTCATTTGTCATGTAGGTCTGACAGTTGCTTGTCAATGTAAATCGTAATAAAAGATAAATGAGGGAAGAAAGTAATCATAATATAAGCTTTATATAATATTAATATAATATATATTATATATATTTAATATATCTATATATATATAATTATATATATATACCATATCTCAGTTATGACAATTTCTCCTTGTCTAGAACTCTTGCACTCAAAGCATTTTCTTATCCATTACAATTTTTAGCACTTTCAGATTTTTACTACAATACAAAAAAAGGCCCATAAATGGAAGATAGGCATAACTGGAAGGAGAGCTGTATATTATTCTCCTGTAATGATGCACAGAATCAGTCAAACAGAGCATCTAAAGACCTTCTTATGATGCAGGCTGTCAGTAACTTTCATGAGATATTCTCTCCCTTGAAGGGAACATATGGAGAGGGTTGGCAGATCAGTTTTACCTACTGATTTGGACTTGTCGCCACCTTTTTTTTTCAACCCTGATGAAGGGTGATCAATTACACAGGTCTCAATGCTGACCACTTGCACCAACCTGACTGTCTACAGGCAATGAATTTGATTTTGGAATTTATGCACTGATAGAATTCTGTTGAAGGAGAATCTACTGTTGTGTTTTCTGCTTGTCTGTTGGTTGCTAGCCTCAAACAAACAGAAACATAAGATAATTACATCAGCTGGCAGATGATCCTGATTAGAAGCCAGAGCAGGTATGTGAACCCTTGAAACTAATTTAGCAGTACTGATTCTAAACTGGAGTAATTTAGCTCAGACACCAACTTGCAGGTAATTGAAAGAGTGGCATAAATTCTCATCATAAGAACTCCATTAGTTGCCTGAATTCTTACCAACATGATGGCTTCAGCATCCAGCAAATGGGGAACAGGCCTTTTGCCTCAAGCTTGCGATATTGGAGCTGTTTCATATTGGCACTACCTCTCTAAACCTGTCCTACATATATATACACACACATATAAAATCCTCACACAGACATGGGTTATGGAGGTCCAATCGAATAGTGTAATTTAGTTTTCCAAACATATTTTTCCTGAGCTACAGTTTCTGCACCTGGCCAGTATAGGCCAATGCTAACAAGGTCCTGTTTGATGCTGTCTACCCACTGAATCCTAGTCCTCACACTTTTACTGAGGCTTTTTGGCACACTCTTCACTAACTCATTTACTAATCTATAGTTACACATAGAAGCAATCTGGACAAACCTTTGCAGTCTTTCTAGCACAATATGCTGCTGATTCCTTCATCTAACTTTATCACTGCTTCAAAAGTCAAACAATTTAATCTCAAGATATGCTTAAGCATCTAGAATCAGAGGCATCAAGTTTCCTGTTATCTTGCTTACAAAGGGTCTAAGTTACAAAGGAGAAACTAACCCTAAAAGGAACCAAACTATTATACAGTCTATTTTTAGTCTTTACATGAATAAATAAAAAATAATAAATACCCCCTCAAGCAGCTGCTTGCCACAGAGGTCTGACAGGAGCCTGTAAGTTTATATGCCATAGTAGAAGGTCTGAGAGGATGGCAGGACCTCAGCAGAAAAAATGACACACATATCTATGCCTTACCTGGGGCTCGAACCCAGGTCTACACATATTTTTTAAACACTCACCATAGATACTTAAAAGTCTCAGTAGCAATCCTTATTCCCCTGTTTATCTCATGCCACACATCATCTTCGTTTATCTGTTACATAGCTCCTGAGATAATTAAACTGAGACACTTGTTCAAGAGCAAAATATTCAAAGCAACTGAAACACCACCTGCCTGACCAATTTTCATCACTTTAGTTTTATCTCTATATATCACAAAACTTACTCTATTACCAATCTCACCAACAGCCCTAATGAAGGAATTCATCTCATTATCATTAGCCAACAGGGCAAATTATCTGCATAATCCAAATCAGAAATTTTCACATCACTAAACCATTTAAGACCAAAATCTTCCTCTTGAAGAGAATTATGCATAGCATAATTGACAACCAAACTAAAGAGAAAAGGAGACATAATGCACCCTTGTCTAACTCCACAAACAATACTAAATCAATCACTACAAGTTTTACCAACTCTTACACACAACTCAGTATTATAATTAAGAGCTCTCATTAATCTAACTTGTCAGTTATGCCATATGATCTAATGATTAACCACAAATTATAACGATTAACATAGTCAAAAAGCCTTTTTAAAATCTATAAAGCCAGTAACCATAGATTTCTTAAACTCTACACATTCTTCAATTAAAAAAAATTTAATTTTATTGTTAAAATAAATCTACCTTAACAATAACTTCAAATATATAATTCTGTTAATCGCAATAATGGAAAGAACTACACCTTGAACAGAAGTAGACCAGTTCCCCAGTAATTCTCACAAGAAATGTGATAATCTTTTTAAAAATAGGGAAAATAATATAAAACAAATAAATATCCCTTCAAGAGGGCAGGGTGGGGAGTCACAGAGGTCTGACAGGAGGCTGTCAGTTTATATGAACCAGGTCCCTTTGATCAATAGCCAAGAATGCTAACCACTCGGCCATGGGAAAGCTCTAGTAAAATCCTTAAGAACATTTTTATCATAAAAAATATTCAAAATTTCAGTCAGCCATGGGAGAACTGCAACATTCCCAAACCTTGCAAAAGACAAAGTAACCAAGTAAATATGATATAGTTAAAAATAATTTAAATATCTCTTTTTGGGACATGATATTTTTGGACTATGCTTCTCAGAATATGAATGCATTAAATGAAACATTTTTACAACAAAGCTTGGATCTAGTATCTAGAAGAAAATAAAAAAATGGGGGGGAGGGGCAAAGTTACTATTTTGAACCATAAAAATAATGAAAGTGAGTAGCCAAGGAACTGAATTGCCATTCCAATATAAAAAAAATTTCTCTATTTTAGTGTTTTTCGAAAAACATTTTTGAAAAATGCTGTACTAACATATTTTCAAACTTTTTAAAGGATATTCCCCTTTCCTGTTAGATCTGGGCAAGTGACACAATGATACTGAAAAAGAAAAAAGATAAATATGGGTGGAGAAGAGGGGGGGGGGGGGAACAAAAGGCTGGATTTCCATTGTAGTGTAACATTTTTGCTTTCATTTTAGAAGTTTTTAAAACATTTCAAGAAAATGCTTGAAATATGCATAAGGCTCATAATTTTTGGCCTCCATAACCTTTACTAGCAATCTCAGGCAACTGGGGGGCATGTCCCCTCCCCCATTTTTATTACCAGTAAGGGTATCCCTTCCACCTAGATCCAGCCCTGTTCCTACAAATATTAGTAGGGGAATTAGAGATATTGCAGTTCATGCAATAAGTACAGGGGCACTAATTTATGGCTAACTTCAAGATGAGCATGGTAGGTTTAGAGATGGTAGGAGCTGCATACACCAAATATTTTTCAGATTCCTCAGAAATATTTTGAGTTTCAAAGATTTATGACTACTGTTTGTAGATTTTAAAAAGGCTCTTATTCTGTTGACTATCATAATTGCTAATATAAAGATAGTGATTTATAAATACTGAAACGCAATGCATAAGAGTTGGTAAATCTTGCAGTGACTGATTTAGCAATACTTCTAGAGTTTAAAAAAGCTGCATTTTTATCTTCTTTTTTTTCAATTTGGTTATTATTTTTATGAAAATTCATTGCAAGTAAAAGATGGTATAAAGATCTGAAAATATCTGAACCATTATGCTCACAATTTGGCACTTTTGGCAAATGATGCTGACAAGAATTCTTTCATTCAAGCTATTAATGAGACGGTGATAGGTTTGGTAAGAGAGAGAAAACTACAGCAATGAAAATTGGTCAAATGGATGATGCTTTAGTTTTTTTTAAAATAAAAGTACTTTTCTGCAAGTTTCTCAGTTTATCTTGAATATTGTGTAACAGATACTGAGTCTTTTCTAAACTTTGTTGGTGTAGCAAAACCTGATGTTTTGTAAGGAAGATATTAAAATTTAATAATGGAGCCTTACACAATGTGTAGGATACTAATGGTTTGACTGTATTAGTTATAATGAAATTTGAATAAGACATCATTAACCACCATTAAGCAGCATCTTGTGTAAAGGTTGTTTTACCTCTGAGTGGCAGTATTTTGCACACAACAAACTAAACGGACAAGTCACAAAGACCCTAAAGGCTTAGAGAAGGTTAGCGGAGGGGACCCACTTGAACAGCTGTTGGGAGACATATGGTAGCCTCCCATCAAGGCCATCCAGCATGTTCTTTAACATGCAAAGGGTATGGCTCTCCCACACATGGGGCCACATTTTAATGTCCCATCTGACAGATGGTAGTCTTTCCAAGTCTATCAGCATCTCCTAGTGACTGGAGGCAGGGAGTTTTGAAGAGATAAACCTCAACACTGGACCAGCTGGGACTTGAACCCGGGAACTGCTGAATATGAGCAGGGTGTGCTACCAACTGAGCCACCCCGTCCCTCTTGTGCAAGGAGAAACTGATTTGGTTTAGCCATTTTATTGCATGCAGAACTACAATTTAAACAAAGACCCATCTGCCTGCCATACCATAGTGTTGTTTCTTTACTGGGGCAAAACTCTAAACACAAATGTTTTTGAAAGAATAATACATGCTCAAAGTGCACAATATTATATATATATATATATTTTAATTTAAATACCCCCCTCAAGCAGCTGCTTGCCACAGAGGTCTGACAGGAGCCTGTCAGTTTATATACCACAGTAGGAGATCTGAGAGGATGGCAGGACCTCAGCAGAAAAACGACACACACATCCATGCCTAATCCGGGGCTCGAACCCAGGTCCCTTAGATCAGTAGCCAAGCGTGTTAACCACTCAGCCACGGGACGGCTTGCACAATATTACTGGACGATTAACAGTAAGAAGTCAGTTGGAAGTTGTCTAAAAAACACACAACTCCAAATGGTAACATTCTCTTAGTCAAAGGATTATTTTTTTATATTGAATGTTACCTCATATAACAACAGAAATTGTAACTGAGTTTATAGTTGTTTTTTTTTTCATTTTAGACCTATATTTTACTGAAATTTTTTTTAGCTTTTAATTGTTAATAACTGTAGTAGTGAAAACCACCCGAGTCAGTTGACAACCATAATGGCCTTGATCAGTGGTGTCCAACCTTTTCTTGCACAGGAACATATTCAAAGTTAGATTTGTTCCATGTGCCACGCTGAGTGTTTTGAAAAAAATTAGTGTTATGTTTTGGCATCGTTGTAACTTTGTAACTTCAACACTCTCCCATTTTCATGGAAACGAGCACTACAGTCTTTTAGAATTTATTTATTTCCACTTATTTTAGTGTAAAATGCACATGGTTCTTGAAATAATTAACAAAATTTAAAATGCTGTTGCAGTTCACTTTCTGTGCAAGTCATATAAAAATTATTCGTGGGCCATAGATATCACTGGCCTAGACAGCTGATAAAGGATCAATAAAGTTGGAGAAAATTATTTGATGAATAATTTTCAAATCACAGGCAATATAGCATTCAGAGTTGCTTTTCGAGACCTGTGGTAATTTAAAGGGTTAAATCAGACGTTGTAAACTTCTGACTCCCATTAGTAAACATCTGGCCCACATTACAATGTAATAAAAATACCTATCTTCCTTATGTATTCTAAAAAGTAGAAAATAAACCTAATGCACGTTGTTGGTGCAATCAGTCACTGAGTACTTATTCACTTCAAAGAATGACAGGGTGCTAAGCAATCTTCTTGAGTAGGTAAATCAGTGCTCTGTCTCCTTTGAAGTGATTCAGTGCTCTCAATAACTGATTGCACCATTGATATTCTTCAGGTTTACTTTCTACTTTTTAGGGTGCATATTGGAAGATATGTATTTAATTTTTTTATATTTTTTTCCTTGTCACTAAAAACACCTACCTTCAGAAACTTTGATATATGACTCAAACATCGATCGCAATTTTCCTCCCTTTTGGAGTTGTGTTTGAGGTAGCCCATGACATTGAAAATGTCACCAGATTTGAGATATAACTCATTATGGCTGACCCCCATGAATAAAAATCCACCCCTTCCTCCCTTTATCAAGGGAGGAGAATGGTGGGGAGGGGGGAAATTCAAAATAGGTTGACAATCATTATATGAGATTTCATTTGACATATAGCTCATAACTGTAGGCTCCCACATTTGGAAGATATAGTAGAAGAGTGACTTTAATATTTCACCATATTTTAGGGGAGAAGAAACCAAGGGGTAATATTTTTATTACCCAAAAAACTCCCCACATCACAAGCTTTCATTTGATACACAACCTGTCACTTTCGGCACCCAAGTTCTAGAGGTATAGTGGAACAATTGTCTTCCCATTTCCCCCTTTACTGCGTACCCCTAGTCTAGATAGGGGTATGCGGTAAAATTTTTTGGGGTACACCGTGAGAGCTCAAAAGTTGCTAGATCTAGTAACAAGTCCATTTCACTGATTACCCAATAAAATATTCATAATTTTATAAGATTTGTTAAATTGTTTATGTCATTTTTTTGTGTTTATCGATATATGTAATTTATGAATACAAAATTTAATGTGCATATATGTTTTATTTTATTCTCATTGTTATACTGTAACTATAGTTTTATCTATCTATACAAGGGGTATGACAGTTACATACACATTTACAGGGGGTACGTGAAGCATAAAAGGTTGAGAACCACTGCTCTAGACCATTTAAGGCCAAAATCTTTTTCTTGCAAAGAATTTTGCATAACATATGGCCAAGTGGTTAGCATGCTTGGCTACTGAACTAAGGGACCTGGGTTTGAGCCCTGGGTAAGACATGGATGTATGTGTCATTTTTCTGCTGAGGTCCTGCCATCCTCTCAGACCTTCTACTATGGCATATAAACTGATAGGCTCCTGTCAGACCTCTGTGGTAAGCAGCTGCTTGAGGGGGTATTTATTTTATTCTTTAATCAACAACCAAACAAAATAGAAAAGGAGACAAAATGCACCCTTGTCTAACTACATTAGCAATGCTAAACCAATTGCTGAAAGATGTACCAACTCTCACACATGACTCAGTATTATTATAGAGAGCTTTCATTATACTAACCAACTAATCAGGTATTTCATATGATCTATAATAAATCACAATATGTGCTGTTACATTTAATTCTGTTTAAAAGTTATCATATTTGAAATTATGAGAAGTGCAATAGTTGTTATAACATGCAATTGAATTTATCATTAGTTATGACATATTAACTAATCACTAAGATCACTACTTAGTCATACATGTAACTTTACATAACACGTTAAAGTATAATAGACCAATTAGTAAAGCCAAAACTACAATGCTCACAAAAATTAGGGGATATTGCTTCGCTTCATATTTATTTTGAAATATTCCTAATTTTTGTGAGCAGTATAGTTACCCAATGCTTGTAGGCTGGTACATCTGTAGTAAGAATTTTCATCATGAAATCAATTGCAGATGTACCAGCCTACAAGCATTGGTAACTAGTTTTGGCTTTACTAATTGGTCTATTACACTTTAACGTGTTATGTAAAGTTATATGTATGACTAAGTAGTAATCTTAGTGATTAGTTAATATGTCATAACTAATGATAAATTCAATTGCATGTTATAACAACTATTGCACTTCTCATAATTTAGAATATGATAGCTTTTAAACAGGATTAAATGTAACAGCACATATCATGATTTATTAAATTATTTACCATGTTAGCTGTGTTATTTTAACTTAAATCCATATGATCTAACAATCAACCAAAATTTATGTCAATCAACAGGGTCAAAAGCGTTTTTGACTCTGTTGATTGTTGAAACATGTTATATTCAATATTTCTTACTGACCAAAGTATTCTATATCACTACAAAGTCCTATAAAAGCCATAAAGGCATGGTGGAAAGCAAAGTCAAATGGGCTGATATGAATGACTTCGAAAGGAGGAGGGTCATTGTTGGAACATAATGGACAGGAGCATTGGTAATGGAGGTGATGGAATTCAGTGGAAAATCCCAGAGTACAATATCCCAAGTGTATGGAGAATGGCAAACATTCTAAAAAATGTTTGGGAAATGTGGGAGTGAAAAGGCTCTGACAGACAAGGATATACATTTGTTCGCATGAACTGCATGGCAAAACAGAACTGCTACAGTTCATCAACTGAGAAAGATGACAACTAGCAGTACTTTGAAACACATTTCAATGAAAACTATGCTCAGAGAATTGAAAACCTTGAAATCTGGGAACTGTAAAATCTGCTGAGGACCCACCATCCTCACAGATCCCTTCTACTATGGCGTATTAAACTGACAGGCTCCTGTCAGACTTCTGTGGTAAGCAGCTGCTTGAGGAAGTATTTTATTTATTATCATGATAGAAAATGAAGTATTAGGTAGGTGTTCATAATAATTTGGCCAGGCACTGTATATCTATAACAAATTATCCCATAAATTATTTCTTTTCTTTTGTCCGAAATATCAAGTTAATGAAAAATAAGTATGGCTCCAAGGTTATATGGAAGTTTGTGTAAGGTTAAGTTCTTCTGTTACCAATATATAGTACATCGTCCCATGGCCGAGCGGTTAGCACGCTTGGCTGCTGATTTAAGGGAGTTGGGTTCGAGCCCCAGGTAAGGTATGGAAGTTTGCGTTGTTTTTCTGCTGAGGTCCTGCCATCCTCACAGACCTTCTACTAAGGCATATAAACTGACAGGCTCCTGTCAGACCTCTGTGGCAAGCAGCTGCTTGAGGGGGTATTTATTTATTTTTTATATACATGAAAGACTACATTAGGATACTTTTAACTTGATACATCTGTAGTTTTATCGAAACTAAAAATTTAAAAAAGTTTATTATTTTTAATGAACTATTATTATATGGGAATTTTTTTTTTTACAATTGATGCTGCACAGAAAAATATAAGTTCTCAACACCTCAATTTGTTGATGCAATACCAAAATATTTCTTATTTCTTGTCCAAGTATTTTTTTTTAATCATTTCTTTTTTTCACTCATTTACTTTTTCATACTTATTAAATTATATTTTATCTAGTTGTAAATCAGATATTTCTTTTGTCTTACAGTTATGAAAATAATAATAAAAATTATCAGAATGACCACCATTAGATTATCTTCACCTTGAATACTACAGTGTGCTGATGCAATTAAAAATTAACCTATGGTATGTAAACATTATCTGTAATCATTAGTAACATTTCATATCATAGTAACCTGTGGTATACTTTTATATACCAAAAGCAAAAAAAAAACAGTAATAAACATTGTTTTTAGGCAATATAAAACATTCTACAAACTGTTGTTAATGAATAGATGATAGCACATCCTTGAAAAACAATGTATAATCTGTGGGATACTGGAAAAGCATCATGTATTTATTCCACTAATGAAAGCATTTGGGGAGAATTTTTGACCTCACATGCCACAGATATGACTTTCATTCCTATTGAATTAATGTCAAGAGCTGCAGCAAGTGAGTCAAGAGAAATACAATAAATTCTGAAAACACTTAAAAATTCTAAAAACATATTACTGAAACCATTGTACTACTGCTATCAGCACAATTGCCCCAAGAGAAAAAAAAAACAGCTGGATAGAAAAGTAGGTACTTTTCGGTTATCTCCAGTCACATTTTTTATTTTCGTTTTTTTTGAAAGAATGGCAGTTTTTGATGGAGTCAGGAAGGTCAATGAGTAATTTAGGAGTGGGGTATTTGAGCTATAAGATGTTTTTTTTTTTGCTAAAATTAATTTACTACACAATTATGCTGTTTTCATCAGAGTACAGTTCATAGTCTATTGCGACCATTTACTCCAGACTATAAATTCATAGTCTAGGTATGAGCTACTAGACGTGGTAAAAAGTTAACTTAAGGGATTTTTTTTTAATCTAGTTAAAAAGTCCAAAGTAGAGTATATACAATCTTCTAAATAAACATTGGTCAATGTAAAGCTGTGGTTTCCAAAGGAAGTGTGTCCCTTTGTGGGCATTTTTGTTGTTGTCTCTGATGAGATTATTTAGTTTCGGAAGCTTTTTTATAATTCAGTCGGCAGTACAATTTCCGATTTTCATCAACAGACAACACAAACCGAAAAAAGTTTTTGGTTTGTGTTGTCTGTGAGGACATTTAGTTTTGGGAGCTTTTTTATAATTTGGTCGGCAGTGCACCGTTTCCAATTTTCATGCTTTTTGATATGTGTTGTCTCCAATGAGATTATTTAGTTTTGGGAGTTTTTTTATAATGCCAGTCGGCGACACATTGTCAATGATGTTCTTGGTTTACTTTGGTTTTATTTTTCGTCACCAAGAAAATGTGACCAGAGATAACCGAAAAGTATATAAAGAATTTTAACTGAAATTCATGAGAATAAAAAAAATATTCAAAAACAATGGATGTACCAGCTACAAAATGCAAAAAAGTCACTACAAATACCAGTGGTTCCCAATCTTTTTGGAGTCCTTTTTAATGCTCCCTTTACTCTTTCTAACTCTCCCATTAACTCTAAGGCAACCTTTATGGAATTCAAGATATTTTTCCCTGTACAAAACTACTTGCAAATAATATTTATTGTGTATACTGGTATATGGATACAAGTATTCTGACACTGTATCCATTAATTTCTAAGGTTTGTCTATTGAAACAAAACATGCATAAACTATGTTAATCTAAGAACTACTTAACATTTTATTTCTACCAAAAAACTCAAAATCCACCACATGCTCCAAATTTTTAAAATGTCCACAAGGGGAGGCACTTTCTTTGGAAACCACAGCTTTACATTGACCAATGTTTATTTAGAAGATTGTAGCCGTCCCATGGCCGAGTGGTTAGCGCGCTTGGCTACTGATCTAAGGGATCTGGGTTCGAGACCCGGGTAAGGCATGGATGTTTGTGTCGTTTTTCTGCTGAGGGCCTGCCATCCTCACAGACCTTCTACTATGGCATATAAACTGACAGGCTCCTGTCAGACCTCTGTGGCAAGCAGCTGCTTGAGGGGGTATTTATTTATTTATTTATTTATTTTATATTCCTACAGATCAAGATATATCAACAGATTGTGGAAAACTAATACATGGTACAACTTGTATTCTGTTTCAAATATTTCATATTTTCAAAGTGATTACTATGGTTTTATTACTTTTTGTAATGTTTAAATTCCTTTTATATTACTTTCCCATTTCAATTTTACTGGAACTTGGGTACAACACTCCATCTCAGACAAGTGTGAGACAAAACAGTAAATATCATTAAAGAGATGCCAAAACTAATTTTTTTTCACCTATATATTTGATTAGTCCAATGTCTACAGGACATCTCTTTGATACTTTACTACTGAATTGTTGATTTAATGCATGAGTGACAAATATTAAATTCCATAATATGAGGCAACTTGGTTGTTTCCCAACAGATGATGCCATGGGGAATTAAAACGATAAGCAGGAAATTCCGTAAGTCACAACAGCTGATGAAAAAGTTAACCACTGATGGTGTAGTGGTTAGCACACTTGGCATGTTACTTAGGTGATGTGGGTTTAAATCTCACTCATGACAACACTAAATATTTTCAGTTAAATATTTTGAGTCCCAAGTCTACATCTCCTGTGAAACTTTACTATTGAACTCCAAAATATTTAAAATCCTTTGTGAGGATACTAGTAGCATACAATGCTGCTATATTAAACAAGAAAGTAAGACAGCTCTCGCAAGGCAGAATTTTTTAACTTTATTCTAAAATTAAAAAGAAGAATAAACCCAAAAATAAAAGACTGTCGATCAAAACACAACAAAATATGGAAGTAACCAAATGTGTAACAGTCAACTGCCAGAGAGGGCATGACATTTTCATCTTTAAATTTATATATTATAACTAGGGCTTTAAACATTTCATTTCACCCAAACTAGAAGTATAATTATTAAAAAAAAATCAATTATATTTTCAATCATTTTAACAATCAAACAGTTTTTCTACATCTTTTAGATAAAGTTGAGCAAAACTTATTGATTTTGATAATAAGCATGTTCTTTAACGTGCAACAAGAATCATCCAATTCTTATAATTTTTCTTAGGAAAAAAAATTCTACTTTAGATTAAAAATGATTATTAAAGCAGAATTACTTCATTGATAATGGTTTATTTCATTCATTTTTAAACTTTTTATGAGTTTCTTATATTTCCAACTATGTACTAAAAATCTTTAAAAGAGGAACAGCACAGAACTACTTAACTGGCAAATCAAACTATTTAAAAAGAAATTTGGAAATCTCTGCAAATATCAGTTTAAAAAAATTCAAGCTAGAATGTCACAAATAATACTTTTTCAAAATAGAATTAATACAAAGGATAATTATATTCATTTTAGATCACTACAATTAGCACAACTCTTCACACACTAAATTTAAGATTGTCAAAAAAAAAACTATTTTTTATCATTTAGATACTGGTGATGTGTGGTATGAGACAAACAGAAGAATAGGGATTCTTGATGGGGCTTTTAATAATCTATGGAGAAGACAGAAAAATAGGTTCGCTTGTTTGAGGTTAGGATATCATGTGACATAAAAACAGGCCATACACCTAAAAGACTAAAAATATGCTATATAATAGTTTGGTCCTTTCTAAAGTTATGATAGTGAAACTTGAACCATTTGAAAGCAAAATAACAGGAAACTTGATGCCTTTGATTCTAGATGCTTATGCAGTATCTTGGGACATTAGATGGTTTGGCTTTGTAAGTAAAGATGAAGTTAAATGGAGGCATCTGCAATACCCTTTGAGCAGCATATTCTGCACAGAGCGACTGTGTTTATTTGGTCATGTTGTTTGTATGCACCTTGTCAGAATTCGTGTACAATAGCCAAATGCAGCAGCTGTAGCTCATGATAGATGTGTTTAGAGAAATAAATTACATAGTCTGGTTAGATCTGCATAGCCCATGCCAGCTTATGGAGGGTTGGGTTGTTTTACCTCTGAGTGGCACTTTTTTACACTTTTTACACACCATGGGCTAAATGGCCAGGTCACAAGGACCCCGAAGGCTCAGAGAAGGTTGGGGGAGGGGACCCACTGGAACAGCTGTTGGGAGACAGATGGTAGCCTCCCATCAAGGCCATTCAGCGTGTTCTTTAATGTGCACAGGGTATGGCTCTCCTGCATATGGGGCCACAGCTTAACATCCCCTCCTATGGACGGCAGTCTTTCCAAGCCCATCGGTGTCCCCTACTGACCGTGAGCATGGTGGGGAGTTTTGTGGAGATAATCTCAACGCTGACCCAGCTGGGACTCGAACCTGAGAACTGCAGATTACGAGCCTGGCACACTACCAACTGAGCCACCTCCGCCCCCAGAAGAGGGAGGGAGAGTGAATGTGTAGTGGTAGTTTCCAAGTTGTAGAATAGTGAAATAAACATGCATTAATCCACCAGAGGAGGTGTACCATTTTTACACTTAAATTTGAGTTACATGAAGATATTCAATTATATTATCAAGAAAGCCACTTTTTGAAAAAAAAATTAACATTCAAATCTTTTTCCAAGATAAAGATAAAAAAGCAGACTAAATGTAAAGAGGAATCACACAATTTCATTTATATAGTATGTTTCATATTTTTCACTAGTTCCCATATGTGTTCAGAAAAACGAATACATTTCTTGTTTTATTTGTTTTTAACATATTTTACTGGAATCCCGAGTTCCTTTTATGAGTTGTGGTCTGAGTAGCCTTGGATTCTACCAAACTTTTTAATTTGAAGCCAGGTTTCTTCCTAATGCAGTGAACATGCTAACTTGATAGCAATCATAAAATTGTACGAAATCCATGATTTTCTACCTTTTTACTAAAATATAAACAGCGTAAAAATATTTTTACAAAAAACTAAATAAAGTAATTATTATGACATCAATAAAAAGTAATTTATTCTGAATATTTTCTTAACTATATTATTATAATTTTCTGCTTGCAACTAGGTAAAAGATTCAGTTAGAATTATAATTTCACAATGTTTTAAAGTTATCACTGTATATAAATTAAAGTGTAAATAGCCGAGATTATAAAAACAATCACGTCATTAGTGCGAATACATTACTCCACACTTTTTGACATATCATACGGTCAGTAGGGTACACTAATCATCTGACAGCATAATTAAAAACTAAATAATAATCCCCTAAATTTCTTATTGCTATGCAGGATTACGTTTCGCTAAAATATCAATAAACCTACAGAAATAGCTTAATATGCATTTGAAACCTTGACACGAAAACTTCAACACTTGTTTACGATTCTTCGCACATAAAAATAAAAATTCAACAAAATGTCTTTACCAGCTTTTCTTAATTAGTTGCACTGCTAATTCCTAACACAAATAACTTGTATATATGGAAATTTTAACATTTTATATTTCTAAAAAACATTTACACACACAACTCTTCAAATGCTAAAGATAAGTTTAAAACTGATCATGTGCACGTATCCTCAAACGCAAAACACTGGCTTCAAGATTGCTGTTCCGGTTAGCAGCGACATCATGCGGTAACATTTAGAAACCAAGGCTCCAAGCTGGTACTCGCGTACTCTGATGTAAGTTATGTCCCTCAATACAAACAGGCCTCTTCGTCCGCCATGCCGCAAGATTTAGAGCTCACGTGACCCAGCTAGAAAAGTTTTGATTGGCTTCTGAAATGCTTCCGTCTAAGGGCAGGGAGAATGGCTACTTACTGAAGTGCGATCGAGGTTTTGGTGACAGTTCTTTGTTAAGTTACAAATTTTAATACTGTGTTATCAGACTATAAAATAAGTAATATGTCAACTTCAACAGTGCGATCTACGAGACAGAATGTTCGAAGAACCAGGAAAAAGAGCTTTAAACGTTCAGTATTTTCTCCACGAGTTAGCAATGCAGGTAGGTTTCTGCTGTCTTAATGCAAGCAGTCGAGAATGGAGCAAGGCTTCATGTTATGAGTAATCTAGCGTTAGGCTTAAGTAAATAATGTTATCTTTAAAATTTTTATGAAAGACTATTTCTTTAGTCTAGTCATAGTTAACATCTAATACTGTACCAACTAACGGATATTTTTCTTACAAGTGTTTTAAGATATGAGCAGTGGCATAATGTAATATAATTAATAGTTTATGATCATCCTCGAAAATCTTAAATTTGTAAGAGCTTTAAAGGCTTGCTGCTTTCGTTGGAAAAAGTGCAGAAGAAAAGAATAATCAGATTTTTTTCGGGTACTAGAAAACTATATAAATTGCAACTTGTCTATCATTCATCAACTACTGAGAAATTAGTAAATAAACATCTGGTTTCGTTATTTTTTTTATATGTGTAATTGACAGTGCTAAAATTTTCTGTTCCCTTGAGTTGAAATTTTTGAATTTATGTGTAAAAACAAAAAAGGTTTATTTTCATCAGCTAATTTGTAAAATTTGAGATGTGAAAAGAGAATCTTAAAATATAAGCAATGCTAAGTATTCCAAATGTCAATGGGTTTTTCTGCAATACTTTCAGATAGGTTCTTTATGATATTCTACATGTTACTAGCTATATGCATTCTTAAATTAATATATATAAGTATGTCACTCATTTTGACAGTACTATCTGTCATTGATAGTCAATATCTGCATAATTAAATGTAATAGTGAGTGTAATTTTAAAAAAATTTAGCATTTATACATTACTGACATAATTTTAAGGCAGTTATTCAAATGCTTATTCACTGGCAGCTAAAATGTGTCAAAAAATTTGAAATTTTTCAAATAAACAGGAATGGTCTATTAAGCTTCATTATTATCAACATAAAATTATGAAATCTGAAAGCAGCAATAAGCTTTTCTCTGCATTATAATTCATTATGTTATACTAAACTTAGAGGTAAGAACTGAAATAGTATATACTTCGACACTTTTTTTGGTTGTGCAATGTATTGTGTGTGTAAATACACCATGAACTTTGATAAATGTCACAATTCTCATTACAAAGCTAATGAGGGAATCCTTTGAAATTAACTACATGTATGAGGGATATAATGAGATGAAATAAGATATAAATGTGAGAAACACTACTCTTTATTCAGTAAGATGTATCCCTCCCCCTTCTAGGGATAAAACAAGCCTTGAAATGACAATAACTATTAATCAGACTGTCCGTCCCGTGGCCGAGTGGTTAGCGCGCTTGGCTGCTGATCTAAGGGACCTGGGTTCGAGCCCCGGATTAAGGCATGGATGTTCGTATTGTTTTTCTGCTGAGGTCCTGCCATCCTTTCAGATCTTCTACTGTGGCATATAAACTGACAGGCTCCTGTCAGACCTCTGTGGCAAGCAGCTGCTTGAGGGGGTATTTTTTTTTTTTTATTATTTACAGTCATGTTGTGGTGAATGTTTGCTCTCATAGCAATGACTTGTGCTTGTAGCTCCTGTGAGATGTGAGCAGTAATGACCTTGCAGAGTTAATGAATATGGTCCCAGATGTGCTTGATGGGAGGGGGGGGGAGATAAATATGACAATTGCAAGAGCAATTGCACCGTGTTTCCATGATGTAAGCTCTCCTTGGTAGTTTTATCCTTGCACAGCATACTGCCTGGAATGGTTAGAATATGCATTGCACAGTCAGGTTAACATCTGACAGTTTCACCACCTGAAATGTGTACCAGGAACCATCTCGAGATATGAGACAATTTATGCTTCTACAAATCTTCTATATGCATACTTCCAGACAGACAGAGCTAGGATAGCTTAGATTACAGTCATGTTTGTGAGCTCTACACCATTCCAGCTGGGGTGGGGGTGGCTCAGTTGGTAGTGCGCCAGGCTCGTAATCTGTAGTTCCCAGGTTCAAGTCCCATCTGGTTCAGCGTTGAGATTTATCTCTGCAAAACTCCCTGCTCTGCCCACGGTCAGTAGGGGACACCGATGGGCTTGGAAAGGCCATCGTCCATCGGATGGGACTTAAAGCCATGGCCCCATGTGTGGGAGAACCATACCCTGTGCATGTTAATGAACATTGGATTGCCTTGACGGGAGGCTACCATCTGTCTCCCAACAGCTGTTCCAGTGGGTCCCCCTTCCCCTACCTTCTCTGAGCCCTCTGGGTCCTTGTGACCTGGCCATTTAGCCCATGGTGTATAAAAAAGTGCCACTCAGAGGTAAAACCACCCAACCATTCCAGCTGGTGATATGATTTTTATGTGGCATTGTGTAAATGGTTGCTTTGCTCAGTATAGGTCATGGATTTATTACACATTCTTCTACAGGCAGATGACCATCCTATGTGTGAGTTTTTGTAACCCCATTTTATAACTGTGAAGCCTATTTCAAATGAATACCCATGTTTCAATGCCAAATGTAATATTTTAACTCTCATTTATTATTTAAGCCCCTTATACCCAGACAACAATTTTCTAATCATTCTTTTTTGCCTATCGTTCTATTGTTTTCCACATGTCATTTGTCAGTTTGTGTGAATCTCAGAATTGTTTCACCATATCTTTCAAATGCAAGGGACAAACTTGATTTATGTGTTAAATGAAAACTTTTAACATGGGGAATCATAGGTTATAAAGAATCCCCTCCTGCTTTCTTACCCCTTGAAAAAGGGGAAATTTGAAAAGATTATTCTGCTCTATCTTCGGAATACAAAGACTGAAAGTAATGGTGGCTAAGTATCAAATGAAAGCTGGTGACTTGGGGAGTGTCACAGATTGTGAAAAATTCTTCCATGCTTTCTCCCCCACTCTCCCCAGAAAAAGAGTAAAATGTGAAGGATTGTTCTGTTGTATCTTTTGAACATAAGTTGTATGTGAAATGGAAGCTTGTGACATGATAGTTTTATGGTTTATCAGTATTCCCCCTCCCCTTTACTTTCCCCTAATAAAGGGAAATATGAGTCATTCTACTATATACAAACTGCAGTATTCCAAATGCAAGGGCCTATAGCTATAAGTTGGGTACCAAATAGACCTCACATGAGGATCATCTTAGACTACTTCAAATTAGCCCCCCCCCCCAAAAAAAAAAGTGGGGGGAAGGAGGAGAAAGGTGGTTGGGGTTTTTGAGTCATATATCAAATGAATGTCTAGCTTCCTATATGCACTCTAAAAGGTAGAAAATTTAACTGAAGCATATCAATGGTGCAGTCAGTCACTGGATCCTTATTCACTTCTAAAGAATATAGGGTGCTGATTTACTAATCATCAAAATTGCCAGTGCCCTATCTTCATTTGAAATAAATATGAATACAGTGATTGAATGTACCATCAATAAGTTTTAGTTTTATTTTCGTGCATATGGAAAATAATTATTTTTTAAAATTTTTAATTTATTTATAATTTTACCATTTATATATAGTTTTTGCACTATACTAGTTAATAAATATTTTGCGGGAAATTTTTACGCCGACATATAGCACGCTTGGCTACTGATCTAAGGGACCTGGGTTCGAGTCCCGGATTAGGCATGGATGAGTGTGTCGTTTTTCTGCTGAGGTCCAGCCATCCTCTCAGATCTCCTACTGTGGCATATAAACTGACAGGATCCTGTCAGACCTCTGTGGCAAGCAGCTGCTTGAAGGGGTATTTATATTTATTATTATTATTATACGGGATCTGCATCTCTCCAGAAACATGCCAGATTTTAATTGACTCTAAACTTTTACATCCTCTTTGTATGCTTGTTTTTATACAGGTCCTCTACATGTATTGTTTTCTAATATGTTTATTGTTGATGTTTATGCTTTTTATATAGTACATTTATTGATTATTGTTTTCCATGGGTTCTATACACCTGTAATTCTTCAGATTTTTAATTTTTTTATGCGTGGGTATTTATACCTATTGCTGTTTTCTTTTGTACATAAGATTCATGTTTTTGCTTTTACTCGTCGTTGTCTCATTTTTTTGCTTTGATTGTGGGTTGTTGTCTTTATCGCCTGCATCATAAAACCCTCAATAAATCAGGTGAAAGGTCAGATAATTTGATGAGATACAATTTACCACTGGCTCTCTGGAAGTACACTTGAGCTAGCTTACCGTATCAAAGTTGTCCCACAGTGCCATTCACTGGAATTGGTCGGGGCCAGAGGTGGTCTCAGCTCGTAATCCTTAGTTCCCCGTTGTTAATCCCGTTGGGTCAGTGTTGAGATATATCTCCACAAAATTCCCCATCCTGTCCACGGTCAGTAGGGGACACCAATGGGCTTGGAAAGGCTGCCGTCCATCAGATGGGATGTTAAGCCATGGCCCCGTGTGCGAGAGAGACATGCCATGTGACGTTAAAGAACATGGCGTGCAAAAAAGTGCCGCTCAGAGATAAAAACAACCCAGCTGGAATTGGTAATCCTTGTGGTTTATGGTTCTGCATTGTGGCCCAATCTCTGGCTGATGTGTGCTTTGGTGTGCTCTAACCAAATGATTCTAATAGAATTGTACATTTTTAATATCATATCCAACCCCTGCAGCAGTGATTTTCATGTCACAATTTGACATCTTCACATCTTCTCACTTAGAGATGTATTTTTGGTTCTTCCCACTATGAAGAACATTACAAAATGCCTCCTAATCTGAGCTGACTGTTCTTCCACTCATAAAGCCAATTTGCTATGTAGTCATTCACTGTAGAATTGCAATAATTTGCATGTCTTATCCAGCGCAAAGCCATGTAAAGTACACCAAAATCTACCCCAACAACTTCCTCGGTGACACAGTGGTATCACATTGGTTCACGGTGACTCTGCAATTGCTGAGGTTCAGGTTTGAGTCCTGGGATGTCATGGGCATTTGTTCTGTCATAACCTGAAGATAAGCTAATAGCTTTGTAGGTTTAATCATGAATTTAAAATAATAAAAAAAATTGGAAGGCTTCTCTTTCAAGTTGTCACAATTTTGATATTGCACTTTGTACAGTACACAGTAAACTAGTGCTTCCGAAACGGTATGCCACAAGATTTGCCAGGTGTGCTGCAAAATTTCAGATGATATTGTAGATAAAAGGAAAGTTACAAACATTTTGTTGCTACTTTCTGCCACTGATTCTCCATTTAACTTTTTCCATTTATCAAATATTTATCCTTATTAAATATTAATGTTAAAATCATAATTAACACAAAACATCCCCATAACACATACACACTAAACACAATGCATGTCAGAACTAGAACAGAATAGCTCTCTGTTTACAAATGACTCTACAGAAATGGTTATTATTGAAGGCAAGCTGCTCATGTATAAGTTTCCCATAGTGTTGAGAACTTAAATTTTTCGTGTGCTGCAAGTATTCATAGCAAAAAATAGTGTACCGTGAGCAGAAGAGGTTTGAGAATCCTGCTACTATACTATACTGAGACACAAGAAAGGACTTGGATAAAAATAAATGACAATAGAATTAATTTGCAAGTCTTCATAGCATTTAGCATTGGATTAATGTAGGCTAGACCTATAGTGAATTTTTCATGGGTTTAATTAACCATATGGGCAAGGCTCCAGAAATGCAACTTAAATCTACCCACCCAAAAAAATATACTCGCCTATAGTATGTTAACACGTTGACTGCCGTATGAATCATCATATATGATTCACACTTGCTCCTGAGGCCGCACGAATCGTCCGGCTTCACATACAAATTTCTAGTTCAGTGCTCATGAATCAGTTGTGCTTCACACTAGAATGCATTGCTTATGGGTAATACAGGAGTGCGGACTGAGGAACAAATCCATGGCTAAATTTCAACTAAAATATATTGTAGGGGTCAATGAAATAGTCTGGCATTTTGTACTTACTTTATTGAATTGCAGTGATAAATAAAATAAGAAAATACTGTTTGTTTATTAAACAAAACAGTGTATTCTGAAAATACAATCTCAAACAAAAGCAAACATTCTAAAACTAAAAACATAGAAATATAACGTATTGTTATTTTACTTCACATATGTCAAGAATACTCGAATAATAAAATTTATAAAGTGCATTTGTATACAACAGTAAAACAAAGAACACAATAATATATTTCGAATTGGACACATTTCCAGCGAGTCTGTGTTGCTTTGGAAGCTGCCTATTGTCAATTATTTCCTTGTATCACACATCCTATAGATAAAAAAAGCGTGCTCAGGCTGCGTGAAGCACACATGATTCACACTTTCAAAGTCTGTTTTTAAGCAAAATATTTTTCAAAATTATGTAAACTGATATTGTATAGCAATTTAAGACGGTTTTAATTGATTTAAGAAAAAAAAAAAAACATGGCCCGAGGACTCGAAAACATTTTAACATTGCGGCAGTCAACATGTTAAACCAAGGATTGGGGGTTCTGTCTGCAAAATTCACTCACCACTTTTCTCCGATAACTCACCTGGGCAAGTGGATTTCTGGAGCCCTGCATATGGGTATAATAAAATGCATTTAGCAGTATGCCTGTATTTTTTCAATTGCCTTTTGAAGCAGGTTATTGTTATGATGTTATTTATTCTTCAATATCATATTCTGTGAATAGTAAAATAACAGAATGGAGAAGAAAAGAAATAGCTATTATAGCATGATTGCTTTCATATATTGTTTGCTATTTCTTATGTAAATTGCAAAAAAAAATATATTTTTTACGGAAATCTATTCCATCCTTAATGATTTTACATGCCTGCACTGTTATATTAAAAAGAATTCTGTGTTTATGTTCAAGGACAAGAATGAACTACTTAATAGTTGTGACCACAAATCCCACCATTAAAATTAAATCACAACCTCAAACCTAAATTGAATCATTGAGAAGTATATGATCCATAATTGTTCTGAAGATTTGAATATTAATAATAATTGTAATAGATTATTATTGTTCACCACTCACCATTTAGATATACAAGCAGCCCCAATATTAGTTCACCATTTAGATATACAAGCAGCCCCAATATTAGTTCACCATTTAGATATACAAGCAGCCCCAATAGTGTGTTCTGAAGCTTTGAATATTAATAATAATTGTAATAGATTATTATTGTTCACCACTCACCATTTAGATATACAAACAGCCCCAATAGTGTGTTCACTTTGTTTGCCCTTTTTGTAGACATTGAACTTTTTTGCTTTTAGAGATAAATTGAAAATTCTTTTGGGTTGGATAAGTATTAATGAAATATTATGATTCAGACTTTCCAAATCTCCTCAAAGCTATAATTGCACTAACGGTGAAAAAATGTTAAATTCCCAAATTTTAACAAACATTGCAAACAATTTATTTGTGCTAGAATTTTGGTGGTGAAATGTGACAGTCATGAAGATTCCATTGACAACATTAAATTGAATCCTTTACCCAAGCTGGGTGGGAAACGACTGTTTTGTTGTAAGACGTAATTGGAAAACTCTTAAACATCAACCACTTTGCAAGTCGATTTAATTTTAGAGGAAAAATTGTCTTGAGCCAGGTGGGATATGAACCCACAACCTCCCGATAACATGTCAGGTGCTCTATACCACTGAGCTACCCGCTGCCGATCAAGATTTCCTCTAATTGACGATATGAACATTCTCAACCTATAGTACATATTCCATTATGTCACATATAGGCGCTGTTCGGGCGACCTTAGCTGAACAGCGCTAATTTAAAGATGGAAATATATCTTGTAAGATATAATTCCATCTTTAAGGCATTTATTTGCTGTATTGTGGCTAAGATCGCCTGAATAGCACTAATTTAAAGGTGGAAGTATAACTTGTAAGATATAATTCCATCTTTAAGGCATTTATTTGCCGTATTGTGGCTAAGATCACCCAAACAGCACCTATGTG
Organism: Ryuthela nishihirai; assembly: GCA_038380435.1. NCBI lineage: Eukaryota > Metazoa > Arthropoda > Arachnida > Araneae > Heptathelidae > Ryuthela > Ryuthela nishihirai. The sequence continues at coordinate 348,352 of JAWZYU010000037.1, forward strand.
TGACATAATGGAATATGTACTATAGGTTGAGAATGTTCATATCATCAATTAGAAGAAATCTTGATCGACGGCTGGTAGCTCAGTGGTTTAGAGCACCTGATATGTTATCAGGAGGTCGTGGGTTCATATCCCAACCGGCTCAAGCCAATTTTTCCTCTAAAATTAAATTAACTTGCAAAGTGGTTGATGTTTAGTATATACCAAGAAAGTGGAGTTTATTCAATATTTAATTCGAAAACTCTTTTTTAGTTGGTACTAATGAAATATAATTCACATTTTTTAAATCCTTGAGTAATTTTATTTTACATTGCTATAGTCACTGAATGTGGAAACAGAAAAATTTTTATGAACTGATTTGCTAGTGATCTATTTATGGTAGAAATTTCGGCAGTAGAGTGTTGAGAGAGATTCCTTTAGCTGCAGCAATCTACCCCCTTTTCTCAGAAAGGTGAGAGAAAAGCACCTTTATAAATTTAAAGATAAAAAGAAATTAAATACAGAAAGACAGAGATAACCTATATGCTTTTGGCTTGGCTTCTCTACAATGTACAAATTTTTGTACATGGACATACCCATTTGCATATTAGTCAGGTTCTCTATCTACTACATCAGTTAAGGCTAAAATACTTTTTCTGTTGTATAAGTACTAAAAAAAATACTGCTGTTTTTGCATTTCCCCCATCATCCATTAGTTGGAATTAAAACTTTTAAGAGTGGAAAGTAGGTGAATGAAAAACTTTATTATCTTTGACAACTAGATTACCATATGCACCAGATGCTATGTGTTCTTGTTAAACAGAGATCACAAAACCCACAATCACTATTCCACATATACAGGGACTGTTATTATAGTGTCATAAAAAAAACACATTGTTATTATAATAGCACTGACATAGCTCAAAAGTTTTATAGTCTCATGTTTGATGCTAACTTCTGCACAAACTCTGTTATGTAACCAGTGTTATGTACATTTTCCATATCAAGGGCAATTTTATTTTTAAGTGTTCGTATAAAGTCTCTTTAGCATGATAATAAACTGCGAAGAAATTTAAGCAATTTAATCGTGTACAGGCATACTCCGGTACTTCCAGACCACCGCTGTTTGGCGAATTTCATCATATAACAAATCATTGCTTTGTTTTGACTTGTAGGGGGCAGGGGTGGCTCAGTTGGTAGCATGCCAGACTCGTAATCTGTAGTTCCCAGGTTTGAGTCCCAGCTGGGTCAGCGTTGAGATTTATCTCCGCAAAATTCCCCGCCCTACTGATGGGCTTGGAAAGGGCACCATCTGTCAAATGAGACGTTAAGCTGTAGCCCCGTGTGCAAGAGAGCCACACCCCTGCGCACATTAAAGAACATGCTAGAGGCCTTGATGGGAGGCTACCATCTGTCTCCAAATAGCTGTTCCAGTGGGTCCCCTCCCCCAACCCTCTCTCAGCCTTCGGGATCCATGTGACCTGGCCATTTAGCCCATGATGCGCAAAAAAGTGCTCAGAGGCAAAACAACCCAAATTTTCCCTTGTACATAGATGCATATAATGATTAAATAACATTTTTAAGTAGTCATATATGTGCATAACTGACATAAATAAATCATTTACAATTTAAACATAGGTGACAATCACAGCATTACTTGGGTGACATTTTAACATCAACATATCAATAAATATTTTGTGGAAAAAATTTTGCCGACATACAAGACTTGAACCCGCATCTTGGAGAGAGATGCGGGTTCAAGTCCCTTATGTCGGTGAAATTTTTTCCACAAAATATTTATTGCATTTACAATTAAAATAAATACTCTCGTCACTAAATTTTATAGTTTTAATCTTAAGATCAAACACAATAGGTTTATGAGTGTCCTTCTTTTCACTGGAAGCAACAACAGTACCCTTACTTTGATTTTTATCTGCCATTATTAACAATAAAATAAAATAATTGTTATAAACAATTTATAATTCACAGCGAAACACCAAAGCACAGTGTGATGCAGCGAGCAAAGACGATGTAAACAGGGTCCACGAAAACTACACATCGGTTGATTCCAAAACTGAATAAATGGAAAACATTGTCCAATGAAAAGTCACATGCAAAGTCATCATGCACAATACTATGCAAAACAGACCACCTGCTTTCGGCATGTGTTGGTTAAAGGTGAAATTAGCCTCCAATGAGGGGCTCCCTACACCAGACACTTGGCATGCATTGCAAAGTATTGCTAGATTCAAATTTAATTTATTTTCAAAAAGTAATATCTATAATTATTTTACATAAAAAATCCCAATAAACCAAAGCTTATCAGCGCTGCTGTCAGTCACAGTGCTATTTTTACTATGCAGTTCTGTTTTACCTTTTACCCAGTTTTGGTTGATTCATGGCAGTGTCATGTCACTAAAACTGTCGTATGAGTGAATGTGGCATTGTAAAAATGGGCATTGGTTGTAATTGAAATCATCATATGAACGGATCATCGTAAAGCGAAGCATCGTAAAGTGGGGTATTACTGTAAAAACTTTGGAAGGGTGTAATTTTTTTCCTTCAAACACCATATATGATGAAAACACAAAATATTCAATACTGAAAGCATTCATTAATTTTTATTCAAATGATTTTTAATATATGAACTTAACAGAATAATGTTAAATTTGCTTATAATTAGAGTCTGACATTGTTGGCCTCACCTCTCTCAATAAACCTGATTACTTTTAAAATCATACTATTTTTTTTCCCATAGTTAATCTGAAATGTGAGGACTCTACATAAAGATTGCATCTTTGTCAGGGTCAGATTTTTCAAAGCACATCGGGCATTTGCCTAGGGGTGCCAGAATTCTAGTTTTTAATTTTGTTTATTAAGGTTTTAACAATATTATATCTTTAGTGATAAAACTAGTTGCAGAAATCCACAATTCAAGAACAGGTAGGTTTATCTATTTCTCATACCAACCGACAGGCAAACTTGTAAAGAATATCAAATGTATCTGGACATATTCATGTTATGTGAAAGGGAAACCATATCTAAAGTTCCATAATTTTAAGCTTTTTACAGAAAAACGCCATAGGAGATAAATTAAAAATCTCAAATATTGATTTTTGTCTCGTTTAAAAAAATGAGATAACATTTTCACTTTGTCATCTGTCTGTGCATGTGTAGACATCAAACTATTTTGTTTTTAAAGAAAATTACAGATACTTTTTGGGTTGAATATATTGCATTTCACACTTTCTGATTCTCCCAAAAGTTTAAATTACACCCTCTAACAGTGGAAAAGTTGAGAATTCCAAAAATTTTAATCAACTATTAGAAATGATGAATTTATGTTGGTAGAATGTAAATTTTTAAACAGTAAGTAATATTCACAATGTTATCTGTTTAACTTTATTGTCAGTTAGTCAATAAATATTTTATGAGGTTTGCATTGGCAACAATGAACTGCTTCTCTTTATCCCTGGGGGATGGAAAACACAACTGTTTTAAGAGATATTTTGAAAATCTTTTGAAGTTGGATTGGCACTAAAGCAATATAATTTGCATTTTTCAAATCTTTAGGTGGTTATAATTTACATCGAGGAAACAAAATATGGAAAAGATGAAACTTTGAACGGATGTTGCAAAGGATTTATTTATGGCGGAAATTTAAAATTTCAGTGGTAGAGTGTGAATATATTATACTGACAAGCAACAATCTGCCCCCTTTTCTCAAAGGACTGAGATAAACAACTTTTTTAATTTGTGAAATGGGAGACAGATGCTTTTTATGTTGCATAAGTACTAATGAAATACTATTTTCTGCATTTTCCCAGTCATCTATTAGTTATAATTAAAATTTTGAAGAGTGCAATAAAAATTAAGGTAAATGAAAAACTTTTGAAAACGAGATTCCCATATTCACTAGAAGTGATATGCATTTTAATTGTTGGATGGGATGTTAAGCCACGGCCTTGTGTATGGGAGAGCTGTACCCTCTGCTGCATGTTAAGAACACATTGATTGGCCTTGATGAGAGACTACCATCTGTCTCCCAACATCTGATGTTCCAGTGGGCCGCATTCCCCAACTTTATCTGAGCCTTTGGGGTCCTTGTGACCTGGCCATTTAACCCATTGTGTACAAAAGAAAGTGCTGCTCATAGGTAAATCAACCCAATGCATTTTAGTTTTTAAAATACTATTGTACAATTAAAGTTATATTTATTTTAGTAAATGATTTGTTATAACTCTTAGCATAAATTCTTATCACTAACAGCACTGCTGTTAAATGCTTCAGCTTCTAGAACTCCAAATGTTACAAAAATATTACTTGAAAATGAGATTTGGGAAAATTTTTTTAAAGTTTAAGTTAATTTCATGTGACAATTTTCTACAAAAGATTTATATCAAAGTTAGGAGCAATGTAGCTTTCCATTCACACAACATTGAGTAAATGGTAGCTAGGCGTAAACTGGAAGGAGAGCTGTGTACCAATCCCCAGTGATGATGCACAGAACCGGCCAGGTCTAGCACCTAATGTCCGACCCCGCCTTCTCGTGGTGCAGGCCGTTAGTACCTTTCAAAAGAGATATTCTCTTTTGGAAGGGAACGGAAGGGGAGGGCTGCCAGTTCAGTATGGCCTACTGATCTGGTCATCTATGGCCACTTTTTTCTTTTGTAAATGGTAGCTAGGCGTAAACTGGAAGGAGAGCTGTGTACCAATCCCCAGTGATGATGCACAGAACCGGCCAGGTCTAGCACCTAATGTCCGACCCCGCCTTCTCGTGGTGCAGGCCATTAGTACCTTTCAAAAGAGATATTCTCTTTTGGAAGGGAACGGAAGGGGAGGGCTGCCAGTTCAGTATGGCCTACTGATCTGGTCATCTATGGCCACTTTTTTCTTTTTTTTCAACCCTGCTGAGGAGTGGTCAACTTCACAGGGTCCTGGTGCTGACCATTTATACCTACTAGACTGGACTTGTTTATGGATTTGAGCTTGATTATGGATCCTGGACTTGCTGCACTGGTGGGCCTCTGTTGAGGGATAGTCTGCCGCTGTGTTTTCTGTTTGCTTCTGGGTTGCCAGCTCTAAGTGAACAGAGGCATGGGATACCTTATATCAGCTGGTGGATAATCCTAATCAGAGGCCATCGCAGGTACCTGAACCTTACTTGCTAGTTGGGCATCGTCAAGCCTAAACTGGAGTAATGTGTCTCAGGCAGGCCATATGGTTCTTGAAAAAGTCCACTTGAAAAGGTGGTGCCTGAAGTTCCTACCAGCATCGGTGACTTCAGCCTTTAGCGGAGGAGGAACAGGTCTTTGCCCCATGCCTGCGATCAGGGGGCTGTTTGATATTGTTGGCCCTACCAATCTCAATAAACCTAATTTCTTTAAAAATCCTACTAATCATTTTCTCTCTGCAGGAACGTGGAACGTGAGGACATTACATAGAGATTATTCTCTTGATGTCCTCATGCAGGAATTCCAGCGCTATAACCTAGATATTCTAGGCTTGCAAGAGACCAGATGGACAGGTAAAGGTGAGATACTTAAAAATAACTTTAAATTTCTCTTTACAGGGAGGGAGGATGGAAAGCATCACCAAGGCGTGGGTCTGCTGCTCAGCAGACATGCTAGTGATGCTCTTCTAGGATATGAGTGCATTAATGAAAGGTTTCTTACCGCAAAATTTCAGACAAGCATTAAAGACTTGAATGTTATCTGCTGTTATGCCCCCACTGAGGATTCTGATGAGGATGAGAAGGATAGGTTTTACAGACAACTTCAGGATATTTTGAATTCTGTCAAGAAAGGAGATATTACCCTTTTTCTTGGTGACTTCAATGCCAAAGTTGGTACCGACTCTGACCTTTGGGGAGGAGTAATAGGCCCTTTTGGTATTGGTAGCTGCAATGGCAATGGGCAACGTCTTCTACAGGTAAGTAAACTCAATGGTTTCAGAATAACTAACACATATTACAAACACCGCGACATACATAAATACACATGGATTTCACCTGATGGGCTGCATAAGAATATGATTGATTATATATTAATTAACAGCAAATGGGCTAGTTCTGTTAGAAATACCAGGGCATATAGGGGAGCTGAAATGGGATCTGACCATTACCTTGTTAAAAGTGTCTTGCAACTTAAACTTAAAAAGTGTTGTGCTAGGGTTAAAAAATTTACCTTTAATACTGAAGCTCTGAAAGACCCAGTTATAGCTAAAGCTTACCATGATAGGTTACTTAGTCATTATGACAGTCGTGGTTTGCTTAATACTGAAGTTGAGGAAGAATGGGGCCATTTTAAACAGGCTTTTTTGGAAACTAACAGTACTCTTTTAGGGAAAAAGGAGCAGAGGAGGCAGAATTATTTAAGTGATAAGGCACTTGAGCTTATTTCAGAAAGAAGGAACTGCAGGAATGTCCTTAATCAATACCCTACTAGTCCTAATAGAAAGCATTACAAAGAACTTAATAAACGTGTAAAGGATCAGTTAGCTACTGATAAGAATCTTTGGCTTGATGGCCTTGCTGACAAAGCTGAGGAAGCAGTTAGACAGCACAACAGCAGAGAGCTGTACCAGATAGTTAATGTTTTGTGTGGTAGAAAACGAACAGGTATACAGGGATTGAAGGATAAACAAGGCAAGGTTATAGAAGGTGAGGATTCTGTCATGGCTAGGTGGGCTGAGCATTTCAGTGATGTTCTAAACAATGTGGTTAGTTCTACTCCCATTGTTTGCAATGATGATAGATGCATTGTTGGCTTTAATGTTGGCCCTATAACACAATCTGAAGTTAGTTTGGCTATTTCTAAACTTAAACTTCATAAATCCCCAGGGGTGGATGAAATTACTACGGAAATGCTTAGAGCTGGGAATGTTTCAGTTACCATTTGGATGACTGAAATTTTGAATAACTTTTATGATAAAGGCATGGTTCCTAAAGATTTTACCAGAGCTATTATTATCCCTATTTTCAAAAAAGGTGATCGCAGTTCTTGTGATAACTATAGGGGTATCAGCCTACTCTCCGTTCCAGGTAAAGTTCTTTCCATGATTGTGCTTAATAGAATTAAGAATCTGGTTGACAGGCAATTGCGTGATGAGCAATGTGGATTCAGAAGTGGTAGGGGATGTGTAGATCAGATATTTTCACTTAGGCAGATTCTTGAGAAATGTTTAGAGTTTCAGAAACCTTTGGTTGCTAGCTTTGTTGATTTCAAAAAGGCTTTCGACTCTGTTGATCGTCATAATTTGTGGTTGATTGTGAGATCATATGGTATACCAGACAAGTTAGTTAACATAATGAAAGCTCTCTATAATAACACTGAGTCATGTGTGAGAGTTGGTAAGTCTTGTAGCAATTGGTTTAGCATTACTTCTGGTGTTCGACAAGGGTGCATTTTGTCTCCTTTTCTTTTTAGTTTGGTTGTTGATTATGTTATGCGAAATTCACTTCAAGGGAAAGCTTTTGGCCTTAAATGGGCTGGAGATACGAAAATTTCTGATTTAGATTATGCTGATGATTTAGCCCTTTTGGCAAATGATGTTGACGAGATGAACTCTTTCATTCGAACTGTTGATGAGACTGGTAGTACAGTAGGTTTGGTTATAAACAGAGAGAAAACTAAAGTGATGAAAATTGGTCAGGCAGGTTGTGATTCAGTTAATCTGAATGGTTGCAGTCTTGAGCAGGTGTCACAGTTTAATTACCTTGGGAGCTGCGTAACTGATACTGGTGATGTGCGGCATGAGATTAACAGACGAATAGGTATTGCTGCCGGGACTTTTAAGAATCTATGGAGATTGTGGAGAAATAGGCGTATACACCTAAAGACTAAAATTAGACTGTATAATAGTTTGGTTCTTTCTAGGGTTAGTTATGGTAGTGAAACTTGGACGCTGTGTAAGCAAGATAACAGGAAACTAGATGCTTTTGATTCTAGATGCTTACGCAGTATCTTGGGTATTAGGTGGTTTAACTTTGTAACTAATGATGAGGTTAGGCAAAGGAGTCTGCAACCTCCTTTAAGCAGCATATTGTGCAGAGAGAGACTCCGCTGGTTTGGCCATGTTGCCCGTATGGATAATTATAGATTGGCGAATAGGGTTATGAACAGTGTGCCTAGAGGCCTCAGAAGGAGGGGGAGACCTAGGATGCGGTGGGCAGACAATGTCAAACAGGACCTTGTTAGAATTGGTGTACAGTGGCCGGATGCAGCAGATGTAGCTCAGGACAGATATGCTTGGAGAATTAAACTGCGCGGTCTGGTTGGACCTCCGTAGCCCATGGCTGCTTGAGGATGATGATGATGATGAATACTTTGATAATTTAGAATAATTTGTCCATTCCCGGAGCAAAACAAAAGAGAGGATGAAAAATGCTTAAATTTGAAAATTAATATTACTGCTTACTGAGCATTATAAATTATTTGTTGTGTGTAATATTAATTTATTACATTAATTTTTTAGTAAAAAAGCTATATTAGTTATCATTAAAATTGCCCCATCCATTCTTTTATTAATGGTTGTGTAAATAAATTTTTTTAGCCATAGCTGTCCCATGGCCGAGTGGTTGGCAGCTTGCTACTGATCTAAGGGACCTGGGTTCGAGCCCCGGGTAAGGCATGGATGTATGTGTCATTTTTCTGCTGAGGTCCTGCCATCCTTTCAAACCTTTACTATGGCATATAAACTGACAGGCTCCTGTCAGACTTCTGTGGCAAGCAGCTGCTTGAGGGGGTATTTGTTTATTTTTATTTTATACATACATAAGAATTCCAGCATTGAGAACCCTGGTATTTTGGTCTTACTAGAGATCAGATGGATGGTAAAAGTGAGGTAGTTAAAATAATCTTAAATTTATTTTTTCAAGACAAGAGGATAACAAGCATCTGTGTGGTGTAAATTATTTCTCCTTAGGAATGCCAGCAATGAATGATCTAGGTTATGATTTTCAGGGCTGGCTCTAGCTGTTTTGCCACCTGGAATGAACTTGTGGACTCTGCCACTCCTTTCTCCTAATCTGATCTTAGACATTGGTGATTAATTTAGCTAAATTTAATGTCATTTTTTAAAAACAGTTGAAAATTATCTGTTGTAAAATAGGTCCTACTTATTCCAATCAACTTTACTGCAGCTGAGATTATTAGTTTGTTTACAATTTGCCACCCTGTGATGTATTTCCAGTCACATCTGCTGTAGCACCACCCCTGATGATTGTATTAAAAAAAAAATACCCCCTCAAGTAGCTGCTTGCCACAGAGGTCTGACAAGAGCCTGTCAGTTTATATGCCACAGTAGAAGATCTGAGAGGATGGCAGGACCTCAGCAGAAAACAACACAAAAATCCATGCCTTACCCAGGGCTCGAACCCAGGTCCTGTAGATCAGTAGCCAATTACTCAAAGATATTTTGAAGCTGATTTTAAGGTAGGGATTAAAGACTTGAATGTATCTGCTGCTATGTCCCACCAAGTATTCTGATGAGAATGGGAAAGACAGATTTTATTGGCAACTTCAGAATAATATAAATGTGTCAAGAAGGAGATATTGCTCTAGTGCTAGATGACTTCAATGTTAAAGTTGGTACTTACTGACATTTGGGTAGGAGTGAGATCCTTTTGACTGCAGTAACTGTAATGGTAGTGGGGAACACTATTGGGAAGTAAACTTAATGGTTTCGGAATAACTAGCATTTGCTACAAACTTAATTATATAAACATCTCAGTATGTTTGTAGCTGAAGGAAATTGATTTCCTTGAGTGTTTGTCCTGATAGTTGTTGGGTTGGGTTGTTTTACCTCTGAGCGGCACTTTTTTGCACACCATGGGCTAAATGGCCAGGTCACATGGACCCCGAAGGCTCAGAGAAGGTTTGGGGAGGGGACCCACTGGAACAGCTGTTGGGAGACAGATGGTAGCCTCCCGTCAAGACCATCCAGCGTGTTCTTTAACTTGCACAGGATATGGCTCTCCCGCACACGGAACCACGGCTTAACGTCCCATCCAACAGACGGCGGCCTTTCCAAGCCCATCGGTGTCCCCTACTGACCGTGGGCAGGGCGGGGAATTTTGCGGAGATAAATCTCAACGCTGACCCAGCTGGGACTCGAACCTGGGAACTACAGATTACGAGCCTGGCGCGCTACCAACTGAGCCACCCCCGCCCCTGTCCTGATAGTAATAGTAGTTTTTTAAGATAATCTTAATAGAGGAAGTGGTGATTCTGATGAATAAATTTTATAAAATGTTTTTGGTAAGTCAAGTCTTCATATAGTCCAAATTATTTCCGAAACATAGTTATGACACGTTAATATTTTTTATACTATGTTTTTGTTATTATTAGGTTCTCGAGCTGTATGTAGTTTTGCCTCCTGCTATTGTGACATGTCATTTTTCATTGTTCCTGATGGGTGGATATGAGTTTTTGTTGATTTGCTCAAGGGTAATTCTTTGGTTGATTTCCATTGGAGGGTGGTCTTCTAGTAGATCTTCCATGCTGTTGTTGGAAGTGTTGGCATGTTATTAAAAGAGCAGAATTATTTGTTCTGATAGATTTTAGTATTTTTTTTTCTAGTTGGAATTTATTTGGAGAGCTTTAAAGTTATATGGTACATGTGTGTTTTATAGATATTGTACATACAATGAATGCTTTGTCAAATTGTCAGCTAAATTTTCTAGTTAAGCATGCTTTGAAAGTGCTGTTATGTTCTTTTTTTATGTACTGTTACAGTGTTCTATTCATTCTTTGAGAGATCATTTTGTTCTTCCAATGGGGCGGGGGTGGCTTAGTCGGTAGCGCGCCAGGCTCGTAATCTGTAGTTCCCAGGTTCGAGTCCCAGCTGGGTCAGCGTTGAGATTTATCTCCGCAAAATTCCCCGCCCTGCCCATGGTCAGTAGGGGACACCGATGGGCTTGGAAAGGTCGCCGTCCGTCGGATGGGACGTTAAGCCGTGGCCCCGTGTGCGGGAGAGCCATACCCTGTGCACGTTAAAGAACACGCTGGATGGCCTTGACGGGAGGCTACCATCTGTCTCCCAACAGCTGTTCCAGTGGGTCCCCTCCCCCAACCTTCTCTGAGCCTTCGGGGTCCATATGACCTGGCCATTTAGCCCATGGTGTGCAAAAAAGTGCCGCTCAGAGGTAAAATAACCCAACCCAATTGTTCTTCCAATGCATCTTTATATTCCGTGTTTCTTTTTACAGCAAGGGAATGTAGGAAATGCTTTCTGTTATTTGGTTTATCCATGTCTGATTTAGGGACAGGGTGGCTCAATCAATAGTGCGCCAGGCTCATAATCTGTAGTTCCCAGGTTCGAGTCCTAGCTGGGTCAGCATTAAGATTTATCTCTGCAAAATTTCCGCACTGCCAATAGGGGATACTGATGGGCTTGGAAAGGCCACCATCTGTCAGATGGGATGTTAAGCTATGGCCCCTGTGCAGGAGAGCCATACCATGTGCACATTAAAGAACATGCTGGATGGCCTTGATGGGAGGCTACCATCTGTCTCCCAACAGCTGTTCCAGTGGGTCTCCTCCCCCAACCTTCTCTGAGCCTTCGGGGTCCTTATGACCTGGCTATTTAGCCCATGGTGTGCAAAAAAGTGCCACTCAGAGGTAAAACAACCCAACAACCCTGTCTGATTTAATGTAACTAAAGAATGTTCTTTGATGTTTTACTTGGGAGCCTGAGGTTACATTTTTGCAGGTGTATTATTCTTCATAATATGTACTATATCTTTCATACATGCTCTTGGTTTAATGAACTTATTTCTTTATCAAAAAAAATTGATACTATTTCACATCTTGAAATATTGTATTGATGAAGATCAATGAGTTTCTTGCATTTTTTCCAATTTGGTATGTAAATGAATTTTTTTGTTAGTATCTGTGGATTCAAAGCAAAATTGTAGAAAAGGAGAAATTCAACCACCCACTTGTTAAAAACATCTGAAAAAAATTATCGCTGACGTGGCAGGAATCGAACCCACAACTCTCTAGATACATGACACCCACAGTTCCTTTCAGTTATGGAAACACTGTATGTGGTACAAAATTTCAGTTGTTTCCAAATTAGTGATTGTATATCAAGATAAAACATCTATTGCATTCTCCTTGTCAGGCCTATAAGCTGATGTTGCCTTGCAAAAATATAAAATCAAATTCAGAGAGATGCCAAAAAAGTGGTTAGAAAATTTGTTAAAGGTATGTAGGGATATTTTCATTCCCATCATCAAATATATAATTATATGTAATAATATAACTATACCACCAAGGCAGCAGAGTAGTATTGCAATGGCAATTCAACTGCCTGGGTTCAAGTCCCTGGATGATTGTGTGCTTTTAACTCTAACTGAAACAGTGCTCAGCAATGATTCATTCTTAGTGGGGCAAGTTCTTGTATGAGAATTCCTGTATGTATTTGGAATACTGTACTCTACTGTAATTTTTGTTAGTTTCTGTGATATTTCTCCATCCTTTATGTTGCAGATCAAAATATATTTATATCACTGAATCATCTGAGAGTTGATGAACCTTCTAGTGATTGGTTTAGCATTATCACTAGAGTCAACAAAACTGTGTTTTGCCTCCTTTTCTTTTAGTTTCTCTATTTGCCGTCCCATGGCTGAGTGGAAAGCATGCTTGGCTATGGATCTAAGAGACCTGGGTTCGAGCCCTGGGTAAGGCATGGATGTATGTGTCGTTTTTCTGCTGAGGCTCCACCATCCTCATAGACCTTCAACTATGGCATATAAACTGATGGGCTTCTGTCAGACCTCTGTGGCAAGCAGCTGCTTGAGAGGGTATTTTTTTTATTGATTATCTTATAAAAAAAATTCAGTGCAAGAGTGAGAGGAGCTGTCCCATGGCCAAGTGGTTAGCGCGCTTGGCTACTGATCTAAGGGACCTGGGTTCGAACCCCGGGTAAGGCATGGATGTTCGTATTGTTTTCTGCTGAGGTCCTGCCATCCTCTCAGATCTTCTACTGTGGCATATGAACTGACAGGCTCCTGTCAGACCTCTGTGGCAAGCAGCTGCTTGAGGGGGTATTTATTTTATTTATTTTTTTTAGAGTGAGAGGGGAGCCTTAAAGGTCTAGAGATTTCAAAATATCTGACTTAGATTATGTTGACACTATGCCTTTTTGAAAAAGATGGTAACTTGATGAATTCTATCATTAGAGCTGCTGGTGAAACCGACAATTAGAATAAGTTTAGTGCTAGAGAGAAAACTAGATGCAAATGAGTTATGTGGATGGTGCTTCATTCTTTTAAGTGACAACTCTTGAACAGATTTCTCTGTTTATCTTAAGAGTTATGGGATAGATACCGCTAATGTATGATATGAGATAAACAGAAGGATACGCATTGCTACTGGGATTTGGAAAAATCTGTGGAGGGTTGGAAAATATATGCTGTGATACGCTTCAAGATTAAAATTGAGCTATGTAATGTCTGACCCTTTCTAACATATTTGGTTAATTTTTATTAATTAAAGGTTATATAGTATTGTAGGTAGTCCAATTTTAAGCAGCATCTTATATAGGAAAAGATTGTATTCTTTTGGCTATGCACTTTGCATGCAGAACTACAGATTAATGAACAATTATGCCTGAAGTCTGAGAATTAGTAGAAGACCTCGAATGCAGTGAACCGAAATCTCAAACAGAACTATGTTTAGAATTGCATATAGTGCCAAAATGCAATAGCTATAGCAGATAGACATTTGGGGGGGGGGGGGGGGGCTAAATTACACACTTTGGTTGGACTTCCATAGCCCATGTCTGTCTGAGCATTATGTATGTACATTAAGCCTTTGGTTGAGTCTCAATTATCCAAATTCCAACTTATCTGAAGTATAGTATTTTTTTTTCTTTATTTTTTGCATGGCTGAACCCAAAACCCTGGGATTCCCATAGTGAGAAGTCCTTACACCTGAATACCTGAGAAGCCAATTAATACTGATAAGAAAATTTTACAAAATCGCAAATCAAATTTGGTATAGTTCCCAGGTTCAAGTGCCCAAAACATTTTTCCATTTCAGTTTTTAAGAATAGAAAAATAAAGGTGGTTTTAAGCTTGAACTTGTGTTTCATTTCATGTTTTCATTTACAGGCAGAGGCTTAAATTTTAAACACAATATTAGGTGAATTGAGTAATATCCATACATAGAACTTTGACCTGATGATCAAGTATTAAGATATTATAAATGTTCTGAACTGTTAAAATAAAAATAAGAATGGGAAAATGAAAGTTTTAAGTTCAAACTCAGGTTTTATTTTACATAGTAACTTGAAATTTTAATATGGTTTGGGGGATACCCATACGTTACATTTGGGGCCAGAGTTGTTTTACCTCTGTGAGTAGCACTTCTGTACATAGAGTGGGCTAAATAGACAGGTCACAAGAACCCCAAGGCTCAGAGTTGGTAAGGGGACTCAGTGGACAGATAGAAACCTCCCATGAAGGCCATCCAGAAGGTTCTTTAATGTGCACAGGGTAATGGCTTTACATCCCATTTGACAGACAGTGGCCTTTCCAATCACATCAGTGTCCCCTTTCTGACTGAGGGCAGGGTGTGGGTGATATTAAAAAGTTTCACACCTAAATTGTTTTTGTGTGTTTTATAACTGCTGTTCCTGCACAGACAAAATGCAACAGCAAACGACCTTTCTGATTTAAAATTGCTTCAGTTGAATTTGCTCCTTGTATTTTTAGTAAATTCTGTTAATAGTTTTGATCAATTTGAAATGAGTGAAAAAATTGTATAGCAGTAACAAGTAATTTGAATGAAGGAAAAAAAGAGAATTTGGTGAAAGACTCACTTTTGTATTTGGTTTTGCTGTTAAAATCAGTGTTTTAGATCCCTGGTTGAAAGTTTTTCTGATTCTTTAATAAAGTTTTAATCTATATGACTTTATTCTTGTATTTCTTTGCTGTGCAAAAAATGATTGTTTGAGGCAGTTTTTAAATAGAAATCACCTTGAGAGCATTGAGAAACATATGCTCTTTCCTATATAATATCTAATATACAAGTATGATTGTGAGTGATTGACTGATAGAAGATCATGTAATTATGTGATTCAGAAATGGTAGAACTCTAAATATTTGCACCTAGGGGCAATCCAGGTCATAGATCTTAGGAAAAATTAAAAATATTTATTTTTTTCTTTATATATAATCTTCAATGTGTCTTTTAAGAAGGCACATAGAGGTCAAACCTTGATTTATAAGTGCTAGTAATGTAAAAATTTGTTTCTAGTTGTACATCTCAGAAATGTTATGAAATTTGATTGTGTGTGGAGGTACTTTAGGGTCCAAATCTGTATCTATGATGCTAGAGAATTAAGAATTGGTGGCTTGGGGTGTATTTTGGGCCATAGATCTCGGAAATGTTCTTGAATTTTGGATATAAGTCCTTCAAGGTAAAGGTCAAATATCAATACACAGTGCTACAGTGCTAGAAAGCTAAAAAAAATTGGTGGCAGTGGGTATTTTAGATCATAGATCCTAGAAATGTTGAAAATTTTTGGATGAAATGGGTTCTTCGATGTCAAAGGTCAAATTTGATATACCAGCATTAGAGTGCTAAAAATTCATGTCTGGGGAGGGTAGTTCCAACAGTATATCTCAGAAATATTGTGAAATTTTGTATGGAATGGGTGTTGAAAGCCAAATAAGGGTCATAGTGATGTCTAGAAATAAAGAGGTGCTGGAGGCAGTGATTGATTTCTAGTAAATAAAAATAATTTACCCCTCAAGCAGTTGCTTGCTGCAGAAGTCTGACAAGAGCCTGCCAGTTTAGTATGCCATGGAAAAGATCTTTGATTCATGCTTTGAAATCATGGTTTCCCATATAATCATCATTCCAATCTGAAATATTCCGAAATCAGTAACTTCGCTCTCACAGCAGGCAACCCTTTGTCATAGGAATATGACTCGCTGTTTGAGGCCATCCATAAACCACATGGTCTAATTTAGACCAATTTTTGACCCCTCCATGATCCATCATGGTTTTTGAGGAGACCCCCCCTCTCTCTCTCTCTGACCACGTGGTCTCCCTAATGCAAAAATTTTCACATCTTTCATACAAAAGGCAGGTTCGAGTCCTAGCTGGGTCAGAGTTGAGATTTATCTCTGCAAAATTCCCCGCCCTGCCCACGATCAGTAGGGGACACCGATGGGCTTGGAAAGGCCGCCGTCCGTCAGATGGGACGTTAAGCCGTGGCCCCGTGTGCGGGAGAGCCATACCCTGTGCACGTTAAATAACACGCTGGATGGCCTTGACGGGAGGCTACCATCTGTCTCCCAACAGCTGTTCCAGTGCGTCCCCTCCTCCAACCTTCTCTGAGCCTTCGGGGTCCATGTGACCTGGCCATTTAGCCATGGTGTACAAAAAAGTGCCGCTCAGAGGTAAAACAACCCAAACAACAACTCATACAAAAGGACAGTTAAAAGAGGGAGATTCCCTATGGAAATCCCATAAGGGTGAATCACATTTTTTATTTTACCCACAGAAAGGGTTTTGAAACAAAAACTTTGGTAATGAAGCAAATGACATTTCAGGAAATATTAAAAAAGACCAACCAACATGATGTCTCTTCTTCATCCTTGGAGAATCCAGTTCTTGGTCCATCAACTTCTTTCAATGTTCCTTCCCAAGATGGTACATAAATGCATTTACATTCTTTATTTTTTGCATTTATATTCATATTTTTTATGTCAAATAAAAAGGAATTTTTCTGAGTCTGAATTTTTTCTCACTTCTTCAACTCCACCATGTCATGTATTCCAAAATTTGAAACATTCTCAGTCCCAAGCATTACAGATTAGTGTTACTCAACCTGTACCAACAATATTGGGCATACTCCTATGGTGTGTCAGTTAATTTTAATTTTGTATTGTGTATTTTAAACACATATTCATGTTGGTAACCATGAATCATTAGGGCGGTTCAGTCGGTAACATGCCGAGCTCGTAATCTGTAGTTCCAAGATTCGAGTCCCAGCTTGGTCAGCATTGAGATTTACCTCCACAATATTTCCCCACGCTACCCACGGTCAGTAGGAGACACAATGGGCTTTGAAATGCCACCGTCCATCATATGGGATGTTAAGCTGTGGCCCTGTGTGCAGGAGAGCCATATATGGGATGTTAAGCTGTGGCCCTGTGTGCAGGAGAGCCATATATGGGATGTTAAGCTGTGGCCCTGTGTGCAGGAGAGCCATATATGAGATGTTAAGCTGTGGCCCTGTGTGCAGGAGAGCCATACCCTGTGCACATTAAAGAACACTCTTGATGTCCTTGACAGGAGGCTACCATCTGTCTTCCAACAGCTGTTCCAGTGGATCCCCTCCCCCAACCTTCTCTGAGCCTTCGGGGTCCATGTGACCTGGCCATTTAGTCCATGATGTGCAAAAAAGTGCCACTCAGAGGTAAAACAACCCAACCCACGAATCATTAAATCTATAAAAAGTATTTTGCAGCATTCAAGGGGATTTTTGTTGATGTATTAGTATTCATAATATTCATAAAATTGTTTTTACCACAAATTTGTTAAAATCATCTAATGGGAGGGGGGGGGGGATATTAGTAAAGTTGCTTTCTCTGTAAAACTCTCCTTGTGTTTGAAATATGGAGGTTGCAGGTATGGAGCATGTATGCATTCAAAGTTTTAGAGACACAGCTTGAATGATATACTTGAAATAAATAATTGCAAATCCAAATTCAAACTATTACTTTTCTAGATTTTTAAAAATTTGCATTCTGCCATACATCTCAGTTGCTGTTGTTTGAAAGTGCCACTTTTTAATACTTTTTATTATGGCTTTAATTTTGCCACAGGTGGGCCTTCATACTAATCGTAATGAAATTGCCTAAACTTTCCAGTTCTGACATTCACAAGTAAACACCTCACCACCTGCATTAAGATTTACTCCACTAACTCCCACTTACCCATCTCTGAAAAAAAGGGGACACCAGTGGGCTCGGAAAGGCCGTTGTGCATTTCATGTTCAGAAAGTTTTTATTTCTCTGCACATGATAGTGATTATTAGACCCTGTGCATATTAAAGAACATACACTATGTTGAAAAGTCTGAACACTGCCATGTTACGTGAATGGAAAGCCACTTTCAAAGCTCCCTAACATTGAAAATAAGCTTTTTACGCAAAAACTGTTATTGGCGATAAATTGTAGATGTCACTCAAATCTCTCCAAATATATTTCCTGCAATATTCATTTAATATTTAAAGAATGAATGAAAGCTAATGCATTTATCTTCAACTTTTGACACTTGTGAAAAAATACTTCAATAGATAAAACACAACTCTTGTAACAATTTGTTCACTAACATAAATATCTGAAGTTTGTATAATGATTTTTTAAAGATTTCCTCAATTTGGAGACAATGTGACAGTGTCAATTTCAACAATTTTCAGTCAATATTTAAAGAGTCATTGAAGCGGGACCATTTAACAGCAAACAACACTGTCACACTGCCTCCAAATTGATGAAATCTTAAAAAAATCATTATACAAACTTCAGATATTTATGTTAGTGAACAAATTGTTACAAGAGTTGTGTTTTATCTATTGAAGTATTTTTTCACAAGTGTCAAAAGTTGAAGATAAATGCTTCAGCTTCCATTCATTCTTTAAATATTAAACAAATATTGTGGGAAATATATTTGGAGAGATTTGAGTGACATCTACAATTTATCACCAGTAACATTTTTTGCATAAAAGGTTTATTTTCAATAAATAATTCTAATACAGCTAATAATATAAAAGTTTAATATTATGATGAAAGCTGTTAAATAATTTAAAAGAGTTTTAAAACACTTATATCATAAGAATGGTGAGTAATTCTACTGAGCACTATGGCCAGATGTTAGTGCATTTCACCTTTCTTAGATTGGTATACCATGATTATCGATACATCATAATATTTTCCTTTGTTTTCTAGCATTTTCAATGTTAGGGAGCTTTGAAAGTGTCTTTCCGTTCACATAACATGGAAGTGCCTGGACACCTTTTTCACCATAGTGTATAATCTTCATCTGTCTCCTAACAGCTCTCCAAACGATCATCTTTCACTACCCAGCTCTGAGCCCTTGGGTATCAATATATATTTTTTCTGATATCATTATTGGTTTAACATTACAACTGAATTTGACTGAGCTGCATATAATTATACTTTTTCTTTAATTTGTTGATCGATTTTGAGGAAAACTTTGGAAAGGAGGGAGTGTTGTGACCTGGCTTTTGGCCCAATATGCGCACAGATCCATTCAGAGGTAAAACAATTCAATCTTAGAAACAACATCTGTACCCAAGGTTGAAGAAACACAATCACCCACTTGCCAATGACAAATAAATTTTGTGGCCTATTCCTTTCATAACTAGAAAAAATTGAAATGTTAAAATATTTCCAGGGGAAGATAACTTTTACTTTTGAACACAATTACATTAACTTTGTACTATGCATGGTTCGGTTTTATGTACAGCACACAGTTCGATTAATTATTGAGTAATATTACACTGGAGCATCTTTAATCAATGATTTAATTTTTTAATTCACATAAACTCAGAAAAGATTTTTACCACCCAAGTTTGTGTATGCTTTTACCCTGGCTTGTGAAAACTGTGGCTGACCTTATTTTTTATCATTGAAAATATTCAAACATTTCATTCAACCTTTTTACAGCAGTATCATCACAAACTGCCAGCAATTCAGCAGTAATTTCGCTTATTCCTGGTGATCTGTGTAGATTTAGATTGTCAAACTACTTCAGAGATTCAACATAAATTTTGAAGTGCAGTTTTCATTACTATAAACAATCTGTATCCTACAGTCTGTGCACACCTTTTGATTTTTCTTCACATAAAATGAATTCCTGTTACAATTATTTGTTTAGCATTACAATTGGCTGTAGACAAAGCTGAATTTAGTCAGTTTTGTTTAGTTACATTATATTATGAAGAAAGCTTTGTAAATGAGAAACTGTTCTTAGAATAGTCTAGTGCTCAACAACAGAATTTTAATTTTAATTAATTTCTGAGCAAGAAGGTCTCTTTTAATTGTGTATGAAAATGTTTGAGTTGGATACTGCTAGGATTTGGCCCTTCTAACAAATGGTAGTTAGGTGAATAAGTGGTATTCCTCTTAAATAAAATACTTCTTCACAAAGTGACAATGTATAAATTATTTTCCACTGAAGCTTAAAAGTGGAATAGATTTTAAGTTCAAATATATTTTTAAAGATGTAATATTGTGCTACTTGAAGTTCTAATTGAAATAATGGCTCACAGTTTAACTGGATACATAATGCCTTGGCCTATCTTGGTGTAAGTATATGAATAAAATCAAAAAATATTGATGTCCAAAGAAAGTTTGCAATTTATTTTTAAATTAGGCTTAAGTAGATTTCCTTTTAATCTGAATTTGTTGTTTTCTTATGGAGAATGAAATGCTCTTTCATTTAATATGTAACATGGCTTATATCTGTCGGTCATTGCAAGATAAAATTCAAAGTTCAGTTGTTTTTCTGCTGAACAAAGTTAAAAAACTTATTTGCCAGAATTGCATTTATTGTGAGAAACCTAATACTTTAAGGGCTAAAGGAAAATAATTTACTCAAGATGTAAGCATTTTTGGATCTCTCCAACTAAATGTTCATACTTTATTTCATGGTCTCCTCTCAGACCTCTGTGGCAAGGAGCTGCTTGAGGGGGTATTTTTTTTTATTGTACATTAATTAACCTATGTTGCAATCACTGCAGCTAAGCTTTTTTTATTTTTGGCATACATTTGTATGTCTGTGTTGCTGCTGTGGCAGCTATTTAATGACAGCAAAAAACCTTAATCCTCTGACATTTGTTTTGGAGTGCAATGTTACCTACAATGATAGTTACAAGCAATAGCTAATACATTTCATGTCTTTTTGTTCAAAAATTATATCTCATCATTAGTGTGAAGGAAGATGTATGTTGATGGCATTTAATTGACTTTGCAATATCAAAATTATAACTCATGTAAAAAATGGGAAATTACCCTGTAGTTTAAAATGATGATTGCTTTTAGAGCAATATCACATATTTGAAAATGATAGTAATATCAATCATTGAGCAGCCATGGGTTACAGAGGTCCAACCAGACTGCGCAATATAGTTCTCCAAGCAGATCTGCCCTGAGCAAAATCTGCTGCATCTGGCCACTGCACACCATTTGTAACAAGGTCCTGTTTGACATTGTCTGCCCACCTCATCCTAGGTCTCTCCCTCTTTCTGAGGCCTTTAGGCACACTGTTCACTAATAATTATTATACATGTGTGCAACATGGCCAAACCAACAGTCTCTCTCTCTCTCTCTCTGCACAATATGCTGCTCAAAGGAGGTTGCCAACTCCTTTGCCTAATCTCACCATTACTTACGAAGTTGAACCATCTAACTCCCAAGATACTGCATAAGCATCTAGAATCAAAAGCATCAAGTTTCCTGTTATCTTGTTTACAAAGCGTCCAAGTTTCACTGCCATAACTAACCCTAGAATTTTTCTAGTATGAATTGCTGAAACATAAAGTATCCAATGATCCTAGCATATACATAATAATTTGTTGGTGTATTGTTTATAACATGATTGAAAATGGCAAAAAATGTACTGGATGTTTCTCAAGCTATTTCCAATTGAACTTTAAACATTAATGCTCTTCATTGGGAAAATTTTAAACAGAATCTTTCTCAGTGAATAGCAGAAACATAAAATATCCGATTTCATAAAATTTTCTGTAATAATTATTCATGTACCATCATCCTCAAGCAGACATGGGCTATGGAGGTCTAACCAGACCATGCAATTTAGTTCTCCAAGCAAGTCTGTCCTGAGCTACATTTGCTGCATCTGGCCACTGCACACCAATTCTAATAAGGTCCTGTTTGACATTGTCGGCCCACCGCATCCTTGGTCTCCCCCTCTTTCTGAAGCCTTTAGGCATACTATTCATAACCCTATTCACCAATCTATAATTATCCATACTGGCAACATGGCCAAACTAATGGAGTCTCTCTCTGCACAATATGCTGCTTAAAGGAGGTTGCAGACTCCTTTGCCTAACCACATCATTAGTTACAAACCTGAATGACCTAATGCCCAAGATACTGCGTAAGCATCTGGAATCAAAAGCATCAAGTTTCCTGTTATCTTGCTTACACAGCGTCCACGTTTCACTACCATAACTAACCCTAGAAAGAACCAAACTATTATACAGCCTAATTTTAGTCTTTAGGTGTATACGCCTATTTCTCCACACTCTCCATAGATTCTTAAAAGTCCCGGCAGCAATCCATATCCGTCTGTTAATCTCATGCCGCTCAACTCCAGCATCTGTTACATAGCTCCTTAGATAATTAAACTGTGACACCTGCTCAAGATTGCAACCATTCAGATTAACTGATTCACAGCCTGCCTGACCAATTTTCACCACTTTAGTTTTCTCTCTGTTTATAACCAAACCTATTCTACTACCAGTTTCATCAACAGCTCGAATGAAAGAGTTCATCTCATCAACATCATTTGCCAAAAGGGCCAAACGATCAGCATAATCTAAATCAGAAATTTTCATATCTCCAGCCCATTTAAGGTGAAATTCTTTCCCTTGAAGTGAATTTCGTATAACATAATCAATTACCAAACTAAAGAGAAAAGGGGACAAAATGCACTGTTGTCGAACACCAGAAGTAATGCTAAACCAATTGCTACAAGCCTTACCAACTCTCACACACGACTCAGTGTTATTATAGAGAGTATTCATTGTGTTAACTAACTTGTCTGATATACCATATGATCTCACAATCAACCACAAATTATGATGATCACTACAGAGTCGAAAGCCTTTTTGAAATCAACAAAGCTAGCAACCAAAGGTTTCTGAAACAAAACATTTCTCAAGAATCTGCCTAAGTGAAAATATCTGATCCACACATCCCCTACCACTTCTGAATCCACATTGCTCATCACGCAATTGACTGTCAACCATATTCTTAATTCTATTAAGCACAATCATGCAAAGAACTTTCCCTGGAATAGAGAGTAGGCTGATACCCCTATAGTTATCACAAGAACTGCGATCACCTTTTTAGAAAATAGGGATAATAATAGCTCTGGTAAAATCCTTAGGAACCATGCCTTTATCATAAAAGATTCAGAATTTCAGTCATCAATGTGGTAACCATAACATTCCCAACTCTAAGCATTTCTGTAGTAATTTCATCTACCCTTGGGGATTTATTTAGTTCAAATTTAGAAACAGCTGAAATAACTCACACTGTGTTATAGGGTCAACATTAAAGCCAGTAATGCATCTATCATCATTACAAAGAATGGGAATAGAACTAACCACATTGTTTAGAACATCACTGAAATGCTCAGCCCACTTAACCATGACACAATCCTCACCTTCTTTAACCTTGCCTTGTTTATCCTTCAATCCCTGTACACTTGTCTGTTTTCTACCACACAAAACATTAACAACTGGTACAGCTCTTTGCTTTTGTGCTGTCTGTTTCCTCGGCTTTGTCAGCAAAGCCATCAAGCCAAAGATTCTTATCAGCAGCTAACTGAACTTTTGCACATTTATTAAGCTCTCTGTAATGCTTTCTATTAGGACTAGTAGGGTATTAAGGACATTCCTGCAGTTCTTTCTTTCTGAAATAAGCTCAAGTGCATTATCACTCAAATAATTCTGTCTTCCCATGCCCCTTTTTTCTTAAAAGGGTATTGTTAGTTTACAAAAAAAACCTGTTTAAAATGGTCCCATTCTTCCTTAACTTCAGTAGTAAGCAAACCATGACTGTCAAAAAAAATACCCCCTCAAGCAGCTGCTTGCCACAGAGGTCTGACAGGAGCCTGTCAGTTTGTATGCCAGAGTAGAAGGTCTGAGAGGTTGGCAGGACCTCATAATGACTAAATATACCTATCATGGTAAGCTTTAGCTATAACTGGGTCTTTCAGAGCTTCAGTATTAAAAGTAAATTTTTTAACCTTAGCACAACACTTCTTAAGTTTAAATTGCAATATACTTTTAACAATGTTATGGTCAGATCCAATATCAGCTCCCCTATGTGCCATCAGCTCCCCTATATGCCCTGGTATTCCTAACAGAACTAGCCCGGTAGTTAATGTATAATCAATCATATTCTTACTTAGCCCATCAGGTGAAACACATGTACTTATGTATGTCGCAGTTTTTGTAATAAGTTTAGTTATTCTGAAACCATTGAGTTTACTTACCTGTAGGAGACATTTCCCATTTCCATTGCAGCTACCGATATATGAAAAGGGCCTATCACCCCTCCCCAAAGGTCAGAGTCAGTACCAACTTTGGCAGTGAAGTCACCTAGAACAAGGGTAATATCTCCTTTCTTGACAGAATTCAAAATATCCTGAAGTTGTTCATAAAACCTATCCTTCTCATCCTCATCGGCATCCTCAGTGGGAACATAACAGCAGATAACATTCAAGTCTTTTACGCTTGTCTGAAATTTTGCTGTAAGAAACCTTTCATTAATGCACTCATATCCTAGAAGAGCATCGCTAGCGTGTCTGCTGAGAAGCAGACCCACGCCTTGGTGATGCTTATTGTCATCCCTCCCTAAAAAGAGAAATTTCAGATTATTTTTAAGAATCTGACTTTTATATGTCCATCTGGTCTCTTGCAAGCCAAGAATAAATTATAACTGTGGAATTCATGTGTGAGGAATTCAAGAGAATGAGCTCTGTGCAGATTCCTCACATTCCAACTATCTATGGAGAGAAATGGGTAAGGGGATATTTAAAGAGACTGTTTATTGAGAGAGGGAATGCCAACAATATCAAACAGCCCCCTAATCACAGATATGGGGCAAAGTCCCTTTCCCCCACCACTAAAGGCTGATCCCATCTACACTGGAAGATTTCCTCCAGTGTTGAATGTGGGGTGGGGATGGCTCAGTCGGTAGCGCACCAGGCTCATAACTGTAGTTCTCGGATTCGAGTCCCAGCTGGGCAGCGTTAAGATTTATCTCCGCAAAATTCCCCGCTCTGCTCACGGTCAGTAGGGGACACAGATGGGCTTGGAAAGGCCGCCGTGCATCGGATGGGACGTTAAGCCGTGGCCCCATGTGCGGGAGAGGCATACCCTGTGCACATTATAGAACACGCTGGATGGCCTTGATGGGAGGCTACCATCTGTCTCCCAACAGCTGTTCCAGTGGGTCTCTTCCCCCAACCTTCTCTGAGCCTTTGAGGTCCATGTGACCTGGCCATTTAGTCCATGGTGTGCAAAAAAGTGCCACACAGAGGTAAAACAACCCAACTCAATGTAGAATTTGATTATGCCAGTAGAAGCAAAAAGTTCAGGTGCCTGCGATGACCTCTGCTCAGAATTATCCACCAGCTGATAAACATATCCTGTGAATCTATTCACTTGGGGTTGTCAACCCACAAACAAACAGAAAACACCGCAGAAGATTTTCCCTCCACAGAAGCCCACCAGTGCAGCAAATTCAGAATCCATAATCAAGCTCAGAGCCATAATTCTATTATGTCAGCACCAGGACTCTGTGTGGTTGACCACTCCTCAGCAGGGTAGAAAAAAAAAGAAAAGTAGCCATAGTTGTCCAGATCAGTAGGTCACCCTAATTTGGCAGCCCTCCCCGTACTTCCACAAGAGAGTATCTCTTTCGAAAGGTACTAATAGCCTGCCCACGAGAAGGCG
The DNA here is from genome assembly GCA_038380435.1 of Ryuthela nishihirai. Classification (NCBI taxonomy): domain Eukaryota; kingdom Metazoa; phylum Arthropoda; class Arachnida; order Araneae; family Heptathelidae; genus Ryuthela; species Ryuthela nishihirai. The sequence continues at coordinate 374,086 of JAWZYU010000037.1, forward strand.
GGATCGAACATTGGGTGCTAGGCCTGGCCAGTTCTATGCATCATCATCACGGGATTGGTGCATAGCTCTCCTTCCAATAACATATTTGGAAATGGAATTGATAAATTGATTCTAAAGATGAAATGTTAATATAAACATTGTGAACAATGAAATAAGCTCGGCGTATTCCAAATCAACTATTAAATCTGCACTCTAGCGTCGATTTAAATATTAGAGAAAAAATTGTCTTGAGCCGGGTGGGATATGAACCCACAACCTCCTGATAACATGTCAGGTGCTCTAAAAGGTGCTCTATTTTAGAGCACCTGACATGTTATCAGGAGGTTGTGGGTTCATATCCCACCCGGCTCAAGACAATTTTTCCTCTAATATTTAAATCGACGCTAGAGTGCTGATTTAATAGTTGATAAACATTGTGTTTAGTTGGTTTGGCATAATGTGTAATAAAAGTGAAACATTAAATATTTTGAAAACAATTGCTTTATTTTACATATTTGACATTATTTGTGACTCTTAATTTTTATTGTCAAATTTTTTGATAAAAAGTGGCAAGTATTGGAAAGCCTTTTTTTTTGTAAATCACACCTAGGAAAGTTTTCCAGTAAAAATTCTTTAAATGATCAAAATGATACATAAATTGAACTAATAATAATAATAATTTGAATATATTAGAAACTGCATAAAACCCTATTAATAACTTATGCTTACCTTCTCTGATTGAATTCCAATCCTAATGTGTATTTTTCATCCTCTGCATATAAGAAAAAAGGTTTAAAAAGATTGTTATTACTTAACTTCACACCATTTTAACAAGTACTAGAAAGAAGTATAGAAATTTGGAATATGTTTCTCAAAATAGTTTGCTTATGTGCCTTTGCACCTATTGAGATTAAATTATTATGTCTAAAAATTGAAAACCGAATTTAGATAATCTTTCTCACATTTTGAGCCATTGTGCATTGTGTGGTGGGGATGTAGGAGGCCCTGTTGAACTTCGGCAGTGTTCTGGGGAACTTTACATTGATTTGGTAAATGGCATATAGGGTGATTCAAAAGGTCTTAGACAAACTGTAAAAGTAATTCAGGAATAAACATATAGCCGCAAACGCCACCCGAGTGTGCTAGAGGTACAGGAAGAATCAAAAATAAAGGAATACAAGTAAGGTATAACAACATGTTTATTAGACATCATGTTTACAATTTCAGAGGAAGTGCTCTAAGTTCTTTCCATCCGCAGCAATACATGCCTCGCAACGTCGACACATGGATCAGCGAACGTGTTCAAAAATGCCAGGCCTCTCGCTGACACGTGCTACTGCCTCAGCGATTCTTGCGACGAGGTCAGTGTCAGAGGCTATGGAGGTTTCGTACACTAGGCCTTTGAGATAACCCCAGAGGAAGAAATTAATGGGGGACAAGTTGGTGATCTTGGTGGCCAAGTGACAGGTTCACCCCATCCAATCCATCTCGCAGGAAAGGTGCTATTGAGATACTTGGGCAAAACCAAGGTGAAATGTGCAGGTGCCCCATCATGCTGAAACCACGTGTTGGTGCACAGATACAGATACATCATGCAATAGTTCTGGCAAGACCTCCTCCAGGAATATCCGATAACTACACCCATCTAGTCATGATGGAAGAAGTGTTGCCCAAGCAAACAGTCTCCAACGATGCCTGCCCAAACATTTATGGTGAGCCAGTGTTGCGCAGCATGGGGGTGTGTAAACTCATGGGTTGTCATGTGCCCACACATGCAAATTATGAACATTAACAACACCCTCAATGAAAAGATAGCTTCATCGGTGAAGAGAATCAATACTGAAAATTCGAGCTGTGCAACACATTTTTGCAAAATCAACATGCAAATTGCAGATGTGGGTGGTCATCTCCTTCCATTGACTGGACCATTGCATGTGAAAAGGGTGTAACAACTCCTCGTTTAATAGTCACCACACACTGGGTTGAGGTACACGAATGTGATGCAAAATAGCTCGTGTACTTGGAATGCGTTCAGTTTCATGTAAGACCGATTCTTCCATGACAGGTGCGCGTGTCATTCAGTCCCGACCACAATGGCTGTTTACTTTGAAAGATCCAGTTTTACACAGTCTGTGGTGCAAATGCGCTAACGTTTGATGATGGGCCATGCGTCTGTTTGGGAACCATTCACGATACAATCGCACCATGGCTCGCCCATTTCCATTCGCTGCCCCATAAGCTAAGTGCATATTTGCTATCTCAGTATTGCTGTAACAATGCATCCTACTCCTGCAATGTCAACGACTCGAATGATGATGACTCATGCTGCTCAACTCAATTTCTGGCAAATAATGCCCTCCAGCACACTTGGATGGCGTTTGCGGCTATATGTTCCTGTGTAAAAATGGTTTATTTTTGTATTCCTGACCTACCTTTACAGTTTGTCTAAGACCTTTTGAATCACCCTGTATATTTTTAACTCTTTTTATAACTGATCTTGGGACCCACCATGGATGATGATTTTGATTAAGAAACAAAAGGGTGAATTTTTAAATAAAAAAGGCTGAACCATTTTGTTTTTATTCATGGCTTTATTTTGTGTGTATGCTTTCTGGTTAATTATATGCCAAAGAAATTAATATTGCATGAAGTGTTTTGAAATCTTTTTATATATTATTAAATAGTTTAAACTGTAAGTTCTCAGTACTCAGCTCACCAGTAATGTCACTCAAGAATAGCTTCAGCAGTGGAAGATCGAGTTTTATGGATTTTTCTAATACATTTAAATGTATTCTCTGAAAGATTAAGCTTTTTCAAATTAAATTAACTAGATTTAATTACCTGTGTACTGTTAAATAATTTAAAGTCCCTTTGGTTAATTCTTTATACTATCAGTGCCTCAAAAATTACTGCATTTACTTCGGGTATTACAAATCAGTGCACCATGGTATTTGATAAGTCTTAAGATGTTTTAAAGGAAAAAATATATTTAGTAGATGATAGTACAAAATTGTGATGTATTAAAAATAAAAAATACATTGCTTGAAAAAGTGTTAGGCCCAAACAACATGTCACAATTTGGAAAAAGAAAATATGTGAATAAAATTTTGGCAAAATATGCAAATAAACATGCATACAAAATCCTCATGCAGCCATGGGAGAGCCCAGGCCCAACCAGACTGTGTAATTTTCCTCTCCAGATGTGTCTGTTCTGAGCTACAGCTGCTGCATTTGGCAACTCTAGGCCAATTTTAGCAGTGTCCTGTTTGACATTGTCTGCCTATCACATCTAGGTCTCCCCCTTTTTCTCAAACCCTTAGGCACACTGTTCATAATCCTGTTTGCCAATCTGCAGCTATTTATATGGGTAACATGGCCAAACCAGTGCAGTCTCTGCACGAAATGCTGCTCAAAGTGGGTTGATGATTCCTTCTTCTAATCACATCATTACTTACAAAGTTGAACCACCTAATGCCCAAGATACTGTTGTAAGCATCTAGAATCAAATGCATCGTTTCTTGTTATCTTGCTTACAAAGAGTTCATGTTTTGCTACCATAACTAACCTTAGAAAAAACCAAACTATTATACAGCCTATTTTTAGTATTTAGATGTACATGCCTATTTTTCCACACTCTCTATAGATTCTTAAAAGTCCCAGTGGCAATCCATATTCTTCTATTTATCTCACATCACCAGTATCTGTTACATAGCTCCCAAGATAATTAAACTGAGACACTTGCTCAAGAGTGCAGCCATTGAGAACAATTGAAGCACCATCTGCCTGACCATTTTTCATCACTTTAGTTTTTTCTCTGTTTATCACCAAACCTACTCTATAGTTCTACCTACAGTCTCATCAACAGCCCTAGTAAAAGAATTCATCTCGTCAACATCATTAGCCAACAGGGTCAAATCATTTGCATAATCTAAATCAGAAATTTTGAAATCTCTAGACCATTTAGGGCCAAATTCTTTTCCTTTCAAAGAATTTGGCATAATATAATCAATAACCAAACCAAAGAGAAAGGGAGTCAAAATGTGTCCTTGTCTAACCACTAGCAATCTAACCAATAGCTGCAAGACATACCAACTCTCACACACAACTCAGGTTTTTATAGAGAGCTTTCATTACACTAACTTATTAGGTATCCCTATATGATATAATAATCGACCACAAATATGTTGATCATCATCATCATCAAGCAGCCATGGGCTACGGAGGTCCAACCAGACCGCGCAGTTTAATTCTCCAAGCATATCTGTCCTGAGCTACATCTGCTGCATCCGGCCACTGTACACCAATTCTAACAAGGTCCTGTTTGACATTGTCTGCCCACCGCATCCTAGGTCTTCCCCTCCTTCTGAGGCCTCTAGGCACACTGTTCATAACCCTATTCGCCAATCTATAATTATCCATACGGGCAACATGGCCAAACCAGCGGAGTCTCTCTGCACAATATGCTGCTTAAAGGAGGTTGCAGACTCCTTTGCCTAACCTCATCATTAGTTACAAAGTTAAACCACCTAATACCCAAGATACTGCGTAAGCATCTGGAATCAAAAGCATCTAGTTTCCTGTTATCTTGCTTACACAGCGTCCAAGTTTCACTACCATAACTAACCCTAGAAAGAATCAAACTATTATACAGTCTAATTTTAGTCTTTAGGTGTATACGCCTATTTCTCCACAATCTCCATAGATTCTTAAAAGTCCCGGCAGCAATACCTATTGTCTGTTAATCTCATGCCGCACATCACCAGTATCAGTTACGCATCTCCCAAGGTAATTAAACTGTGACACCTGCTCAAGACTGCAACCATTCAGATTAACTGAATCACAACCTGCCTGACCAATTTTCATCACTTTAGTTTTCTCTCTGTTTATAACCAAACCTACTGTACTACCAGTCTCATCAACAGCTCGAATGAAAGAGTTCATCTCATCAACATCATTTGCCAAAAGGGCTAAATCATCAGCATAATCTAAATCAGAAATTTTCGTATCTCCAGCCCATTTAAGGCCAAAAGCTTTCCCTTGAAGTGAATTTCGCATAACATAATCAACAACCAAACTAAAGAGAAAAGGAGACAAAATGCACCCTTGTCGAACACCAGAAGTAATGCTAAACCAATTGCTACAAGACTTACCAACCCTCACACATGATTCAGTGTTATTATAGAGAGCTTTCATTATGTTAACTAACTTGTCTGGTATACCATATGATCTCACAATCAACCACAAATTATGACGATCAACAGAGTCGAAAGCCTTTTTGAAATCAACAAAGCTAGCAACCAAAGGTTTCTGAAACTCTAAATCTCAAGAATCTGCCTAAGTGAAAATATCTGATCCACACATCCCCTACCACTTCTGAATCCACATTGCTCATCACGCAATTGCCTGTCAACCAGATTCTTAATTCTATTAAGCACAATCATGGAAAGAACTTTACCTGGAACGGAGAGTAGGCTGATACCCCTATAGTTATCATAAGAACTGCGATCACCTTTTTTGAAAATAGGGATAATAATAGCTCTGGTAAAATCTTTAGGAACCTTGCCTTTGTCATAAAAGTTATTCAAAATTTCAGTTATCCAAATGGTAACTGAAACATTCCCAGCTCTAAGCATTTCCGTAGTAATTTCATCCACCCCTGGGGATTTATGAAGTTTAAGTTTAGAAATAGCCAAACTAACTTCAGATTGTGTTATAGGGCCAACATTAAAGCCAACAATGCATCTATCATCATTGCAAACAATGGGAGTAGAACTAACCACATTGTTTAGAACATCACTGAAATGCTCAGCCCACCTAGCCATGACAGAATCCTCACCTTCTATAACCTTGCCTTGTTTATCCTTCAATCCCTGTATACCTGTTCGTTTTCTACCACACAAAACATTAACTATCTGGTACAGCTCTCTGCTGTTGTGCTGTCTAACTGCTTCCTCAGCTTTGTCAGCAAGGCCATCAAGCCAAAGATTCTTCTCAGTAGCTAACTGACCCTTTACATGTTTATTAAGTTCTTTGTAATGCTTTCTATTAGGACTAGTAGGGTACTGATTAAGGACATTCCTGCAGTTCCTTCTTTCTGAAATAAGCTCAAGTGCCTTATCACTTAAATAATTCTGCCTCCTCTGCTCCTTTTTCCCTAAAAGAGTACTGTTAGTTTCCAAAAAAGCCTGTTTAAAATGGCCCCATTCTTCCTCAACTTCAGTATTAAGCAAACCATGGCTGTCATAATGACTAAGTAACCTATCATGGTAAGCTTTAGCTATAACTGGGTCTTTCAGAGCTTCAGTATAAAAGGTAAATTTTTTAACCCTAGCACAACACTTTTTAAGTTTAAGTTGCAAGACACTTTTAACAAGGTAATGGTCAAATCCAATTTCAGCTCCCCTATATGCCCTGGTATTTCTAACAGAACTAGCCCATTTGCTGTTAATTAATATATAATCAATCATATTCTTATGCAGCCCATCAGGTGAAACCCATGTGTTTTTATGTATGTCGCGGTGTTTGTAATATGTGTTAGTTATTCTGAAATCATTTAGTTTACTTACCTGTAGGAGACGTTGCCCATTGCCATTGCAGCTACCAATACCAAAAGGGCCTATTACTCCTCCCCAAAGGTCAGAGTCGGTACCAACTTTGGCATTGAAGTCACCAAGAACAAGGGAAATATCTCCTTTTTTGACAGAATTCAAAATATCCTGAAGTTGTCTGTAAAACCTATCCTTCTCATCCTCATCAGAATCCTCAGTGGGGGCATAACAGCAGATAACATTCAAGTCTTTAATGCTTGTCTGAAATTTTGCTGTAAGAAACCTTTCATTAATGCACTCATATCCTAGAAGAGCATCACTAGCATGTCTGCTGAGCAGCAGACCCACGCCTTGGTGATGCTTTCCATCCTCCCTCCCTGTAAAGAGAAATTTAAAGTTATTTTTAAGTATCTCACCTTTACCTGTCCATCTGGTCTCTTGCAAGCCTAGAATATCTAGGTTATAGCGCTGGAATTCCTGCATGAGGACATCAAGAGAATAATCTCTATGTAATGTCCTCACGTTCCATGTTCCTGCAGAGAGAAAATGATTAGTAGGATTTTTAAAGAAATTAGGTTTATTGAGATTGGTAGGGCCAACAATATCAAACTGCCCCCTGATCGCAGGCATGGGGCAAAGACCTGTTCCTCCTCCGCTAAAGGCTGAAGTCACCGATGCTGGTAGGAACTTCAGGCACCACCTTTTCAAGTGGACTTTTTCAAGAACCATATGGCCTGCCTGAGACACATTACTCCAGTTTAGGCTTGACGATGCCCAACTAGCTAAGTAAGGTTCAGGTACCTGTGATGGCCTCTGATTAGGATTATCCACCAGCTGATATAAGGTATCCCATGCCTCTGTTCACTTAGAGCTGGCAACCCAGAAGCAAACAGAAAACACAGCAGCAGACTCTCCCTCAACAGAGGCCCACCAGTGCAGCAAGTCCAGGATCCATAATCAAGCTCAAATCCATAAACAAATCCAGTCTAGTAGGTATAAATGGTCAGCACCAGGACCCTGTGAAGTTGACCACTCCTCAGCAGGGTTGAAAAAAAAGAAAAAAGTGGCCATAGATGACCAGATCAGTAGGCCATACTGAACTGGCAGCCCTCCCCTTCCAAAAGAGAATATCTCTTTTGAAAGGTACTAACAGCCTGCACCACGAGAAGGCAGGGTCGGACATCAGGTGCTAGACCTGGCTGGTTCTGTGCATCATCACCATCAACAGAGTCAAAAGCCTTTTTGAATTCTATAAAGCTAGTAACCAGAGGTTTCTGAAACTCTTAACATTTCTCAAGAATATACCTAGGTGAAAATATTTTGTCAATACATCCCCTACCACTTCTGAATCTACACTGTTTATTACACAGTTGTCCATTAACCAAATTCTTAATTCTATTAATATAATCATGTAATAAACTTTACCTGGAACAGAGGTAAAATAATTCTCCTATAATTATCACAAGAACTATGATCACCTTTTTTTAAAAAATAGGGATAATAACAGCACTATTAAAATCCTTAGGAACAACAACTTTATTATTAAAAAATATTCAAAATTTCAGTCAGCCATGTGACAACACAAATGTTCCCAGCTCTAAGCATTTCAGTGGTGATTTCATTCACCCTGGGATATTTATGTAGTTTTAATTTAGAGATAGCCAAAGTGACTTCAGAATGTGATATAGGGCCATCATTAAATCCAGTAATGCATCTATCCTCATTACAAGCAAGGAGAGTAGAAATAATCACATTATTTAGAACATCTCTGAAATGCTCAGCCTACCTAGCCATCACAAGATCCTCACCTTCAATCAATTTACCATGTATTTCTCTCAACCCTTGTACACCTGTCCATTTCTTCCCACACAAAACTGTAACTATCTGGTACAGCCTCCTGCTGTTTGTGCTGTTTAACTGCTTCCTCTGCTATGTTTTTGAAATATCAAGCCAAAGATTCTTAACTGATCCTTTACACATTTACTAAGCTTATTGTAATGCTGTCCGTTAGGTTAGTAGGGTATTGATTCAGATTATTCCTGCAATTCTTTCTCTCAGAAATAAGCTCCATAGCCTTATCACTCAAATGGCTTTGTCACTTCTGCTCCTTTATATCCAAAACAGTACAGTTAGTTTAAAGAAAAACCATTTTAAGCTGATCCTATTCTTTCTCAGCTTCACTGTTAAGGAAACGACAATTGCCATAATAACTAAGTAGCCTATCTCTATCTTTCAGAGGTTCGGTGTTAAAGGAAATTCTCTTAACCATAGCAAATTATTTCTTAAGCTTCAGTTATAAGATACTTTTTACCAGGTAATGGCAGACCTAATTTTCATCTTCCATATGGGATCTGGTATTCCTTACTGAACTAACCCCATTTACTGTTAATTAATATATAATCAATCAGCAATGAAGTCACCTAGCACAAGTATATCTCTTTTCTTGACAGTATTCAAAATATCTTAAAGTTGTGTAAAACCTACCTTTCTCATCCTCATTAGTGGGTGTTTAGTAATAGACAGTGGGTCACATTTTTAATTAGAAATAAGTAATGGGGAAAATATTGGTAGTCATTAAAAAAAGCCATATTGCTTAATTATGTATGAGTAAGAAAAAGTAAGTAAAATTTTATGTTCAATATTATATAGTAATTGTTAGGGCCTAAATAGCAGCCTATGTGTAAATTGTATCCAGATAAAACTGCAAAATTTGTAAATATTGGCCTGTTCATTTTTGTGGAACAGAATTATGCCATTACTTTAGGAAAGTTTAATCTGGAAAGATTTCTAAACTGTTTATATAAAAAACTGGATATCTCAGGTAGTTTTAATTTAACGAGATGAAAGCAAGAAATTTGAAATCGTAATCTGGTCTACTATTTGAACATTTATGGTATGTGAATATTATTTGATAAATATTCATATAACGGTAGTTTAATAACAGCCCTTCACTTCCATACCATTTTATTTAAATTCAGGTTTTGAATTAACTCGATAAATTTTAGGTGAACTGATTTTAGAGCCTTTTCTACTGTTTTTCCTTTGTCACTGTTAATTTTGAAAAATCAGACTCGTAGAAATATGCGGGTGAAAATTGAAGAATTTTTTACTGCATTTTCATCATAAAGTTTTTATTGTTTTGAAATTTAAACCTGGCATGTTTCTGGAGAGATGTGGGTTTGTGTCCTGTATGTTGGCGAAATTTTTTCCACAAAATATTCAGTGAAAAGATGTATTTCAAAAAACTCTAGACAGTTAAGTGTGATTCTTAAAGCTTTTTCCATTTATTATTATTCCCATTGTGTTTTGGCCCTTGAAAATGTACAATAATTCCTTATGAAGCACCCACCCACATAATCCCTTTTCACAATAAAATTATTTATTTAAGGAATTTTTTTCTACATTAAATGCACTATCTTCTCGGTATCATTACATTAAGTATTTTGTTTATCATTGAGTCAGATGGTCATGATTTTGTATGATTGCATATACACTCATCAGCCAATACATTAAAACCACCTCTGCGTTATGCAAAGAAGCACGCGTGCAGCCAATCAGTGTCATGTGCCAAGGTTGCAAATGATATATATATATAATACTTGGGTCGGAGCTCTCGCAGGCAATATTTCGTTTCATCTCAACATGGGAAAAGCAAAGGATTTCTCTGATTTCAACAAATGCCAGATTGTTATGGCAAGACACCTTGGTAAGAGCATCTCTTAAACAGCAACACTGGTAGGCTGCTCACGCTATGCAGTAGTTGGTACCTATCAAAGATGGTCCAAAACAGGTGACACTTCAAGCTGTCAACAAAGCATGTGCCAGCCATGCTTCATTGATGCCAGAGGTCAGCGCAGGCTATCTCGTCTTGTCCGCAGCAACAGGAGGGCTGTGGCTGACATTACCCATAATTTCAATTGTGGTAAAGGACCCAATGTGTCTGAACACACAATTCATCATAAACTCTTGGATGTGGGTCTCTGCAGCCGCAGACCCATTTGTGTGCCTATGCTCACAGCTGTTCACTGTCATCAATGCTTGCAGTGGGCACATAATCATTGACATTGGACCATAGAAGACTGGAAGAGAGTCGCATGGTCAGACAAATCCCTTTTTCTGTTACACCATGTGGATGGACAAGCTCATGTACGACATTTACCCACAGAAGCCTTGTCACCTGGATGCAGTGTGGAACAGATCCAGGTGGCTGGAGGGAGTGTGATGGTCTGGGCAATATTTTCTTGGGGAGCACTTGGACCAATTATCCCTGTGGAGCAAACTACATGATCACCTACATGAACATCATGGCTGACCAAATACACCTTTTTATGGTGACTATTCTCTGGTGGAGATGGCATCTTTCAACGAAACAATGCCTCATGTCACACTGCGAAGAAGGTTGAGGAATGGTTCTTAGAACATGATGAGGAATTCCATTTATTGCCATGGCCCCCAAATTTGCTGGACATTAATCCTATAGAGCATTTGTGGTTTGAGTTGGAGAAAGTGGTACAGGCAGCATCACCCCAACCACATAATTTACGGGAACTTCTATGATGCCCCTTCATTCACTTTTACTTTACCTTAACCAGTTTTGCTTAATTTACGTTGTATTTATCATTTTGGGGATTTTTATTTCATTTTTGGCATCACAGCGCTCATTTCCAAGAGTTAGGAGTTGCGCATGCACAACTCCAAACTTTCGATTGTCACCTGCTAAAGTCCGTGCACAAGGACACGCCCCCTCTTGCATCATAGCTTGCGTCGCTCATCAGTTTATGCAAATGTCTTTCCCGGCATGCAACATGACAAGTGCGGGCTCTGTACCTCTTGTTATAACCTGGTGACATGTCACAATAGCACAGAAGATAGTAGAGTAGAGAGAGTAGTAGAGCACAGCACAGTTTAGAGATCAGTTTTAGTTTGGAGTTTGTTGAAGATGTTTGTAGTAAGAAATGATGTATCTTCTTCATTGAAGTTTTGGTGAGTTTTTTGGAAATAAATTGTTATTTTAGCTTTTTTGAATCTTTACTAATTTTTTCTCTTGAGCAACGTTAATTGTTTTGATTAGAACTAGTATTTAAATTTTGACAATAATTTGATATTTTTGAATTCTTACTCATTAACGCTCACTAGTATTTCGAACCCTAATTAAACTTTATTTTTTGGCAATTTGTTAATTATTGCCTGGTGCCCGACTCAGCTATCTGGAGCTTGAAAATAATTGGATCAAAGGGTCCAAACTTTAAAAGTATTTCATTTCTTTGGAGCATTACACTGCGGGATCTTCTGTTGCAGTCATGGTACCAAATATCAAGCGACACCTACCATCTCATTGAATCTATGCCTCATCGAGTGACAGGCTCTTTCGACAGCAAGAGGAGGACCTACATCATAGTAGATAGGTGGTTTTAATGTTTTGGGTGATCAGTGCATCTTCAATTGTATATAGTATGTTATTCTTTACCATGAATAGAAAGCATGATACTAATGAAGGCTTTTGCAAAGAAAAACCATGATATTAGAAAAGAAACTTGAAATAGTAAAGCATATAGACTTGATTTCCATATTTTATAATGTAGGATTTTATTTAACCCTTTTACCATAATGGCTGATATTTTAAATAGACTGGGGCGGGGGTGGCTCAGTCGGTAGCGCGCCAGGCTCGTAATCTGTAGTTCCCAGGTTCGAGTCCCAGCTGGGTCAGCATTGAGATTTATCTCCGCCAAATTCCCCGCCCTGCCCACAGTCAGTAGGGGACACCGATGGGCTTGGAAAGGCCGCCGTCCGTCGGATGGGACGTTAAGCCGTGGCCCTGTGTGCGGGTGAGCCATACCCTGTGCACGTTAAAGAACACGCTGGATGGCCTTGACGGGAGGCTACCATCTGTCTCCCAACAGCTGTTCCAGTGGGTCCCCTCCCCCAACCTTCTCTGAGCCTTCGGGGTCCATGTGACCTGGCCATTTAGCGCATGGTGTGCAAAAAAGTGCCGCTCAGAGGTAAAACAACAACAAATTTAAATAGACTTGTCAATACAATGCTATTCCTTTCTCTTCACTACCACTATTATAGTAAACAAATATACAGTACGTTCTTACAAATAATATACTAACACATGTTGTACTTCAAGTTAAAGTAAGTGTAAATGACAACCAAGTACACAACCATTATCTTTTCCATTGTTTTTAATGAGAAAATTGGCCCTCCCCATTAACTGTTTCACATTTTTTATATTTTTCTGTTATACTTTTTGTTGCTATACAAAACTTTTACATTTGCCCCATAAATTTCTCATAATGTTCATTATTTTGAGCTGTATATAAATTAATAATAGTAATATAACACACGTGTTATAGTGTTGTTTTGTATCATGTATTGCTATATTTTGACATGTTAATATTAGTAGGAAAATAAAAGGTATTCCAGTATCCCTTTCTTTTTCCACAATAATAAGCACTGCTTTCTTATAAGAAGAAAATGCAAAATTTAACAATTACTGAATAGTTAGCATATTTATTTAACAAATTCTGAATGCTTGTGCTTTGACTAGCATTCCTGTCTGATATCTTGTAATCATTTATACTAGGGGTTAGCAATGCGGAGTACATGGTGAAATTTTTTGGGGTACACCTGAGAGCTCAAAAGTTGCTAGATCTAGTAACAAAGTTTTATTCCCATTTTTTTACTATAACTATAGTTTTATCTGTCAATACAAGGGGTATGCCCTTTGTATAGACAACATACACATTTCCAGGGGGTACATGAAGCATAAAAGTTTGAGTCACGATTTATACTATTCATCCAGATGATATTTAATTTAGCCTTTTGATGGCAGCTCGGTTTCTTGGAGATCTCTCTGATGTAGCTGGGCATTACCCACCAAATTCTTGAAGAGGGGTGAGCCACCATTCCCAATGACTCTCTCCATCCGTTAGTTAATCATCTTAAGTGTTCCCACCTTCGTTGCTTTGGGCCAGATCACACACTTCCAAGAGTCAACAGTCCAGTCTTTGTGGCACCGTGCCCACTGTAGCCATGCAGTCTTGTGCAGAGCTGTTAACATGGGTTTCTTCCTTGGTACTCCAGATATCCATGGCATTTCAGTTCTCTTTGGAGTGTTTGTTCGGAAACAGCTTGTTGCAGGCCTGCATTGACTGAGTGGAGCAATTCCTGCCTTGTTGCAAAGCGGTTTGCCCTAACAGTGCATGACACACTGTGACAGTCCCTATTGGTGAGCACAGTCTTTCTGCCACAGTTCTGACGATGATTAGTGGTGGACTGCGATGTGTGCCACTGCTGGAAGACTCTTTGGACAGTACGTTTCAACACACCTGCAAAGGCAGCCACTTCTTATACGCTATGTCCTTTGGCTCAACCAAACGCAATAACACCTTTTCGTCACTCATTCACATCTTTGGCGCTACCCATGTTTCACGGAGTAACTAACACACAAGTGGCACACAATCACTTCTTGTCACTGTATGAACCCATAACGCATGGTACAACTATTTGTAGGACACATTTATTACTGGTACGCCCTCTGTTGCTGTCGAATGGATGTAACCCTCTTATGGTGGGGGTAATTTTTTGTCTGGTGAGTTTATATGAGGGTATATGGACATAGTCATCCTGATGACAGAGTGATTTGGTGTGCTTAGTTTCTGATCAAAGGGACTTGATTCAAGCCCTGCAAAAGGCATGAATTGTTCTTCTGATGCTTTTTGCTGAGGTCTTCCCTTCCTCACATACACTATATGATCAAAAGTATCCAAACACTCACTCATCCACACTCTCCCATCAATAGGAAAAAAATTAATATCACGTTAACAATTTAATTGAAGAAAAAAAGTGTCTTTTGCTGCTATCACAGCCTCCACGCCTGCAGGGGAAGGCTTTTCACTAGATTTTGGTATGTTGCTACAGGAATTGCCAGCCATTCTGCCACAAGAGCATTAGTGAGGCTGGTCACTGATGTCTGGTGGTTTAGTCTGGCTCGCATTCAGCATTCCAATTCATCCAAAGGTGTTCCATGGGTTGAGATCAGGATTCTGTGCATGCCAGTAAGTTCATTCCACACCCATTTGCATGATCTTCACTTTGTGGATGGGGGGCATTGTCATGTTGGTACAGGAAAGGGTCTTAACCAAACTGTTTCCTTAATGTTGGGAGCACAGAATTGTCGAGAATGTCATTGTAGGCCACAGTGTTCAGAGTCCCATTCACTGGAACTAGGGGACCCATCCCAAACCATGAAAAACAGCCCCAGAGCATGATGCCTCCTCCAACAAACTTCATGCTTGGCACAACATAGTCAGGCAGGTAGCGTTCACTTGGCATCCTCCACACCGAGACTCTTCCATCTGACTGCCAGATTGTGAAGCGTGATTCACTCCAGAGAACGCAGCTCTACTGCTCAAAAGTCCACTGCACTGTGCTTTACACCACTGCAACCGACGCTAGGTGTTGATCTTGTTGGTGTTAGGCTTGTGTGTGGCTCCTCAGCCATGGAAGCTCATTTCCTGCAGCTCGTGATAAACTGTTACAGTCCTGGTGTTGCTTCCAGAGGCATTTTGGAATTCAGTGGTGAGTGTTGCACCCAAGGGCAGATAATTTTGTCCCACCACCTACTTCAGTACTCGGCAGTCCCACTCTGAAAGGAATTAATATCACGTTGATCACATTTTATGGGGCCTGTTGGGTCACGATTGCACTGTTGTTGCTCTTAGACATTTATACTTCACAATAACATCATTTACAGTTGATCGGGGCAGCTGCAGCAGGGAAATGGTGCTTGTCTTCTACAGTCATGTATGTAGCACATTTTAGTGCCAATTTATATACACATGTTAATTAATGGGTGGTGGGTAATGGCCGTTCTTAATTGGTGGAGTGATTTGTCTGGTTAATTCCGATAACGAACGAGACTCTAGCCTACTAAATAGGCATTCCGATTACTCCAGTCGTATGTTCTTCTTAGAGGGACAAGTGGCGTTTAGCCACACGAGATAGAGCAATAACAGGTATGTGATGTCCTTAGATGTCCGGGGCCACACGCGCACTACACTGAAGGAATCAGCATGTGATCTCCCTTTCCAGCAGGAATGGGTAACCCGTTAAACCTCCTTCATGATAGGGATAGAGGCTTGTAATTGTTCCCCTTGAACAAAGAATTCCCAGTAAGTGCAAGTCATAAGCTCATGTTGATTACATCCCTGCCCTTTGTACACACCGCCCGTCGCTACTACTGATTGAATGATTTAGTAAGGTCTTCGGACTGGCGCTCGGAGCGGCCTCCTGGTTGCGCTGGTGTGCCGGAAAGATGACCAAACTTGATCATTTAGAGGAAGTAAAAGTTGTAACGAGGTACATCATAAGGAGGATTTTCCTTTGTTATATGTTACCTAATAAAATGGCTACTAAGCACATATTGTACATGTATTATTAATTACATTAAATATACCAATGTATGTTTCATGCAGTTGTTATAATTATGTGGGTTCAGTGGACTTTTGTGATTAGATTATGTACAGTTGCTCAATTCATTAATGTATCCACTGTCACATTGCTATTTGGCATACTATGGATTATTTACAGGTTTATATACATTAATAAAGTAGGAATTGAAAGAGTTAAGATTCTAGAGTGGATTAAAAGATAAATCAATATAAGTAGTCAAAGTAACATTTTTTGCCTATTTCCAATTCATTTTTAAATGATTAAATCAGTGGTAAAAACTACTAACGCCGTCCCATGGCCGAGTGGTTAGCACGCTTGGCTACTGATCTAAGGGACCTGAGTTCGAGCCCCGGATTAGGCATGGATGTGTGTGTCGTTTTTCTGCTGAGGTCCTGCCATCCTCTCAGATCTCCTACTGTGGCATATAATCTGACAGGCTCCTGTCAGACCTCTGTGGCAAGCAGCTGCTTGAGGGGGTATTTATTATTTTTATTTTTTAAAAACTACTAAAGCTGTGAAACTCCATTTTCTTAAAAAAAATTTTTTTAACTAAGACCAAATAATTTTAAATGCTCATACATTTCAAGTTTAAAAGTAGTGAAAATATTGTTTTGCACTTCCTATTTCTTCTGCCAAATCATTGCCTGTCATTTTCCATACACTATTTATTCTCTGATACTACCTGATGATTGTCTAAAAGCAACATTTAAAATCATTGCAACTTTCATATAGAAGATACCTAATAGTTGTAGTGTAACTGATATCTCTTTCATCAAATCTCCTTTTCATTGAGGAAAAAAACAACAGTTGCAGTTGATGTTTTCTGCCACAGGATATATACATTTTCAAAATTACTATAACTTAGTCTGTTTCTTCATGACACGAACTGTTTCTATTCATTAGTTACTTCAGAATAAGGGTCTGAGTTGGAGTGCTTTATTGGCACTCTAAGATTACTGGAGGAGCTTGCTTATTTTCCCCTGAATATAGAATCCAGATAAGATGCATACTTTGGGTTGTTTTACCTCTAAGTAGCACTTTTTCTTTTTTGCACATGTTGGGCAAATGGCCAGTTCACAAGGACCACAAAGGCTCAGAGAAGGTTGGCATGAGGGGACCCCACTACACAGCTATCGGAAAACAGATGGTAGCCTCCTGTCAAGGCCATCCAGTGTGTTCTTTAATGTGCACAAGGTATGGCTGTCCCACACACTCGACCATGGTTTAATGCCCCATTCAACGGGTGGTGGCCTTTCCAAGCCTTATCGGCTTCCCCTAGTGGTAGAGGGCAGCATTTTGCAGTGATAAATCTCAATGCTCGCCCAGTTGGGACTCGAACCTGGGAACTGCAGATTACAAACTTGGCACGCTACCATCTGAGCCATTCTTTTATTTTGCATCTTATGTGAGGGTAAGATTTTACCCATAGCAAACTTCACCACTTGCTGTGGCAACAACCTTTCTTGACTGCCAAACACAATGTTAATGTAAACTCTATGTACATACAACAGGCTTCAACATGGCAGCATTATATGGCACTGCAGTAACAACTGATTTTTTGTGTTTACTCCTGGGGCGGGGGTGGCTCAGTCGGTAGCGCGCCAGGCTCGTAGTCTGTAGTTCCCAGGTTCGAATCCCAGCTTGGTCAGCGTTGAGATTTATCTCCGCAAAATTCCCCGCCCTGCCCACGGTCAGTAGGGGACACCGATGGGCTTGAAAAGGCCGCCGTCTGTCGGATGGGACGTTAAGCCGTGGCCCCGTGTGCGGGAGAGCCATACCCTGTGCACGTTAAAGAACACGCTGGATGGCCTTGACGGGAGGCTACCATCTGTCTCCCAACAGCTGTTCCAGTGGGTCCCCTCCCCCAACCTCTCGGAGCCTTCGGGGTCTTTGTGACCTGGCCATTTAGCCCATGGTGTGCAAAAAAGTACCGCTCAGAGGTAAAACAACCCAAGTGTTTACTCCTAGCTGGTGTCCATTCAATTTTTTTTTTCTGAGAAATAAGCTTTGAAAATAGGATGTGTGTCTTAACAGGGTATGTGATTCATGAAAATACACCATATTTTAACAATGAAAGAAGTAGATAATTTTGAATTTTACTAATATCATTTGGGATTTATAGTGTGTGATTTGACATCTATTTTCAGTACCCGAAATAGTGGATCCTCATATAATATTTTCAACATCTGGAGCTAGTACTAGTGGCCTCAACTCTCCTCACCAGCCGCCATATGCATTGAGAAGAAAGTTATCACTTCAAGAAGCCAGTATTCCTGGGCCCAGTAATGGCAATTCAGGTGGTGATGCAGCATGCATCCATCCACTTATTCCTCGAAAAAGGCAGAGACGAGCTTATTCATCTTCCCATTCACCACCAGATGGTAAGGCCCTTTTAAAATCTTTTCATGCTAATAAAAATTAAATTATATATAATAAAAAATTTTAAAGCTGCAGGATTTTACAATGTTAAAACAACTTGAATATATTTTAAGACATGCATATGAAAACTACTATGATACAGTGATTATCCCCAAACTCAAATCAGAACTATTAATAAAGTGAGTTTATGAGTCAGACCAATATAAATCATCATCATCATCCTCAAACAGTCATGGGCTACGGAGCTCCAACCAGACCATGCAATCTAGTTCTCCAAGCAAGTCTGTCCTGAGCTACATCCTCTGCATCTGGCCACTGCACATCAATTCTAACAAGATCCTGTTTGACATTGTCTGGCCACCGCATCCTAGGTCTCCCCCTCTTTCTGAAGCCTTTAGGCACACCATTCATAACACTATTCGCCAATCTATAATTATCCATACGGGCAACATGGCCAAACCAGCGGAGTCTCTCTCTGCACAATATGCTGCTTAAAGGAGGTTGCAGACTCCTTTGCCTAACCTCATCATTAGTTACAAAGTTGAACCACCTAATGCCCAAGATACTGCGTAAGCATCTAGAATCAAGAGCATCTAGTTTCCTGTTATCTTGTTTGCAAAGTGTCCAAGTTTCACTACCATAACTAACGCTAGAAAGAACCAAACTATTGTACAGTCTAATTTTAGTCTTTAGGGGTATATGCCTATTTCTCCACACTCTCCATAGATTCTTAAAAGTCCCAGCATCAATCCCTATTCACCTGTTCATCTCATGCCGCACATCACCAGTATCTGTTACATAGCTCCCAAGATAATTAAACTGTGACACCTGCTCAAGACTGCAACTATTCAGATTAACTGAATCACAGCCTGCCTGACCAATTTTCATCACTTTAGTTTTCTCACTGTTTATAAACCAAACCTACTCTACTACCAGTTTCATCAACAGCTCAAATGAAAGAGTTCATCTCATCAACATCATTTGCCAAAAGGGCTAAATCATCATCATCATCATCCTCAAGCAGCATGGGCTACGGAGGTCCAACCAGACTGTGCAATTTAGTTCTCCAAGCATGTCTATCCTGAGCTACATCTACTGCATCTGGCCACTGCACATCAATTCTAACAAGGTCCTGTTTGACATTGTCTGCCCACAGCATCCTAGGTCTCCCCCTCCTTCTGAGGCCTCTAGGCACACTGTTCATAACCCTATTCGCCAATCTATAATTATCCATACGGGCAACATGGCCAAACCAGCGGAGTCTCTCTCTGCACAATATGCTGCTTAAAGGAGGTTGCAGACTCCTTTGCCTAACCTCATCATTAGTTACAAAGTTAAACCACCTAATACCCAAGATACTGCGTAAGCATCTGGAATCAAAAGCATCTAGTTTCCTGTTATCTTGTTTACAAAGTGTCCAAGTTTCACTATCATAACTAACCCTAAAAAGAACCAAACTATTATACAGTCTAATTTTAGTCTTTAGGTGTATACGCCTATTTCTCCACAATCTCCATAGATTCTTAAAAGTCCCGGCAGCAATACCTATTCGTCTGTTAATCTCATGCCGCACATCACAAGTATCAGTTACATAGCTCCCAAGATAATTAAACTGTGACACCTGCTCAAGACTGCAACCATTCAGATTAACTGAATCACAGCCTGCCTGACCAATTTTCATCCCTTTAGTTTTCTCACTGTTTATAAACCAAACCTACTCTACTACCAGTTTCATCAACAGCTCGAATGAAAGAGTTCATCTCATGAACATCATTTGCCAAAAGGGCTAAATCAGAAAATTTCGTATCTACAGCCCATTTAAGGCCAAAATCTTTCCCTTGAAGTGAATTTTGCATAGCATAACCAATAACCAAACTAAAGAGAAAAGGAGACAAAATGCACAATGTCAAACACTAGAAACAATGCTAAATCAGTTGCTACAAGCCTTACCAACTCTCACACTCGACTCAGTGTTATTATAGAGAGCTTTCATTATGTTAACTAACTTGTGTGGTATACCATATGATCTCACAATCAACAGAGTCGAAAGCCTTTTTGAAATCAACAAAGCTAGCAACCAAAGGTTTCTGAAACTCTAAACATTTCTCAAGAATCTGCCTAAGTGAAAATATCTGATCCACACATCCCCTACCACTTCTGAATCCACATTGCTCATCACGCAATTGACTGTCAACCAGATTCTTAATTCTATTAAGCACAATCATGGAAAGAACTTTACCTGGAATAGAGAGTAGGCTGATACCCCTATAGTTATCACAAGAACTGTGATCACCTTTTTGAAAATAGGGATAATAATAGCTCTGGTAAAATCCTTAGGAACCATGCCTTTATCATAAAAGATATTCAGAATTTCAGTCATCCAAGTGGTAACCGAAACATTCCCAGCTCTAAGCATTTCTGTCGTAATTTCATCTACCCCCTGGGGATTTATGAAGTTTAAGTTTAGAAATAGCCAAAATAACTTCAGATTGTGTTATAGGGCCAACATTAAAGCCAGTAATGTATCTATCATCATTATAAACAACGGGAGTAGAACTAACCACACTGTTTAGAACATCACTGAAATGCTCAGCCCACCTAGCCATGACAGAATCCTCACCTTCTATAACCTTACCTTGTTTATCCTTCAATCCCTGTATACCTGTCCGTTTTCTACCACATAAAACTTAACTATCGGGTACAGCTCTCTGCTGTTGTGCTGCCTACTGCTTCCTCAGCTTTGTCATCCAAGCCATCAAGCCAAAGATTCTTATCAGTAGCTAACTGATCCTTTACACATTTATTAAGCTCTTTGTAATCCTTTCTATTAGCACTAGTAGGGTACTGATTAAGGACATTCATGCAGTTCTATGCATCATCACAGGGGATTGGTGCATAGCTCTCCTTCCAGTGACTACCTAGCTACCATATATTATAATAAAAATAAATAATAAATACCCTCTCAAGCAGCTGCTTGTCATAGAGGTCTGACAGGAGCCTGTCAGTTTATATGTCATAGTAAAGGTCTGTGAAGATGGCAGGCTCTCAGCAGAAAAACAACACAAACATCCATGCCTTACCCTAGTCTCGAACCCATGTCCCTTAGATGAGTAGCCAAGCATGCTAACCACTCAGCCACGGGGTGGCATAAAAATTATAGGATATATTTTTTTTTGATTTGATGAACCTGTAATTAGTTTCAGTCTGTAAATGGTAGCTAGATATTCACTGGAAGGAGAGGTAGGCACCAGTCCATTTTGATAATGCAGAGAACCTGCCAGTTCTAGTACCTTCTTGTGGTAATATCTTTTGAAAGAGATATATTCTGTTGCAAAAAGGAACGGAAGGGGAAGGCTGCCAAATCAGTGTGGCCTATTGATCTGGAGTAATATGCTACTTTTTTTCTACCCTGCTGAGAAGTGGTTAATCAAACAGGTTCTTGGTGCTGACCATATATACCAAACTGAATGAAATAATGTCTCTGAGCTAAATTGTCGCACTGATGGGCTTCTGCTGAGGGAAAATCTACCATTATATTTTCTGTTTCTTTGTGGTTTGACACCCCCAAGTGAATAGATTCACAGGATACATTTTATCAACTGGTGGATAATCTTGATCAGAAGCCAACATAAGTATCTGAACCCTTGCTTCTATGAGTATCGACAAACCTTAATGGGAGGAAGTCCTACCTGTGTAATGGCTTTAGTCTTTAGTAGTGGGGAAACAGGTCTTTACTCCAATGTCTGCAATTAGAGTGCTGTTGATATTGTTGACACTTCATCTCCTGATGTACGTTGTTTCTTTAGAGATCCCATTGACCATTTTCTCACCATTTAGAATGTGAAGACTCTTGCACAGAGATTATTCTCTTAATGTCCTCAAACAAGAAGTCCACCATTCTAACCTATATATTCTCGGCTTGCAAGAGACCATATAGACAGGTAAAGGTCAGATATTTAATGATCCTAAATTTTCCTTTTCAGGGAGAGAGGATGTAAAGCATTTTCAAGGCATAGGTTTTCTTCTTAGCAGACATGCTTGTGATGCTCTTCTAGGATATGAGTGCATTAATGAAAGGTTTCTTACAGCTAAATTTAAAATAAGCATTGAAAACTAGAATATTATTTGTTGCTACTAAGACTTGACACTAAGGACTCTAATGAGGATAAGAAAGATGTGTTTTATGGGCAACTTCAGGATAATTTAAATTAAATCAAGAAAGGAGATATTATCCTTTTTCTAGATGACTTCAATGCTAAATTTGATGCAAACTCTGACCTTTGGGGAGGGGTGATAAGCCAGCCTTTGGGGAGGGGTGATAAGTTGTAGGAGACAGGGGGGAGCCCCTGTCTCCTACAAGTAAGTAAACTTAATGGTTTGAGAATAACTAGCACTTATTACAAACAACTGCGACATATATAAATACATATGGATTGCATAAGAATATAATTGACTATATATTAATTAACAACAAATGGGCTAGCTCTGTTAGGAACACCAGGTCATATAGGGGAGTTGAAATGGCAATGGGCAACATCTCCTACAGGTAAGTAAATTCAATGGTTTCAGAATAACTAACACTTATTACAAACACCGTGGAATGTTTGTTATCACATGACTGACTGCAATTTTGAATATGTTTTATGCTAAAGGCATTCATTGTTCCTAAAGATTTTACTAGAGATATTACTACCCTTATTTTTTTTAAAAAGTGACAGCAATTCTTGTGATAACTACAGGGGAATCAGTCTAATGTATGTTCCAGGTAAAGTTCTTTGCATTATTGTGCTTAATAGAATCAGATTCTGGTTAAATGACAACTATGTCATGAATTCAGAAGTGATTGGGGGTATACAAATAAAATATTTTCACTTAGGCAGATTTTTGAGAAATGTTTACAGTTTAAGAAATGTTTGTTTCCTATCTATGTAATCAAAAAGGCTTTTTAGGCTGTTGATTGTGAGATTGTATGCCATACCAGACAAGTTAGTAAACATAATGAAAGCTCTCTATAATAACACTGAATCATGTGTGAAAGTTGATAAGGCTTGTAGTGATTGGTTTAGCATTACTAGTGGAATCAGACAAGGGTATATTTTATCTCTTTTTCTTCTTTGGTTATTGATTATGTTATGCAGAATTCTCTGCAAAGGGAAGATTTTGACTTTAAGTGGTCAAGAGGTTTTTTAATTTCTGAATTAGATTATACTGATTATTTATCCCTATGTCTGAGTGGTTAGCTCGCTTGGC
The DNA here is from genome assembly GCA_038380435.1 of Ryuthela nishihirai. Classification (NCBI taxonomy): domain Eukaryota; kingdom Metazoa; phylum Arthropoda; class Arachnida; order Araneae; family Heptathelidae; genus Ryuthela; species Ryuthela nishihirai. The sequence goes on from JAWZYU010000037.1 coordinate 397,698, forward strand.
TACTGATTTAAGGGACCTGGGCTCAAGCCCCAGGTAAGGCATGGATGTATGTGTCGTCATTCTGCTGAGGTCCTGCCATCCTCTCAGATCTTCTAATTTGGCATATAAACTGACAGGCTGCTGTCAGACCTCTGTGGCAAGCAGCTGCTGAGGGGGTATTTTTTTATTATTATTTGGCAAAGGATGTTGATCAGATGAATTTTCATTATATCTGTTGATGAGACTGCTAGTAGAGTAGGTTTGGTGATATTGGTCAAGCAGGTTGTGGTTCAGTTAATTTGAATGGTTGCACTCTTGAACAAGTCTCAGTTTAATTTTCTTCAGAGCTAAGTAAGAGATACTGGTGATGTGTGGGGGCAGGGGTGACTCAGTTGGTATTGCACCAGGCTCATAATCTGCAGTTCCCATCATTGATATTTATCTCTGTAAAACTCCCTACCCTCAGTCAGTAGGGGACATTGATGGGCATCCATCGGTTGAGACTTTAAGAAACTAGTCTACATTAAGCTTAACACTATTTTTACATAGTCATGGTTTTACATAGTCAAGTTTTATCTATCTTGGTAAACTATGACTTAGGAAGACTTTTATATCTATAAACAGTTCCTAAGTAAATGTGTAAATTGTTACCATTTCTTAGATGTCTTCCAGAATTCCTGCTGGCCCAGCCAGTTGTGCTATCCTCGAGTTATTCTTGAAGTGCCCTGGTTTCAGAATTTCATCTGGATTGCCATTGGCTTCCCATTAGCAGTTGCTGATGTTTTCCTTTCAAAGTTTGGATACCAGTCCAGGTTTTTGCATTGAAGACACTGTTCTGAGTGTGATTCACCACCACCATATAGGCTGCATTACCCTTTCTTCTGAATTCATCTCATAGAACACAGGTTGCTCAAAAAGATCCCCTTGTTCAACATTTAAACATCTTAAAAGAATTTAATGAATTTTATGTTTTAATGAAAAAAACGTTTTAATGTTTATTGTCAATGTTTAACTCAATAAAACATTAAAACGTCTTTAAAAAGACTCAAATTCAAGTTAATGAGCTCTAAAATCACAGACATCACAATTAAAATCCATTGGGTACCACCTGCTTCATTCTGTCAGGACGACATGTTTTGTCCCTGCACCAGCATGACTTCATCTGACACTATACGATGTTAAGTCTTTAAATGGGAATTTCCCCCTATTGGTGAGTTTTAATTTTATCATGTTGCTCATGCAACAGGGGGAGGTTCCACATTGCCGGAAGGGGTAGAATCTCCATATTGCACAAGTGCTCTCTATGTAAATTAATCAAAATATTTTCAGTATATTGTAATTGATATTTATTTTGTGGTACTGCTATAGCCTTATAGGTTAAATTTTCTACTTGTATTTGATTTTGAAGTATTGTTTACGATAACGCTGTATTAATTTTTTTATTTTTTATATCCTGTTGATGCTCTGATATATGTTGTTCATATGTCCTGTATGTTTTCCCTATTTATTGATTCCCCCCCCCCCCCCAACTGGTAGCGCACCAGGCTCGTAATCTGTAGTTCCCAGGTTCGAGTCCCAGCTGGGTCAGCGTTGAGATTTATCTCCGCAAAATTCCCCGCCCTGCCCACAGTCAGTAGGGGACACCGATGGGCTTGGAAAGGCCGCCGTCCGTCGGATGGGACGTTAAGCCGTGGCCCCGTGTGCGGGAGAGCCATACCCTGTGCACGTTAAAGAACACGCTGGATGGCCTTGACGGGAGGCTACCATCTGTCTCCCAACAGGTGTTCCAGTGGGTCCCCTCCCCCAACCTTCTCTGAGCCTTCGGGGTCCATGTGACCTGGCCATTTAGCCCATGGTGTGCAAAAAAGTGCCGCTCAGAGGTAAAACAACCCAACCCATGATTCCCCCCCCCCCAATTTATTTTCAACGTCCAGTATTTTTACATTATACACCCTTTCAGTTGGAACATGTTTATCTCTATCGTTAATTATTAGTTTTTTTCTTGTATTATTTACTGTTTGTGGCATTTTTAAATCATACTTAAAGTATTTTTCATACATTCATCTGGTGTAAATATTACTAGAATAATTGTAGACACAGCTAATTGTATAAGATTTAATAATTTTCATTATAATACTGTTTTTTACATCTAAAAGATCAGATATTAATAATTTTCAAGTTAAGAGGAGTGTTTAGCATTATAAATGCTTGACAGAAAAGTTGTCCTATTGGCTTACTCATTTGAACACTTAGTGCTATTATACACTCTAGTATACTCATTTAACTCTATAACAATCCTTTTACAAGTAAAGGTAAATTAGAGCAGGAATAAGTCATATAAATGTATTTACCATTAATCTTGAGGCTGGTACAATTGCATTAGATGATACAACTTGATGGAAAATTGCTGTTGATGTTATGTTGAATGCTACCAGTCCTTAAGTTAATCGTCCAGTTTTTTAGCAGGCATTGTATGTATTCAGTGGGTTCGTTCATTAACCATTAGTGGTATTTCCCTTTAACCATCACTATAGTTGACCTTGTCAATGCATTTCACATATAGGAGCAGCTTCATTAAATTGGGTACCTGGGCATTTACCTTTTTATAAGCAGTTGATGTTAACTATAGATGTTATTTCTGCTATTATCAGTTCTTTTGCCCTCCCCCCCCCCTTTTTTTTTAATACTAGTGTGTAGTTCAGTTCACTTTGCTCCTTCTCTTGTGGAAGACACAAATTTATTTACGGGAATTAAGATGTTATCTGCTAATACTGGGTGACAAATACAAGTGAGCACTATCCTCCATACTTGGACAATTCAAATTCTTTAAAACTCACAATAAAAGAGCTTTTAATAGTACAGCCAAGGCTGACTTTAAAACTTTTAAAAAGAGAACAAGCCTTTCGGCAGGTGCAATGGGTTTCACCACAATCATTCACATGGCATCTTCAGGCGTGTGATGTTAACCTTGTTTGCTGTCGGTTAAATAGTCGTCTCTGATCCCACAAACAGCTGACGCTACCTAATTGTTATGCGTGCACGCACTCGATCGCTGATGCAACAGGAGATTCCACGCAGAAGGGAGGGGTGGAATATCCATGTTGCATACATTATCAAGATGCTCATGAACCATCAAAGTTTCTGTGTATTGCAGTTGAAACTTTGTTCTGGGGGCCATTAAGGGTTTAAAGTCAATTTTATCAATTTGCATATCATTTTCTATTACCATTTGATCTAATGCTGTAGTTGGGTTGCATTTGATAATATATTTATAGTGCTCTTGCATACATATTTCATATTGACAGAATGTTTTACCTATGTATTTATCCTTACCCTCCAATATTTTATGGGGGTTGCGAATAATTATTTCATAAATCCCCCCCCCCCCCACCGAGGTTTTTTTTTTATCCCTATCATTTAATATAAGTTTTTTTATAGAGTGAGTTATTGTAGTAGGTAAAGTTATATTTTGCAAGTGTATTCTCCATGGTTTTTGTTATATTCTTTATGTATGGCAAACTGGTAGTATATTGTTTTTTATTTTGTATTGGTGTGGTTGTGTTTCCTTATTTACTATATATTTAGCAGTTTTTTCCCCATATTTGTAATAATTTTAAATTGTAACCTGCTTTGTTTGCAGTTTGGTGTATATATTGTATTTCATCCTGAAAGGTCGTCATTTGGGAACAGTATCGATACGCTCTAATGTAATATGGCAGTATACTATTTTTGTTTTTTGTATTTTAATGGATGAGCAGAGTTGGCCGGGATATAATTAGGTATATAGGTGGATTTTCTGTGAACAGTGGTTTCACAGTAATTAGGTTTACGTGTTATTTTAATATCTAAAATATGAAATTTGCCAATTGATCTCAGATTCGCAAGTAAATATATGATCTTTTAGATGTAAAAAACAGCATTATCATGAAAATTATTAAATGTTATAAATATGTCATCATTAGATATCCCTGGAATATATGGAAAACTGTGTGTATATTGTGTTTTATTTGATATTTGTGCAGGATTAGGTTATATTCCTAATCCTAATCCTGCACAAATATCAAATAAAACACAATATACACAGTTTTCCATATATTCCAGGGATATCTAAAACTATGAAGAGAAAAAAACTTTCTTTAAGTATGATTTAAAAATGCCACATATAGTAAATAATACAATCAAAAAACTAATAATTAATGATAGAGATAAATGTGTTCCAACTGTAAGGGTATATAATGTCAAAATACTGGATGTTGAAAATAAATTGGGGGGGGGGGAGGAATCAATACATAGGAAAAACATACAGGACATATAAACAACATATCAGAGCATCAACAGGATATGAAAAAATTAATATAGCATTATCGCAAACAATACTTCAAAATCAAATAAAAGTAGAAAATTTAGCCTTTAAGGCTATTACAGCAGCACCACCAAATAAATATCAATTACAAGGATGCATTTTATCTCCTTTTCTCTGTAGTTTGGTTATTGATTCTGTTATGTGAAATCCCCAGCAAGGGAAAGATTTTGGCCTTAAATGGTCTGGAGATACGAAAATTTCTGATTTAGATTATGCTGATGATTTAGCCCTTTTGGCAAATGAAGTTGATGAGATGAACTCTTTCATTCGAGCTGTAGATGAGACTGGTATAAACATAGAGAAAACTAGAGTGATGAAAATTGGTCAGGCAGGTTGTGATTCAGTTAATCTGAATGGTTGCAGTCTTGAGCAGGTGTCACAGTTTAATTATCTTGGGAGCTATGTAACTGATACTGGTGATGTGCGGCATGAGATTAACAGACGAATAGGTATTGCTGCCGGAACTTTTAAGAATCTATGGAGATTGTGGAGAAATAGGCGTATACACCTAAAGACTAAAATTAGACTGTATAATAGTTTGGTTCTTTCTAGGGTTAGTTATGGTAGTGAAACTTGGACACTTTGTAAACAAGATAACAGGAAACTAGATGCTTTTGATTCCAGATGCTTACGCAGTATCTTGGGCATTAGGTGGTTCAACTTTGTAACTAATGATGAGGTTAGGCAAAGGAGTTTGCAACCTCTTTTAAGCAGCATATTGTGCAGAGAGAGACTCCGTTGGTTTGGCCATGTTGCCCGTATGAATAATTATAGATTGGCGAATAGGGTTATGAACAGTGTGCCTAAAGGCCTCAGAAAGAAGGGGAGACCTAGGATGCGGTTGGGTTGGGTTGGGTTGTTTTACCTCTGAGCGGCACTTTTTTGCACACCAAGGGCTAAATGGCCAGGTCACATGGACCCCGAAGGCTCAGAGAAGGTTGGGGGAGGGGACCCACTGGAACAGCTGTTGGGAGACAGATGGTAGCCTCCCGTCAAGGCCATCCAGCGTGTTCTTTAACGTGCACAGGGTATGGCTCTCCCGCACACGGGGCCACGGCTTAACGTCCCATCCGACGGACGGCGGCCTTTCCAAGCCCATCGGTGTCCCCTACTGACCGTGGGCAGGGCGGGGAATTTTGCGGAAATAAATCTCAACGCTGACCCAGCTGGGACTCGAACCTGGGAACTACAGATTACGAGCCTGGCGCGCTACCGACTGAGCCACCCCCGCCCCTAGGATGCGGTGGGCAGACAATGTCAAACAGGACCTTGTTAGAATTGGTGTGCAGTGGCCAGATGCAGTAGATGTAGCTCAGGACAGACTTGCTTGGAGAACTAAATTGCACTGTCTGGTTGGACCTCTGTAGCCCATGGCTGCTTGAGGATGATGATGATGGTACTGAAAATATTTTGATTAATTTACATAGAGAGCGCATGTACAATACGGAGATTCCACCCCTTCTGGCGGCGTGGAACCTCCTGCTGCATGAGCAACATGATAAAATTAAAACTCACCAATTGGGGGAGATTCCTATTTAAAGACTTAACATCATGTAGTATAGTGCCAGATGAAGTCCTGCTGGTGTAGGGACAATTGGATGGATTATTATAGATTGGTGAATAGGGTTATGAACAGTGTGCCTAGGGGCGTCAGAAAGAGGGGGAGACCTAGGATGCGGTGGGCAGACAACGTCAAACAGGACCTTATTAGAATTGGTGTGCAGTGGCCAGATGCAGAGGATGTAGCTCAGGACAGACTTGCTTGGAGAACTAAATTGCACTGTCTGGTTGGACCTCTGTAGCCCATGGCTGCTTGAGGATGATGATGATGATGATACCGAAAATATTTTGATTAATTTACATAGAGAGCGCATGTACAATACGGAGATTCCACCCCTTTTGGCGGCGTGGAACCTCCTGCTGCATGAGTTGGGTTGGGTTGGGTTACCTCTGAGCAGCACTTTTTTGCACACCATGGGCTAAATGGCCAGGTCACATGGACCCCAAAGGCTCAGAGAAGGTTGGGGGAGGGGACTCACGGGAACAGCTGTTGGGAGACAGATGGTAGCCTCCCGTCAAGGCCATCCAGCGTGTTCTTTAACGTGCACAGGGTATGGCTCTCCTGCACATGGGGCCATGGCTTAACGTCCCATCCGACGGACGGCGGCCTTTTCCAAGCCTATCGGTGTCCCCTACTGACCGTGGGCAGGGCGTGGAATTTTGCGGAGATAAATCTCAATGCTGACCCTGTTGCATGAGCAACATGATAAAATTAAAACTCACCAATTGGGGGAGATTCCTATTTAAAGACTTAACATCATGTAGTATAGTACCAGATGAAGTCCTGCTGGTGTAGGGACAAAACATGTCATCCTGACAGCATGAAGCAGGGGGTACCCACTGGATTTTAATTGTGATGTCTGTGATTTTAGAGCTCATTAATTTGAGTTTGAGTCTTTATAAAGACTTTAATGTTTATTGAGTTAGAGGTAAAGTTTGTTAAATTCTTTTAAGGCATTTAAATGTTTAATAAGGGGATCTTTTTGAACAACCTGTGTTGTACAAGATGAATTCAGAAGAAAGGATAATGCAGCCTATATGGTGGTGGTGAATCACACTCAGAACAGTGTCTTCAATGCAAAAACCTGGACTGGTATCCAAACTTTGAAAGGAAAACATCAGCAACTGCCAATGGGAAGCCAATGGCAATCCAGATGAAATTCTGAAACCAGGGCACTTCAAGAATAACTCGAGGATAGCACAACTGGCTGGGCCAGCAGGAATTCTGGAAGACATCTAAGAAATGGTAACAATTTACACATTTTCCTAGGAACTGTTTATAGATATAAAAGTCTTCGTAACTCATAGTTTACCATGATAGATAAAACTCATAACTTGACTATATGAAAATAGTGTTAAGCTTAATGTAGACTAGTTGCTCAAAAGTCTTTAGTCATACAGCATGATCGTGAATTAAAAATTTCTAAGCTCTGGGCTAGTGTGTGGGACAGTCATACCCTGTGCACATTAAAGAACATGCTGGATGGCCTTAATGGGAGGCTACCATCTGTCTCCTAACAGCTGTCATTGGGTTCCTTCTCCCTAATCTTCTCTGAGCCCTTGTGGCCTGATCGTTTTGTCCATTTTTACAAAGTAATGCAACATGGGCTGACTCTGTGGAAACAAGATAACAGGAAACTTGATACCTTTGATTCTAGAAGTTTATGTATTAGATGGTTTAACTTTGTGAATAATGATGAAGATTAGGCAAAGGCGTAAGGACCCTCCTTTGAGTAGTATATTGTGCAGAGAGATATTGTGCTGGTTTGGCCTGTTGCCCATATGCATAATTGTAGATTAGCGAATAGGGTCATGAACAATGTGCCTGAAGGCCTCAGAAAGAGGGGGAGACCTGGGATGTTTTGGGCAATATTAAACAGGACCTCATTAGAATTAGTCTTCAATGGCCAGATGCGCTAGCTGTAGCTCAGGACAGATATGTTTGGAGACCTAAATTACAGTCTGGTTGGACCTTTGTTGCCCATGGCTGCTTGAGATTCTGTATAATTTGTTTCTATATATATGAAATATGTCTAGAATTTCAGAAATATGCATGAATGAAGCAAAATTTTCCATGTAGTTTCTGAAGGTGTTTGAATACATCCAAACCTTTTATGTGTATCAGTAATACAACTAGGATTAATCCAACAGCTAAAAAATGTGAACAACAATTACTTCATACCAGACATGTAGCAAAATATATTTCACATTTTAGATTTGCCAGAATATTGTTTGAAATAGAAAATTTTATAATTATCGATTCAAGTGCAACTATTTTAATGATCACATATAAAGTTACTTGATAATGAATAAACTACAGCACTCATTTCATACAAGCATTTAACAGTGCTACAGTATCTAAGGTTATTGTTGGATTGTGCTAAGAAACTGGACCCTGGAAGAGATAATCACTTCTCCTTATATTCTTGCTTACATCCACTTAAAAAGTTAATAAATAATTAAAAATGTGATATGACATATGTAATATGAATAAAGTACAGTTTTTGAGGAATTTAATAATACATGTAAGGAAATACTGAACATCATTTTCTATTTTATGTTAAATATACTGTTGACTCCAAATGCAAGTAATGCATGAAATGTTGCCCATTGCACATTTCAATGCTGGCCAAGGCATGCCTTAAATTAATCTGTGCATGTTTCATATCCTTTGTTTCTCACACTCATTATACATAAGTTCTGTTTCTGGTGAGACCAAAGCTTTATATTATACTTTTAACACAATTTTTATAATTGTTCTTAAAAGCCATTGAAAGTTGCAACACATGCTCAGTAACCTTTATGAAAAGTATTTAAATTGCTCTTTTTTTCTATATGTTTGCTGCACTTTAGAAATAAAAAAATCAACCTTCAGAATTTTGTACATGTATATAACATGAAAATTACTAACAGAAAATAATGGCTTTCTCTGACAAAAGAAAACAGTGTTTGTTTTTTAAGTTGATTAGTGCTAGAAACTTTACTGTAAAAAGTTTCTATTTTTCTTTTACCCTTTGAAGCATACAAACTTACTGTTGCATTCAGTATAAATGCTACATAGAGTATATTCAGACCTTTACTAGATTCTACATAGCTTGAATGCTTCTGCTGTTCTAGGCAAACTATCCAACTTAGTTTCAGTGATTTCAGAAGTCAGTTGTCATCACAGGTGATTTGAAGCTCTCTTAAAGTTTCATTTCACTTAGAGTTTATGCATATTTATGTGTAATGCTTGAAAATAATTTTTCTGAACAATTTGTCTTTAATATGCTCCTCAGTGTTTCTGAATATATACTTTAAGTTGAGATCTAGGATGGAAATTTTTTACTTTTTGGAAGGTAATCTTAAGGTATTTTTAAAAAATTTCCTGAAAATCAGTTAATTGGAATCTGAGCTATTTTAAACTAATTTTATGTATAAGCTGACGCTGAAGCCATATATTGAAAGAGCCTTTCAGTGAATGACACTGCAAATAACAGTCAAATTAGATCAGTATTTGCCGGTGTTTGCCATTCTGTCTGTCTCAAAATGTAAGCTCAAAACAGTAAGGTGTAAAATAATAAAATTTTGCTTGCTTTTTCTTGGTCAAAATCTAAGATAAAGTCCTGGAAATTTCATGAAAATCAATCAAAAGAAAGCCAGATTAGGTATAATAAAAAATTTAAAAATGTTTGAATACTCTCTTTACTGTTAAGTTCACTGCAACAGCATTAAAAAATTTTTTTTGAAATTAAACAGATTATCTTGATAAAAAATGTGCACTGAAAGTGTAGGACCAAAACAAAGAAGGCTAGAATAGAGAATTAGATACCAAAAATTTGTGGCTTAATGTTGGAAACATGCTCAAATTTGATGTGAATCAGATCATTTATGACAACTTTTGTGCACACAATGGGCTAAATGGGCAAGCCGCAAAGACCCAGAGCTCAATAGTAGAGACTGAACAGCTGTTAGTGAACAGCCATCATGCGCCATCCAGTGTATTTCGTTAATATGTATGGGGGAATGGCTCTCCAGCATGTGTGATCAATAGCTTAATGTCCCATCAGTGGACAGTGGTCTTTCCAAAGTCATAATCCTGGCAAGTTACCAACTGAGCCAAATAACCTTAACAGACAACATTTGAGTCCAAAAGATCTCAATTTCCATTAGTATTGACATTTACGGTGTCCATCTCATACAGTGGCAGAAATCGATTTCAGATCAGAAGGCTTTGTAGTCAACTTTACTTGGTGATATCAAGAGTGGGAAATGGAAAGAATTTATATGTGTTGTCTGCTGACCAAAAAACCAAAGCCTATATACTACCATGTTTTGGATGAAGACTAAGTCTGATGTTTTATTTATTTCTGTTAAAGACATTCTTTAATGACATTAAAAAAATCAATTCTATATTCAAGAACCCAGTGGCATTCAGAACTGGCAGTGCCAGCTATTTTTGATAGTAAAACAAGTGTTATTTTATTAATTGTTCTGTTCACATTTTTACTTTTTTTGCAGTTATATTTTTGAAATTTTAAAAAGTCTAGCTATATTGTGACCATTTTTCATATAACTTGATTTGTAAAATGATTTTCAAAAATGAAAATCTGTTGTACACACGTGTGTATTCTGCCAGCTGTCCAGAATTCCTGATGGAGTTCAGTGTAACATTGACAAATATTGAGACAGTGAACCAGTTTCTGCAGTGAATCGGAAGATTTTGAATTGTGCTCAAAATCATGTACATCAGATTCCCATTTGTGATGTGTTTTTAATTTAATAACCAGCTTTCTTCAAATTTTAATCATATGTCTTTTGTGATCATGAAATGAAGGCCTAGAAAACTACAGGCACATTGGAATCTTTCACACCTTTAATCCTACTCAGTGCACATAAACAGACTGCATTTCGAACACTTTTAGCAATATGATTTGAGATATGAAATCCTTTCACTATGGAATTAAAAACAGGTGGTACCAAGTACAGGTCTTGTAGTTTTAGTTACCTCAAAATATATTCAGTAGAAAGGGAATATGGCTCAAAGACAACAACTTCAAAGAAAAGCATTTTTTTTTTCAGTTATTATATTAATGCAGAGGAATACTGGTGCACTTTCTAATGCAGTTTTTCACATACTGTGATTCATTAGTTACATTTCAGTAGTCTGTAAAGTGTTTCTAAAATCTAGATTCATTCTGACAGCACACATTTCATTTTTAGCATTCCTAGATAATTTAATGTGTAATTTAGAAAATCAGCATGTAAATCTCATATAACATCATGGAAGAATGTAAAATAGATACTCTATAAAAGGAGTCCTTTTATACACAGTCAAATTGAAATGCTATATTATAGTCTGCAATAGTTGATTGCTTCATGATGCCTCATAGAAGTTTAGATAACTGAAAACTGTGGAGAGCTATTCGGAGATTGAAGGATGGTTGGATTTACACCTCAAATGTCCCAAGGCACATGAAGATGTAAATGTGTCCATAACCCTTACAGGGTTCAGCCTGAAAAACTGGTTTGCATCCAGAGGCCAAATTTAACTTTAGAACTTTTTTGCCAAATAACTAATGAAAGGAATTATGGCATGTTATATGCCAAATTAAATCAGCATTACTAAAAATGCCGTCCCGTGGCCGAGTGGTTAGCGCGCTTGGCTACTGATCTAAGGGACCTGGGTTCGAGCCCGGATAAGGCATGGATGTTCGTGTTGTTTTCTGCTGAGGTCCTGCCATCCTCTCAGATCTTCTACTGTGGCATATAAACTGACCGGCTCCTGTCAGACCTCTGTGGCAAGCAGCTGCTTGAGGGGGTATTTTTTTTTTACTAAAAATAAAATATTTGAACAAAAAAGACAAGTTTTATTTTAATTGAACTTTTTTAGAATCATGTGGTAAAAAATATGCATTTGACATTGCAAATAAAAATTTATTAAAAAAACTAATAGAAATGATTAATGCACATGAATAAAAAGGCTATTTCTGAATAACAACAAAAAATTTCCTGTTTGAAGTAAACATTTCTTCCGTTTTGTAATTTTTTTTGCAGAATCCAATAACCAAGTCAAATGTAGAATATTTTAATATATAACTAATTAACAGAAATTGGTCATGTCATATACCAAATTAAAGGGAATTTAATTTTGAATTTCATTAAAGTAAAAAATTTGAATATTGTAGTAACATATTAATTTTAATAACACTTTTTACAGTGATATACCAAAAAAAAGGTACACATTTCATAATTACTTCCAAAATCTTCTATTTTTAAAAATAGCAGTTTTTTGTTAATTATCAGAAGATTTTAGAAACTTTAAGGAAAAATTTGTTGATAATAGTTCAAATCAAACTTCCGAGCTTAAATTAGGGGATTGCTTCAGCATAGAGTAATGTTAACAAACAAATTGACATTACCTTATATCGCTTCTAAGAAATGGCAGTCAGATAGCTTTAACAAATTGCTTATGTCATAGTTTAATAAAATACGTATCAAATAAAATATTAAAAGTATATAATTCAGGCTTGATAAATAATATCTATAAAATTTTTAAAACAGCATTTTTTTTATGTACTGAAAACGGATATAGACATCCTTGACCCTGGAAGGGTTAAACTTCTTTAATTTTTTTTTTCTTCATATCCATGAAGAAAGGAATAATGCAATAAAATGGATATGCGAATTTTAATGAATGTAGGAAATAATGTAATAAAATAGATGTCTGGATTTTAATGGTATGTAGGAAATAATGTAATAAAATAGTTGTGTGGATTTTAATGGTATGTAATACAGCTTTGCTCCCAGATACTACAAACATTAATGTAATAAATTAGCATTATACCTAGTGTATAATTTATAATATTTGGTATGCAGTAAAATTTAAAAATCAAATTATTTATTTTCATGCTACACCAAATTACCAAATTATCAATAATTTGGTGTAGCATAAAATAAAATAATTAATATAATTATAATTATATAATTATAATTTGATTATAAAAGATGTTGCTTTTCTAATCAAATATAATCGAATATTGCTTTTTTTGCAGATGCTTTCATTTTAATAATAATGATATATAATATAATTGGGATGCTTTCATTTTATGTGGATGTAAACCACATTCAAAGCCTTCTATAAACTACATAATAAGCATTTGTATCAAAATGTCTTAAGAAATTGAAAATCGTTAAAAAATTCCTGAAATCTCAATTTTAAGCAGTATTTGTTTCTGTTTAAATAGTTCTGGAAGCTGAAACATATGACAGTAATGTTGCTAGTTATAGATGCTGCTATTAAATATTTCAGGTTCTGTAACTATTTAAAATAAAGGTTTGGATGAGGAAGATTGTAATCTATAATCTTGTAGCATTTTTTCTTTAGTAAGAAGCTTTTTTCAAAGTTAAGGAGTTTTTGGTGTTCTATTTGCTTAACTTGAACGTGTTGCAATCTATTTGGTAATATGTTGTGTAGTCTCAATTCATATTCTTTTAAAAGTTCGCCTTCAAATGGGGCGGAGGTGGCTCAGTTGGTAGTGCGCCAGGCTCATAATCTGCAGTGCCCAGGTTGGAGTTCCAGCTGGGTCCGCATTGAGATTTATCTCTGCAAAATTCCCCACCCTGCCCAAGGTCAATAGGGGACATTGATGGGCTTGGAAAGACTGCTGTCCGTCGGATGGGATGTTACATGGCCCTGTGTACGGAAGAGACATATCCTGTGCATGTTAAAGAACACACTGAATGGCCTTGATGGGAGGCTACAATCTGTCTCCCAACAGCTGTTCCAGTGGGTCCCCTCCCCCAACGTTCTCTGAGACTTCGGGGTCCATGTGACCTGGCTATTTTAGCTCATGGTGTTCAAAAAAGTGCCGCTCAGAGGCAAAACAACCAACCAATTTCCTTCAAAAATCAGGAGAGAGTTCTTTGAAGAGAAGATAATTGCTGTTTGTATTGCAACCATTTTTAACTTTTTTTAAGAAATTAAAAAGGGATAATTTTGTTGTAACATTTAATTGCTGGCACTCCTAGGCAAGGACCTATTTTGCCTTATGGCAAATTTGGCCCTAGATGCTGGTCCAAGCAATCACAGAAGTGGTCATGTTCTTTGGTGTTCCATTCTGTTTTCTCAAAGCTGTGGCAAGCAGTTGTAAACAACTCAAACAGTTATTAGAAGACCTGTTCAAAGTGTCCTAGGATTTCAACCCTTCAAGATGACTGCTATATTGGATTATTGTCCTGACGGAACACGAGAGGAGTAGCAGCATCTCTGTGTTCAGAACTCATTGCTGTCACATGAAGGGAAGGTTTCAATTGTAATCAGAAGGCTTTATGAAGCTCAACTCTGTCTGTACCCTTTGTATGTGTCTCTTTAACCTTCATGTGCAGACAGGCTCACTGAAAATGTTGCAATCATGTAGCTAGAATCCGAGAACAATGGAGTCATGTCCTGTTCAAGTATGAGTCTAGAAAATATCTCTACAATCACAATGTAGACATATACACATTTGGACAAGTAGAAATCTTCCTGTGGAATTTGATTAAATTGGTCTAAATATATTTTAGGATGTGAACATTTTATTGATCTGTGCATTTCCAACTTATTTTTTGAGTAACTCTGACTGCTTTACCAATAAAGTACTTCCTATTTTGCTTTTCTTCAATGATATTCTCCACATTTTTTTACACTACTAAAGATGAAAAGCAAAACTAATTAAATATGGAATTATATATCTTTATTTCTATTCTTTCATTATGCAAACAACATCACACTCACATTAATGCAAATACTTTACCATATGACTTATTTGTGGCCATATGACTGATTCATTAACTCCATAGAGCAAAGTACAATAAGTATTATTTCACTTTTTTCATGTCAGAATTTTGACATTGTGGAAGATATTTTCTGTTTAATTTGAATAGCAAACACTATGGTTTATGAGAAACAGTAATAACATTTAATGAAGCATGTAAAAGTAAAGGAAGAACAGATAATCTTGGCGATTGTTGTCATATCCTTACTCAAGTACTTAAAACTAAAACCTTTACGACTAAAGCATTTATGGAATCCCTTTTTTAAAAATGATAGCAACTTATCGAATCAAAGGAAGGAGATTGTAAAGTAATATTTCAAATGAATCATTCTGAATCCATCGGCCATCGAGTGTTAGATTGTGGTTAGTGGAGTCTGCTCCTTTTCCTTACTGTTGGGAAGGGGGGAGGAGTCATTTATTTATGGTACTTTTTTAACAAAGACAGTGATAACTGCTACAATGAAATGGTGATGATACATCACATAAAACATTTTTTCCCTTCAGGATAGTTATTGTAATTGCAGTTGCAGAAGAGAAGGCAGCTGTGCAATCCAAACTTAGGTTCAGCATGTTCGGTCAGTTGGTGTTGTGACTCCACTGGTCAAGTGATTGAAAGACATGGAAAATCCAATCCCTAAAACCTTCCCAACTCTAATTTTAAGGGTCCTTAATCCACCTGCTGCACAGGGCATGCTCAGCAGGATGTCCTTGTTGTGATTTACTGTATAATTGGCTGAAGCTACTCTGCACACTAATCTCTCTCAAATATGCCTCATTTACCACAAATCAATCTGCTTACTAAACCCTCTTAAATCTACTTCTTTTGCTATGCTTCCCTCACTAGTTTTAATAGATCTTCCTCCCCCCCCCCCCTGTTTTTGAGAATATGTGCTGCAACCTTTTGTAGACAAATTTAATAATTATAAATTCTACCCAAGGGGCTGTCTCTGCTCTAGACTTTGACTCAACTGTTGACATTGTTGGCTGGAACAGCAAAGTTTATTGTTCGCAAATATCATCATCAGGCATCCATGGGTTATGGAGGTCCAACCAGATTGTGCAGTTTAGTTCTCCAAGCATATCTGTCCTGAGCTATATCTGCTGAATCTCACCACTGCACACCAATTCCAACAAAGTCCTGTTTGACATTGTCTGCCCACTTCATCCTACATCTCCCTCTTTCTGAGGCCTTTAGGCACACTGTTCATAACCCTATTTGCTAATCTATAATTATTCATACAGGCAACATGACTAAACCAACGAAGTCTCTCTCTGCACAATATGCTGCTCAGAGGAGGTTACCGACTCCTTTGCCTATCCTCATTACCATAGTACCATCACTACCATAACTACCCTAGAAAGAACCAAACTAGTAGACAATCTAATTTTAGTTTTTAATTTTAGTATATACACCTATTTCTCCACACCCTCCATAGATTCCTAAAAGTCCCACCGGCAATCCCTAATCACCTGATATTGTGCTTGATGCTGCGCTCGCCAGTATCAGTTATATAACTCCCAAGATAAACTGAAGCAACAATTGCCTGACCAATTTTCATCACTTTAATTTTATCTCTTTATCACCAAACCTACTCTATTACCAGTCTCCTCAACAGCCCTAATGAAAGAATTCATCTCATCAACATCATTAGCCAACAAAACCAAATCATCTGCATAATCTAAAGCAGAAATTTTGAAATCTCTAGGCCATTTAAGGCCAAAATTTTTCCCTTGCAAAGAATTTCGCATTACATAATCAATAATCAAACTAAAGAGAAAAGGGGACAAAATACACCCTTGTCGAACACCAGAAGCAATGCTAAATCAATTGCCATAACTCTCACACAAGACTCAGTGTTATTATAGAGAGCTTTCATTATGTTAACTAACTTGTCTAGTATGCCATACGATCTTACAGTCAACCACAAATTATGACGATCAACTGATCTACATATCCCCTACCACTTCTGAACCACATTAATCATCATGCAATTGCCTGTCAACCAGATTCCTAATTCTATTAGTCCCAGCTGGGTCAGCGTTGAGATTTATCTCCGCAAAATTCCCCGCCCCGCCCACGGTCAGTAGGGGACACCGATGGGCTTGGAAAGGCCGCTGTCCGTCGGATGGGACGTTAAGCCATGGCCCAGTGTGCGGGAGAGCCATACCCTGTGCACGTTAAAGAACACGCTGGATGGCCTTGACGGGAGGCTACCATCTGTCTCCCAACAGCTGTTCCAGTGGGTCCCCTCCCCCAACCTTCTCTGAGCCTTCGGGGTCCATGTCACCTGGCCATTTAGCCCATGGTGTGCAAAAAAGTGCCGCTCAGAGGTAAAACAACCCAACCCAACCCTAATTCTATTAAGCACAATCATGCAAAGAAGTTTACCTGGAACAGAAAATAGGCTGATACCCCTATAGTTATCACAAGAACTGCAATCACCTTTTTTGAAAATAGGGATAACAATAGCTCTGGTAAAATCCTTAGGAACCATGCCTTTATCATAAAAGATATTCAGAATTTCTCTCATCCAAGTGATAACCGAAACATTCCCAGCTCTAAGCATTTTCGTAGTAATTTCATCTACCCCTGAGGATTTACGAAGTTTAAGTTTAGAAACAGCCAAAATAGTTTCAGATTGTGTTATAAGGCCAACATTAAAGCCAGTAATGCATCTATCATCATTACAAACAATGGGAGTAGAACTAACCACATAGTTTAGAACATCACTGAAATGCTCAGCCCACCTAGCCATGACAGAATTCTCACCTTCTATAACCTTACCTTGTTTATCCTTCAATCCCTGTAGACCTGTCCATTTTATACCACACAAAACATTAACTATCTGGTACAGCTCTCTGCTGTTGTGCTGTCTAGCTGCTTCCTCGGCATTGTCAGCCAAACCATCAAGCCAAAGATTCTTATCAGCAGCTAACTGATCTTTTACACGTTTATTAAGTTCTCTGTAATGCTTTCTATTAGGACTAGTAGGGTATTGATTAAGGACATTCCTGCATTTCCTTCTTTCTGAAATAAGCTCAAGTGTCTTATCACTCAAATAATTCTGCCTCCTCTGCCCCTTTTTTCCTAAAAGAGTACTGTTAGTTTCCAAAAAAGCCTGTTTAAAATGGTCCCATTCTTCCTCAATATCAGTTAATAAGCAAACCAAGATTGTCATAATGACTAAGTAACCTATCATGATAAGCTTTAGCTATAACTGGGTCTTTCGGAGCTTCGGGATTAAAGATAAATTTTTTAACCTTAGCACAACACTTTTTAAGTTGCAAGGATCTGACCATTCATCATCATCATCATCATCATCCTCAAGCAGCCATGGGCTACGGAGGTCCAACCAGACCGTGCAATTTAGTTCTCCAAGCAAGTCTATCCTGAGCTACATCTACTGCATCTGGCCACTGCACACCAATTCTAACAAGGTCCTGTTTGACATTGTCTGCCCACCGCATCCTAGGTCTTCCCTTCTTTCTGAGGCCTTTAGGCACACTGTTCATAACCCTATTCGCCAATCTATAATTATTCATACGGGCAACATGGCCAAACCAACGGAGTCTCTCTCTGCACAATATGCTGCTTAAAGGAGGTTGCAAACTCCTTTTCCTAATCTCATCATTAGTTACAAAGTTGAACCACCTAATGCCCAAGATACTGCGTAAGCATCTGGAATCAAAAGCATCTAGTTTTCTGTTATCTTGTTTACAAAGTGTCCAAGTTTCACTACCATAACTAACCCTAGAAAGAACCAAACTATTATACAGTCTAATTTTAGTCTTTAGGTGTATACGCCTATTTCTCCACACTCTCCATAGATTCTTAAAAGTCCCAGCAGCAATCCCTATTCGTCTGTTAATCTCATGCCGCACATCACCATTATCTGTTACATAGCTCCCAAGATAATTAAACTGTGACACCTGCTCAAGACTGCAACCATTCAGATTAACTGAATCACAGCCTGCCTGACCAATTTTCATCACTTTAGTTTTCTCTCTGTTTATAACCAAACCTACTCTACTACCAGTCTCATCAACGGCTCGAATGAAAGAGTTCATCTCATCAACATCATTTGCCAGAAGGGCTAAATCATCAGCATAATCTAAATCAGAAATTTTCCTATCTCCAGCCCATTTAAGGCCAAAATCTTTCCCTTGAAGTGAATTTCGCATAACATAATCAATAACCAAGCTAAAGAGAAAAGGAGACAAAATGCACCCTTGTCGAACACCAGAAGTAATGCTAAACCAATTGCTACAAGCCTTACCAACTCTCACACACGACTCAGTGTTATTATAGAGAGCTTTCATAATGTTAACTAACTTGTCTGGTATACCATAAGATCTCACAATCAACCACAAATTATGACGATCAACAGAGTCGAAAGCCTTTTTGAAATCAACAAAGCTAGCAACCAAAGGTTTCTGAAACTCTAAACATTTCTCAAGAATCTGCCTAAGTGAAAATATCTGATCTACACATCCCCTACCACTTCTGAATCCACATTGCTCATCACGCAATTGCCTGTCAACCAGATTCTTAATTCTATTAAGCACAATCATGGAAAGAACTTTACCTGGAACAGAGAGTAGGCTGATACCCCTATAGTTATCACAAGAACTGCGATCACCTTTTTTGAAAATAGGGATAACAATAGCTCTGGTAAAATCCTTAGGAACCATGCCTTTATCATAAAAGATATTCAGAATTTCAGTCATCCAAGTGGTAACCGAAACATTCCCAGCTCTAAGCATTTCCGTAGTAATTTCATCTACCCCTGGGGATTTATGAAGTTTAAGTTTAGAAACAGCCAAACTAACTTCAGATTGTGTTATAGGGCCAACATTAAAGCCACCAATGCATCTATCATCATTGCAAACAATGGGAGTAGAACTAACTACATTGTTTAGAACATCACTGAAATGCTCAGCCCACCTAGCCATGACAGAATCCTCCCCTTCTATAACCTTACCTTGTTTATCCTTCAATCCTTGTATGCCTGTCCGTTTTCTACCACACAAAACATTAACTATCTGGTACAGCTCTCTGCTGTTGTGCTGTCTAACTGCTTCCTCGGCTTTGTCAGCCAAACCATCAAGCCAAAAATTTTTATCAGCAGCTAACTGATCCTTTACAAGTTTATTAAGGTCTCTGTAATGCTTTCTATTAGGACTAGTAGGGTATTGATTAAGGGCATTCCTGCAGTTCTTTCTTTCCGAAATAAGCTCAAGTGCCTTATCACTCAGATAATTTTGCCTCTTCTGCTCCTTTTTTCCTAAAAGAGTACTGTTAGTGTCCAAAAAAGCCTGTTTAAAATGATCCCATTCTTCCTCAACTTCAGTAGTAAGCAAACCATGACTGTCATAATGACTAAGTAACCTATCATGGTAAGCTTTGGCTATAACTGGATCTTTCAGAGCTTCAGTATTAAAAGTAAATTTTTTAACCCTAGCACAACACTTTTTAAGTTTAAGTTGCAACACACTTTTAACAAGGTAATGGTCAGATCCAATTTCAGCTCCCCTATATGCCCTGGTATTCCTAACAGAACTAGTCCATTTGCTGTTAATTAATATGTAATCAATCATATTCTTATGCAGCCCATCAGGTGAAACCCATGTGTACTTATGTATGTCGCGGTGTTTGTAATAAGTGTTAGTTATTCTGAATCCATTGAGTTTACTTACCTGTAGGAGACGTTGCCCATTGCTATTGTAGCTACCAATACCAAAAGGGCCTATTACTCCTCCCCAAAGGTCAGAGTCAGTACCAACTTTGGCATTGAAGTCACCAAGAACAAGGGTAATATCTCCTTTCTTGACAGAATTCAAAATATCCTGAAGTTGTTCATAAAACCTATCCTTCTCATCCTCATCGGCATCCTCAGTGGGGGCATAACAGCAGATAACATTCAAGTCTTTAACGCTTGTCTGAAATTTTGCTGTAAGAAACCTTTCATTAATGCACTCATATCCTAGAAGAGCATCACTAGCGTGTCTGCTGAGAAGCAGACCCACGCCTTGGTGATGCTTTTTGTCGTCCCTCCCTGAAAAGAGAAATTTAAGATTATTTTTAAGAATCTGACCTTTATCTGTCCATCTGGTCTCTTGCAAGCCGAGAATATCTAAATTATAACGGTGGAATTCTTGTGTGAGGACATCAAGAGAAAAAGCTCTGTGCAGAGTCCTCACATTCCAACTACCTATGGAGAGAAAATGGTTAGTGGGATGTTTAAAGAAACTATGTTTATTGAGAGAGGGAATGCCGACAATATCAAACAGCCCCCTAATCGCAGACATGGGGCAAAGACCCGTTCCCCCACTACTAAAGGCTGAAGCCATCTACACTGGAAGACTTCCTCCAATGTAGAATTTGACGATGCCAATAGAAGCAAAGAGTTCAGGTGCCTGCGATGACTTCTGCTCAGGATTATCCACCAGCTGATAAACATATCCTGTGGATCTATTCACTTGGGGCTGTCAACCCACAAACAAAAAGAAAACACAGCGGAAGATTTTCCCTCCACAGAAGCCCACCAGTGCAGCAAAATCAGGATCCATAATCAAGCTCAGAGCCATATATCTGTCCAGTCCAGTAGGTTTATATGGTCAGCACCAGGACCCTGTGTGGTTGACCA
Source organism: Ryuthela nishihirai (assembly GCA_038380435.1). NCBI lineage: Eukaryota > Metazoa > Arthropoda > Arachnida > Araneae > Heptathelidae > Ryuthela > Ryuthela nishihirai. The sequence goes on from JAWZYU010000037.1 coordinate 419,042, forward strand.
CTCCTCAGCAGGGTAGAAAAAAAAGAAAAGTAGCCATAGTTGTCCAGATCAGTAGGCCACACTAATCTGGCAGCCCTCCCCTTCCGTTCACTTCCACAAGAGAGTATCTCTTTTGAAAGTTACTAACGGTCCGCACCACGAGAAGGCGGGGTTGGACATTAGGTGCTAGGCCTGGCCGGTTCTATGCATCATCACAGGGGATTGGTGCATAGCTCTCCTTCCAGTGACTACCTAGCTACCATTTACAGACCATCTGACCATTACCTTGTTAAAAGTGTTTAACAAGGTAATGGTCAGATCCAATTTCAGCTTCCCTATATGCCCTGGTATTTCTAACAGAACTAGCCCATTTGCTATTAATTAATATATAATCTATCATGTTCTTATGCAGCCCATCTGGTGAGACCCATGTGTACTTATGTATGTCACAGTGTTTGTAATAGGTGTTAGTTATTCTCTAGCCATTAAGTTTACTTACCTGTAGGAGATGTTGCTCATTGCCATTGCAGCTACCGATACCAAAATGACCTATCACTCTTCCCCAAAGGTCTGAGTCAGTACCAACTTTGGCATTGAAGTCACCAAGAACAAGGGTAATATCTCCTTCCTTGACAGAATTCAAAATATCCTGAAGTTGTTCATAAAACCTATCCTTCTCATCCTCATCAGCATCCTCTGTGGGGGCATAACAGCAGATAACATTCAGGTCTTTAACGCTTGTCTGAAATTTTGCTGTAAGAAACCTTTCATTAATGCACTCGTAGCCTAGAAGAGCATCACTAGCATGTCTGCTGAGAAGCAGACCCACGCCTTGGTGATGCTTATTGTCGTCCCTCCCTGAAAAGAGAAATTTAAGATATTTTTAAGAATCTGACCTTTATCTGTCCATCTGGTCTCTTGCAAGCCGAGAATATCTAAATTATAATGGTGTAATTCTTGTGTGAGGACATCAAGAGAAAAAGCCCTGTGCAGAGTCCTCACATTCCAACTACTTATGGAGAGGAAGTGGTTTGTGGGATGTTTAAAGAAACTATGTTTATTGAGAGAGGGAATGCCGACAATATCAAACAGCCCCCTAATCGCAGACATGGGGCAAAGACCCGTTCCCCCACCACTAAAGGCTGAAGCCCATCTACACTGGAAGACTTCCTCCAATGTGGAATTTGACGATGCCAATAGAAGCAAAGAGTTCGGGTGCCTGCGATGACCTCTGCTCAGGATTATCCACCAGCTGATTAACATACCCTGTGAATCATTTCACTTGGGGCTCACAAACAAACAGAAAACACAGCGGAAGATTCTCCCTCCACTGAAGCCCACCAGTGCAACAAAATCGGATGTTTCCATACTCAGTTTTGGGAGCTGGCCATAGATATAATTTTAGGAGAGTATTTTTCATGTGCTGTCTTATTTTTGCTGTCAGCATTTATTCTCATCACAGGGCTGTTGGGTGTCTGACCTCCCACTGCAAAGAAGTAAATTGAGGTTCTGCTTTTCGTGCTCTGATGCAAATTGGAGCATAACACATGGTTGAATGTCAATTTGACCTTACCTCTGTAACACTCTGTGGTCTTCTATAATACTGGGAATCTACTACAGTTGTTCCTGCCACACACCAACACTCTGTAACCTCAATACTGTGATTTTAATAATGTTGGCTATGGTTGCACCCAACCTCTCAAGCACTGACAATGACACATTTTAGAAGTTAGTTATGTATCCATCCATATAAATAAGTAAATAGTGCACAAATTTTGATTTTTTTTTGGCCAAGCAGTATATAGCATATATTCCTACTGCATTACCTCCCTTTTTATCTCATTACAAAATGAGATAATGCTTCCACTTTATTGTCTGTCTTCTGCAGACATCAGACTCTTTTTTTGTATAGATAAATAAAAAATTCTTTTTGTGTTGTATAGGTACTGACAAAATATTATGATTCTCCAAAAGCTGCAGTTGTTCCCTCCAATGAAAATTTTTGAAAATTTCAAAGTTTTAAACGAATATTGCAAACAATGCATTTAGGCTAGAAATTTGAAAGTTTGGTTATTAAATTTGAGCGTGAAGGTCATGAATATTCCATTGGTAGAAATGAGGTGACTCCTTAGCATATGGTGGATGGGAAACACAACTGTTTTGTTTTAAGAAATAATTGGAATACTCATTTTTAGTTGTATTTGTACTAATCAAATACTAAATTTCATTTTTCAAATCTTTAGGCAGTTTTCATTTCCATCATTAGAAATCACTAAATATGGAAACAGTGAACTTTTAACGAATGTTTCAAGTGATTTATTTATGGTAGGAATTTGAAATTTTTGTGGTAGTTTCATTTAAACTTGCGATCTTTACAGTTCTTCCTTAAAGAAGCTTTGCAAATAATTTATTTAAATTGCAATCTTTTATAGCTACCAGATATACTTTTAGTTTGTCACTGTAATTGTTTGATTGTTTTGCTGTAAACAGGTATCATTATGATAAATTTCAAAGAATCCATAATAAATGCTTGTGATTAGTTTCTGAAATCAGCCTTTTTTTTTTCAAATAAAAGACAAGTGAGGAAACGAGAGTGACCATCATGAAACTACACCACAAATGGCAATCAGCCAAGCACAAACAGCACCACACTTATAGACTTATGAAAACTTTTAGACACTACGAAATATTTGGGATGCACCACAAATTTGTTCACACCAAATTTTCAGCTGTACAGGACTAAAAACCTGAGGGTTTTCCATCCATCATATACTCTTTTGCATATGCAGTTGAGACTACAGGTGTAGCAGGTAAGACTGATCATGCAGAAGGCTTGTGGGTGCATGTGGGATAGCCCAGCAGTCACAGTATTAATATGAAGCGTTGAGTTAGGTTGTTTTAGAGCAGATCCTTTTCACACACAGTGAACTGAATAGTAAAGTCACTAGGTCTGCAGGGGTTCAGAGAGGGTTGCAGAAAGGAACACATTGGACAGCTCCTAGGAGATGGATACCTCCCATCAAGGCCATCTGGCATGTTTTTTAACAGTCACAATACAAAAATCTCCTGCAAATAGGGCCATATTTTAAAATTATATTCAATGGATAGTGTCTCTTTCTAAGAAGCACTAATGAATTTGCAAATTCTTCTGTTGTATTCAGTGATCTGTTTATTGCATCCAATATGCTAAATCTCTTAATGATCTTTGCTCTTGTCATGGTGATCCTCTTAGTGTCTTTCCTTGCTTGTTTCTTATGGACTTGTGCCATAAGGATTTTAGTACTTTCCAGCACCATTCACCATGCTTTAATTGCTTTAATTTCTTTACTCTTGTGATCAGTTCCAAGATTTTCCCAGAAGCTATAGAGAGAACAAAAATATACTATCTTGATAAGAGGATTGGGAAGACCTTGTCTGAATAGTTTATCAATTTATATTTTTAGAACTAAAAATAATTTAAAGTTAAACAATAGTTTTTCATTATTCATTTCTCAGTAAACAAATTAATATGTATTGCATGCAACTGTAGCTAACAAGTAATATTTTAAATAAGCAATAAAATTATAAAATTTTATTAAATAGTTTAATATTAAATCCTGAAGTCTGATTGGTAATAATCCACTTTTTTGTCTTTTAACTGCTTCATAGAAAGATAAAATTGTAGCATAATCTTGTGACATAGTTAGTGCAATTTGCATCATTACTTTTCATCAATTTTCAAATCAAAGGTAAATTTATAATCATTAATAGAAAGATAGTGGCAATGTCTAAGAACCAGTTGTCAACTCCTAAATAATTTAATCTATTAAAAAGTATTAAAAATTTTTCTGTAAATCTTCAACTAGTAACTTAATTTGAAAGTGCTCCCAACTCAGAAAACAAAATTATTTGAATTGAATCATTAGTTCTGATTTGTGCCAAATCGCAATACCACTCAATATCGAATCCTGAAACTTCACAAGACCATGTTTTAAGCTTGAAACTGGATTATGTTAATAGATATGTACATAATTTTTAACACATAATACAGAGTGGCTTGAGCGATACCAATGAAATTTGGGACCAGGTAACATAACATTCAAAAATTGATAAATTGCATGATTAATAAGAAATTATATGCCATATAATTTTTAACTACTGTAAATTATATAACAGCAGATAACATTCAAGTCTTTAATGCTTGTCTGAAATTTTGCTGTAAGAAACCTTTCATTAATGCACTCATATCCTAGAAGAGCATCACTAGCATGTCTGCTGAGCAGCAGACCCACGCCTTGGTGACGCTTTCCATCCTCCCTCCCTGTAAAGAGAAATTTAAAGTTATTTTTAAGTATCTCACCTTTACCTGTCCATTTGGTTTCCTGCAAGCCTAGAATATCTAGGTTATAGCGCTGGAATTCCTGCATGAGGACATCAAGAGAATAATCTCTATGTAATGTCCTCATGTTCCATGTTCCTGCAGAGAGAAAATGATTAGTAGGATTTTTAAAGAAATTAGGTTTATTGAGATTGGTAGGGCCAACAATATCAAACAGCTCCCTGATCGCAGGCATGGGGCAAAGACCTGTTCCTCCTCCGCTAAAGGCTGAAGTCACCGATGCTAGGAGGAACTTCAGGCACCACCTTTTCAAGTGGACTTTTTCAAGAGCCACATGGCCTGCCTGAGACACATTACTCCAGTTTAGGCTTGACAATGCCCATCTAGCTAAGTAAGGTTCAGGTACCTGCGATGGCCTCTGATTAGGATTATCCACCAGCTGATATGAATCTCTTTGTTGCGATCTTATGCAACCACGGCAATTCCCGGTTCCGCTTGTACAGCACTACCTGGTTATGAAAAGCCATGACCATCTAGAGCTGGGGGCAAGGAATACGCCCTATAGGCGCACCTCAACCCCAGCCTCACATGGCAGCAGTCCTATAGAAGGAAAGCTGACCACCGGAAGAAACCTTACTTTAATCTATTCCCCGGTTTGCAAATGTGCAAGGATATAAAGATCCAAGATCGATCGGCACCCGGGGTGGAGACTCTTAGTAAGACCCAGACTTTTTTGATAGCTCGTGCCTTTCGGCAGAGCCGTCGAACAGACCACACAGGTCTCCTGATAGGTGAGGTCTCCAACGCCGTCACCACCCGACCGGCAATCAAGCCGGCCAGCAGCGTCTTCAACCTCGGTTGGCTTCAGCAATGCTCCAGCTGGGGACCACCCCAACCGGCAAAACCTTGGAATGCTCCAGCTGGTGCCCACTACAGCCGGCAAATCCTTTGGCCTGCTCCAGCTGGGGATCATCCCGACCGGCAATGCCTCTTCAGCCGGGTTGCTGGGCCCTAGGCCCCCCCACCACGACAAGGTGGTCCCCTATTGGGGGGGCCACCAGCTGATATAAGGTATCCCATGCCTCTGTTCACTTAGAGCTGGCAATCCAGAAGCAAACAGAAAACACAGCGGCAGCCTCTCCCTCAACAGAGGCCCCACCACTGCAGCAAGTCCAGGATCAATAATCAAGCTCAAATCCATAAACAAGTCCAGTCTAGTAGGTATAAATGGTCAGCACCAGGACCCTGTGAAGTTGACCACGCCTCAGCAGGAAAAAAGTGAAAAAAGTGGTCGTAGATGACCAGATCAGCAGGCCATACTGAACTGGCAGCCCCCCCCCCCTTCCATTCCCTTCCAAAAGAGAATATCTCTTTTGAAAGGTACTAACGGCCTGCACCATGAGAAGGCGGGGTCGGACATTAGGTGCTAGACCTGGCCGGTTCTGTGCATCATCATTAGGGATTGGTGCACAGCTCTCCTTCCAGTTTACGTCTAGCTACCATTTACAGGCTTAATGCTGTTAGGCCCCCACTGAGGATGAGAAGGATAGATTTTTCGGACAACTTCAGGATATTTTGAATTCTGTCATGAAAGGAGATATTACCCTTGTTCTAGGTGACTTCAATGCCAAAGTTGGTACTGACTGTGATCTTTGGGGAGGGGTGATAGACCCTTTTGGTATTGGTAGCTGCAATGGCAATGGGCAACGTCTCCTTCAGGTAAGTAAACTCAATGGTTTCAGAATAACTAACACATATTACAAACACCACGACATACATAAATACACATGGGTGTCACCTGATGGGCTGCATAGAAATATGATTGATTATATATTAATTAACAGCAAATGGGCTAGTTCTGTTAGAAATACCAGGGCATATAGGGAAGCTGAAATTGGATCTGATCATTACCTTGTTAAAAGTGTCTTGCAGCTTAAACTTAAAAAGTGTTGTGCTAGGGTTAAAAAATTTACCTTTAATACTGAAGCTCTGAAAGACCCTGTTATAGCTAAAGCTTACCATGATAGGTTACTTAGTCATTATGACAGTCATGGTTTGGTTAATACTGATGTTGAGGAAGAATGGGGCCATTTTAAACAGGCCTTTTTCGAAACTAACAGTACTCTTTTAGGAAAAAAGGAACAGAGGAGGCAGAATTATTTAAGTGATAAGGCACTTGAGCTTATTTCAGAAAGAAGGAACTGCAGGAATGTCCTTAATCAGTACCCTACTAGTCCTAATAGAAAGCATTACAGAGAGCTTAATAAACATGTAAAGGATCAGTTAGCTACTGATAAGAATCTTTGGCTTGATGGTTTGCCTGACAAAGCTGAGGAAGCAGTTAGGCAGCACAACAGCAGAGAGCTGTACCAGATAGTTAATGTTTTATGTGGTAGAAAATGGACAGGCATACAAGAATTGCAGGATAAACAAGGTAAGGTTATAGAAGGTGAGGATTCTGTCATGGCTAGGTGGGCTGAGCATTTCAGTGATGTTCTAAACAATGTGGTTAGTTCTGATAGATTAGTTCTGATAGATGATAGATGAATTGGCAGCTTTAATGTTGGCCCTATAACACAATCTGAAGTTATTTTGGCTCTTTCTAAACTTAAAGTACATAAATATCCACGGGTAGATGAAATTACTACTGAAATGCTTATAGTTGGGAATGTTTCGGTTGCCACATATATGACTGAAATTTTGAATATCTTTTATGATAAAGATATTGTTCCTAAGGATTTTACCAGAGCTATTATTATTCCTATTTTCAAAAAAGGTGATCGCAGTTCTTGTGATAACTATAGGGGTATCAGCCTACTCTCTGTTCCAGGTAAAGTTCTTTCCATGATTGTGCTTAATAGAATTAAGAATCTGGTTGACAGGCAATTGCGTGATGAGCAATGTGGATTCAGAAATGGTAGGGGATGTGTAGATCAGATATTTTCACTTAGGCAGATTCTTGAGAAATGTTTCGAGTTTCAGAAACCCTTGGTTGCTAGCTTTGTTGATTTCAAAAAGGCTTTCGACTCTGTTGATCGTCATAATTTGTAGTTGATTGTGAGATCATATGGTATACCAGACAAGTTAGTTAACATAATGAAAGCTCTCTATAATAACACTGAGTCATGTGTGAGAGTTGGTAAGTCTTGTAGCAATTGGTTTAGCATTACGTCTGGTGTCCGACAAGGGTGCATTTTGTCTCCTTTTCTCTTTAGTTTGGTTGTTGATTATGTTATGGGAAATTCACTTCAAGGGAAAGATTTTGGCCTTAAATGAGCTGGAGATACGAAAATTTCTGATTTAGATTATGCTGATGATTTAGCCCTTTTGGCAAATGATGTTGATGAGATGAACTCTTTCATTCGAGCTGTTGATGAGACTGGTAGTAGAGTAGGTTTGGTTATAAACAGAGAAAACTAAAGTGATGAAAATTGGTCAGGCAGGTTGTGATTCAGTTAATCTGAATGGTTGCAGTCTTGAGCAGGTGTCACAGTTTAATTATCTTGGGAGCTATGTAACTGATACTGGTGATGTGCGGCATGAGATTAACAGACGAATAGGTATTGCTGCCGGGACTTTTAAGAATCTGTGGAGATTGTGGACAAATAGGCGTATACACCTAAAGACTAAAATTAGACTGTATAATAGTTTGGTTCTTTCTAGGGTTAGTTATGGTAGTGAAACTTGGACGCTGTGTAAACAAGATAACAGGAAACTAGATGCTTTTGATTCTAGATGCTTACGCAGTATCTTGGGTATTAGGTGGTTTAACTTTGTAACTAATGATGAGGTTAGGCAAAGGAGTCTGCAACCTCCTTTAAGCAGCATATTGTGCAGAGAGAGACTCCGCTGGTTTGGCCATGTTGCCCGTATGGATAATTATAGATTGGCGAATAGGGTTATGAACAGTGTGCCTAGAGGCCTCAGAAGGAGGGGGAGACCTAGGATGCTGTGGGCAGACAATGTCAAACAGGACCTTGTTAGAATTGGTGTGTGTGCAGTGGCCGGATGCAGCAGATGTAGCTCAGGACAGATATGCTTGGAGAATTAAACTGCGCAGTCTGGTTGGACCTCCGTAGCCCATGGCTGCTTGAGGATGATGATGATGTAAATTATATACCAAACTGGTAACAGTTTTTTAAAAAAAAAACTATTCAGCAAATTTGATACACATTTATTAGCCTATATGAGTTTAAAAGATTAAGAATATCTTCATTAGGGTTTGTCATTATCTCTGATCATCCATATAATTCTTTCCTGAAGCAACCAGCTTCGTTTTGTGACTTAACTGTACTGCATTTTTCATATATGATTTAAATTAAACATAAATTTGATGAAGTTGCCAATTTTATCATTTTTTACAATACTTAATTATTTCAGATACTGGTGCAGCAGCCCATTATCTCCTTTATGAGCTTCCTGATGAAGTACTTCTGACCATTTTTTCATATCTTCTGGAGCAAGATTTATGTCGTGTAGCACAAGTCTGCAAGCGCTTCCATATAATCAGTAGTGATACAGAATTATGGTTAGAGCAAGTTTATATTTATTTTAGTATTCTTGAATATATGTTTAATTTAGTAATATTGTATAACAGAAAAATGTCCTGTGGACAAGAAACATTGAAATAATTAGCTGAATCTCGGTGTAGTGGTTAGCATACCTGGCATGTTTGGGAGATGTGGTTACAAACCCCACTTAGAGCAACCAATTATTTTTTCAGCTAATTATTTCAAGTATTTGTTTAATTTACATTAATATCTAAAACATAGTTATAGTTTTGATTATCTGCAGTACTGGAGGGAAGAGAAAGCCCAGAAAATCTGCACATCACTGTTTTTAACCTTTAAGATTCCAATAGAATATTTTTCACCTATAAAAATTCCCTAACAAAAGGATCTTAAGATGTTTCTCTTGCTCTACCATACCATTTTATTTACCCTCTGATTTTCTATATTTATTTTTCAGAATTGAATGTTCATTTGGTGTAGAATGACCTATTTACGCTAATAACTAGCCCATATCTTGTCTAGTGATTAGCATACCTGACTACTAAGCCAGTGGTCATGTCCCTGTGTATATGTTTCTATGCTGTATGAGAAAACCAGCACAAGCCCAATACAGCTTCTGCACCTCTTCCATTTTTTTAAAGAAAATTATAATAATTAAAAAAATTAAGTTTTATGTTCATTAATTTTTTCAAAGTGAGGTTCTGAAGTGAAGCTTTGTTTTTTAGCAAAAGCAAAAACATGTATTTTGAATAAGGTCTTGACTTGTGATTTAAGTGCTCACAATGCAGAATAAAATGCAAGCTATCTGAATTAAAACAAAATCACTACATGAGAAAGAAATGTAAGTACTACATCAACAAAAACCAAAAAAAAAATCATAAGTTGAAATTAGTTTCAAATTATTTTCTTAATTGTGACATTTTTTTCAGATTGTATATATATATATATATTCTTCATTTATGCTTTTATATTGGGGGCGGGGGTGGCTCAGTCGGTAGCGCACCAGGCTCGTAATCTGTAGTTCCCAGGTTTGAGTCCCAGCTGTGTCAGCGTTGAGATTTATCTCCGCAAAAATTCCCCGCCCTGCCCACGGTCAGTAGGGGACACCGATGGGCTTGGAAAGGCCGCCGTCCGTCGGATGGGACATTAAGCCATGGCCCTGTGTGCGGGAGAGCCATACCCTGTGCACGTTAAAGAACACGCTGGATGGCCTTGACGGGAGGCTACCATCTGTCTCCCAACAACTGTTCCAATGGGTCCCCTCCCCCAACCTTCTCTGAGCCTTCAGGGTCCATGTGACCTGGCCATTTAGCCCATAGTGTGCAAAAAAGTGCCGCTCAGAAGTAAAACAACCCAAAGCTTTTATATTGCATATTATCTGGGGAAATATGCATTTCTGTATTCAAAAACACAGTAATTTTATGACATTTCTTATGGAAATAAAAAGTTATTCAGCAAATCACATTAAGTGTATGCTAAAAGATTAAAAAATTATCAAATCAGATTATTTTTGTTTATACTTATGCAGGAAAACGCTGTATCAAAATGTTTATGAATATGATTTACCACTTTTCAACCCTGCTCCATCGAAATTTGAGTTTGTGCAGCCTGAAGATTGCAAATGTGAAAACCCGTGGAAAGAAAGTTTCAAGCAGCTGGTATGTATTTTTGTGTTTGTGTATTTGTGCAGTCTAAAATTGTTGATTTCCATTATATTGAAATATAGATATGAGTAATAAATTTTAATTTCTAATGATTTGCAAATTAATATTTTGTTGGCCAAGTGGTTAGCGCGCTTGTCTACTGATCTAAGGGACCTGGATCTAAAGGTCCATTAGACCGGGGATCTGGGTTCGATCTCCGGGTAAGACATGGATGTATGTGTCGTTTTTCTGCTGAGGCCCTGCCATCCTCTCAGATCCTTCTACTATGGCATATGAACTGACAGGCTCCTGTCAGACCTCTGTGGCAAGCAGCTGCTTGAGGGGGTATTTATTTTATTTTTTATTTTATTAACTGTTACTATCTCTGCAGCCAGATGCAGTCATCCTGTGGCACAGTCCTTTTTGTAAGGGACAGAGATTGGCTCAGTCAGTAGCTCATCATGTTTGAGTCCTGGCTGTACCAGCATTGAGAATTTTCTCTGCTAATTCCCATTTTATCCTTGGTGACAAAGGGGACAAGGGTTTGGAAAGTCCACCATCCATCAAAGGGGATATTAAGCATGTGCAGGAAAGACATACCTTGCATGCTTTAAAGAACACTCGATGGAAGGCTTTCATCAATCTTCTAACAGCTGTAAGTGGATCACTGTCCATTTAGCCCATTGTGTGCAAAAAAGTGTCAATCATAGATAAAACAACAGCCCTAAAGGGGCATGGATTATAGTTAAATCATAGATGTTTTCTTGTGTTGTCTTTTCTGCTGAGGTCTTGCTATCCTCATAGACCTGTTTATGACATATTTCTTTGACAAACTTGTCAAATCTGTGTGGTAAGCATTTGCTTGAGGGGTAGTTTTTTTTTATTATTATTAAGGTCTATCCAGTTTTAATGATAAGCTGATGGTATAATATGAAGCTATGGAACTATAATCTATGATAATCTTAAGAGATTTAGTTTCAATAACTAGGTAAGTGCTGAAAAAAAAACGTCACTCTACCTCTCAAATTCAAGTGCAGGATCTCCTGGTGATATGCAGAATTATTGTCTTTTAATCCATTCAGAATTTTCATTATATGCAGATGTTGATATGTTCTGAAATAGTCCAGAAACTTCAATTAAAAAAATTAAACTTCCATTTGAAATTTATATATATATATCTTATAATAAAAGATGTATAGTTTAAACTTGATAAATGATAGTTATCTTTTTTTTTAATTTTAGAAGCAGTTATCAAGTATTTTTTTTTTCATTTCATTATCTTTTCTCATTTAACCCTTTCACTACCATACCAGCCCAAACTGTAGGTTGGAGATAGAGAAGAGGTAGGAATAGCAATGATTGATTGAGTTAATTTAAAATTTTGGCCATTTTGGGTTGGTGTGGTACTGGAAGAGTTAACCCCAGTTATAATATTTCTAGAATTATTTTATCATTCATCACATAATTTCCCAAAAGTGAAACTACTAAGAGTCTTAATATCAGGAATGGACTGGGTTCAGAATAGTGAGTATAATAGCTGCACTAAATATAGAGGTGTCTGTATCTTTGCAATGCTGACTTGCCTGTTGTAAACAAGTCCTTGTGCAGTTAGTAACACTTTATATTTTCATTTTATTTCTATAGATTTATTTATTAATGATTGATTAGAGTTTAGAGAGATCTTAATAGATATTATAATATATTAGAGTTAATAGATATGTACTACTATATATTATCTATTAACTATAATCTATTAACTACTATATATCTATTATTTTAAAAGTTTCATATTTTACAACAAAAAAATTTTTTTACACTTTGTTGCTGCAGATTTTCCTATCTTCTATCATTTTCCAGAATTAAATGAGTGCTTAGAAATGGAAACAAAGAGTATTTCCTTAATACGGTATTCAAAAGATGTTATGATCTTAATGGGGAAAATGGGGCTTTCTGTCTTTTCCTACAATCATGGTTCTTCTTCCCCAACTTCTCTTTGAGTCTAGAGGTTCTTATGACGACCATTTAATTTATTCTATATTAAAAAAATACTGCTTGGGTTTAAAACAACTCAGTGGATTCAGGTTCATTTATTCTAGAAATATTACATTAGCTGTGTATACTCTTTTCATTAACAAATGTAAATTATTTTTTTTTTTCATATTTGAGTCCTCATTTAATTACTTAAATTTTAAAAGTTTCATATTTTCTAAACTGCAAGCTGCACCTGAATTTACAATAGATAAAATTTGGCATTCAGGTAAGCAAGAAACTAAATCTGAGTGTTGGTCGAGTGAGAGAAGTTATTCACCTGCTACTTAGGAATTGATTAGGAAACGCTAATAACTAACCCATACCTTGTCTAGTGATTAGCATATCTGACTACTAAGCCAGTGGTCATGTCCCTGTGTATATGTTTCTATGCTGTATGAGAAAACCAGCACAAAATTAGGAACTGGAAATAACGTTAAAAATGTATGCATTCTTGTGGTTACATCCTAAAAATTATCAAATTTCCTATTGATGTCCAGTACCTGGATGGAAAATCATTCTATATCAAAATAAGTAAAATACACTGATTTCCATAAATTAAGGAATAAATATAAAATAATAAATAACCCCTCAAGCAGCTGCTTGCCACAGAGGTCTGACAGGAGCCTGAAAACTCAGAAAAATTATGATAAACAAAAAAAACTATGTGAATTATTTTAATGAAATTTTATGAAAACATGAATTTACAGTGCTAGTTTCAGAATGACTTAAAATATTTTATACTAGAAACAGTTTTTGTCAAAAAAACACTTACCTCATTTTTGGACAAGTTCCTGCATCAGAATGCAATGGGCAAAGTTCTTTAATAAGGAATGTGGTCATTCCTTACAGCAATGTTCCATACAGCATTGTCCCAATGATGTTGTGAATCAGCTCAATAGGGAGTAACAACCCTTTTTCCTCTAAAGCAATAATAAATTCCCCTTTGTTTCAGGTGGTGGGTTGAGGGCAGCAACACGTCTCCCTAGAGCATCCCACACATTCTCAATTGGATTTAGGTCGGGAGATCAAGCTGGCCACTCCATGTGCATAATGGTCTCCTCTTGAAGGTATTGTTCCACTAGTCGAGCTCTGTATGGACAAATGTTATCGTCGTCTTGTAAGATGAATGTTTCTCCTATTGCACTGGTGTAAGGACATGCCTAAAGGTCCAGAATGTACTCTATGCTTTTGAGCTTTGAGGTTCCCACTCATCAACACATGGAGGTTTCTGCATCCACCTAAGGAAATGCCACCCCACACACTACCTCCGCCATAACTGTCTCTTTGACAGATGTTGCTGGGATGATAATGGGTACCATTCTCTCCATATCAAACAATGTCTGGAATCACTCTGCAATCAATATCTGGACTCATCTGTGAAGAGTATGGACCTCCATTGTTCTTCTGACCAGTTAACATGCGTGCGTGCCCAATTCAGCTGCTCTTCTCTGTGACGTGACGTAAAAGGTATACAAATTACTTGCCTTCTAGCATATAACCTCCCTCGTGAAGCCTTCTACGCAAAATAGAAACTGATACAACCGTTCCAGTGGCTGCTGCAAGAGAGGATTGTAGCTGAGAGGGAGTAGACATCCTGTTCCTTCATGCTGTTAATCACAGATATCAGTCTTGTACAGCAGTCATAACTTTAGCCCTTCCTGTGCTAAACTTCCAAGACATGGAATCCATGCTAAAAAGTTGATTCCACAGTCTATGGACCGCAGGACTTACAACCAACCATCGTGCCATGTCTGACTGACTTTGGCCTGCTTCGAGCCGGCCAATAGCTCTCCACCACAGTTCATTTGGCAAATGATGTCTCAAGATCATTCCTACAAAATGGCTATTTCAAATTTTTTTTAGTCACATTTACAACACAAAATAACGATCCACTCCAAAACACCTGTTTTTATGCCGCTATCTGTTTTCACAAATTGATGCAACCTAGACTAATTTGCATATCATATGCTCACTTGGCATTATTTTACTGGTTGTGTGAACAAGTTTGGTGAGGATTGCACAATTTTTTGGCGAATTATCGGGATTTATCAGTTTTCTTTAATTTATGGGAACCAGTGTATAATAGATAATTTGTTTTGTTTTTTACTACTATCAAATTTCCTATGTAACTGAAATTCGGGGGTTCTTGAAGTGGTGAAAAAAAAGTGGATTTAAGTTCGTCCTCTTATTTTATGAGAGATAGACACTCACATTTTTAAGCAACATGGGGTGGTATGGGCGGAAACTCGTGTGTGAAGTTTGTGTCTGAGGAGTCAAGTGTGTATCAAAACACAAGTGTATTAATTTTAACCTTATTCACAATAGAGCACACTGAAATAAAGGTTGGCTTTTTATTTGAAGACAAGACACATAAATTAAGCAATTGAAATAAGTTGAAATATTGCATGAAATAGTTACAGCTTTTTGTGTATATGTCATTTTATTTATGTTGTTGCTTTTAATAACAGTTTATCTTCATGTTTATTGTGTAATCATATAGCATTTGAATTTGTCTTGTCATATACCTAAAACTTATTTGAAAAACATTTCCTTTTAGTATCGGGGGTTGCATGTGCGGCCAGGATATCAAGAGCAGTATGATAGTAATCCAGAGCATTATCGAGGGCGAAATATAACGGTAAAAATCTATATCATATTGAATTATTATTTGTATGTAAAGTACTTAGAAATTGCATCTGGATAGTTGATAAATTGGTTTAATTACATGCTATTTTCATTAATTTCATGCTATTTTCATGTGATAGCTTTTCGATGTATGCAAATTGCACACTTGTTAGTATTATAGAACTTACCTTTCCCATTTGAAATTTTATCATGCATTCAGATGTCATTATTATTTTTGGTAAATAATGCATATTTACATTAGTTCAGAAAATATTCTAATTTCAGGTTTTATTGCATATAAAAAAAGGTAGAAATATGAATTAGTCAGCAATGTAAATTCGCCGTAACTTTATTAAACACTTCAAAAGTTAAGTAAGATTTTAAGATTTTGTGCTATTAATATTAACAACCCAAAGATTAAATTATATTTTTCAAAATAGGTGTAATTAATCATTCAGTAATAACAAAAGAAATATAATATTTGAAGTGTAAAATCCAAGCTAATCATCATTTAAACATTTTCATAATAACCTTTTGATATTCTTACATACCTAATTAGATTAACCCTTACACGATGGGTATTGTATATGTATGATTTCTGGGAATACTGTTGCAACTTAATGTTATACTCTTATGTATTATTTCAAAATAGGTGTAATTAATCATTCAGTAATAACAAAGGACATATAATATTTAAAGTGTAAAATCCAAGCTATCTAATCATCATTTAAAAATTTTCATAATAACCTTTTGATATTCTTACATACCTAATTAGATTAACCCTTACAGGATGGGTATTGTACATGTATGATTTCTGGGAATACTATTGCAACCTAGTGTTATACTCTTATGTTTTTAGTGTTGGGTTGGGTTGTTTTACCTCTGAGCTGCACTTTTTTGCACACCATGGGCTAAATGGCCAGGTCACATGGACCCCGAAGGCTCAGAGAAGGTTGGGGGAGGGGACCCACTGGAACAGCTGTTGGGAGACAGATGGTAGCCTCCCGTCAAGGCCATCCAGCGTGTTCTTTAACGTGCACAGGGTATGGCTCTCCCACACATGGGGCCACGGTTTAACGTCCCATCCGATGGACGGCGGCCTTTCCAAGCCCATAAGTGTCCCCTACTGACCGTGGGCAGGGCGGGGAATTTTGCGGAGATAAATCTCAACGCTGACCCAGCTGGGACTCGAACCTGGGAAGTTTTTAGTGTACTATGGTAGACCTACCACCCTATGAATTTTAATTAACGTCTGTTTTTCAGGCAAGCTGTCATGCATGTATATGATTCCCAGCTCATTCTCTGACCACATGTACTTTTACACCCACTATTTGCCTTCAGAGGCTGAGTGATGTACCTGTACACTAGTGCTATTTCCATTTTGAATAATCATATTTTGAAAGGTGTGTTCCATATTTTTAGCAAAAATGTTATTAATGAACAAATTACATTTATTCCAGAGAAAAATGTAGTCGGTAAACAGAAAATAATGTAAATCATACAGATGGGCATATTTTCAAAAAATATAAATCAGTATAAAATTAATTGTAATATAAACAATAATAATTCAGTTACACTTTTGTAAACAAAGTATTTCTCTTTAATATGAAAATTTTAAAAGCATGGATAAATACAGGTAACCTCCATTTAATGCAGATTCATTTGACGCAGTGTCTTTTCCCCTTTTTTTAGTAAAATATTTTGAAAAACCTTAAAAATTGTTAATAACTTTGGATGATGTAACCAGTGGCAGTTTGCCTCACAGGCACATAAAGAACACTCATGAGGAAGCCTCGAAACTCAATTTTTTTTTTAACATTTTACTGAGTATAATATTTTACCATCAATATAATCTACTATCTATGTACACATTACATGCTTTTTACATAGGTTAATGCCGATACTAGTGCTATTTCCATTTTGTTATTTTTGTTAAATATATTAAAATGGACAGATGTTTATCATGGATTTTTTTCCATTTTCTTCATACATGAATGCATGCATACTACGTTCTATGCTTTGTAGCACAAGTCATTTAAATGCACTATTTTCTGCTGATCTTAGAAGGGCACAAAGGGTTAAATAAGATACTGAATGACTGATTGATCTGAATGAATTAACCTTTCAGGCATTATCTGCTAACATCTGTACACTAACTGCTTTCTCTTATTTATTGTTTAATTTGTCAGTGAATCTTTGAATCCTTGTGATGTCTGGTTGAAATTATGTTTGATCTATTCATAACAGAATACTTTGCACAATCTATAAAAAACTTTTTCTTTACCATGAAGATTTAATTTCATTTATTTGCTTTAATGTAAACATGGTCATTTAGATCAGTAGTTCTCAACATTACCCTCATCATGACCCAGAAGTAATTCCAGATCTATTTAAATCTTACTCATTCAACATTCTTCATTTAGTAGTGTAAAATTAAAGTATACTTTTGCAATCAAATAATGTTTATTTTAAAAAAACTTTTCCTGGAAATCCTGGAAATTTCAAACAATACATTTTTGTATTCAGTTTTTTTTTTCTTTTTATTCAAAATAAAATCACAGTTGCTTTGTCACTAGAAGTAAAGTTTATCTCAAATGTCTGTTGATCTTGCATCTTACTGCAATGCAAAATACACTTTTAGTTTTGGTTTGAAGGCCAAAGCACCTGATAAATTATTCATTTTTGAACAATTTTGCTTTTATTCCAAAATAAGAAAAATGTATCCCTAATTGATTGCAGAAAATGACCCTATTCAAATAGAATTTTGTTATATTAGTATTTTACTTTGTATGTTAATATGTTGATGTGGTCAAAGAAAGTTTCTTCAGGAGTACTGTCGCTTTCACTGTACATCTAGAAAAATTCTTTTGACACACTTTCTGATGTTGGTTGAGAGTATTTTTATTATCAATAAAGATTTGCCATAAAGTAAGTAGAATATATTGTAGAATTGCTGCTTTTACAATTTCTGCATAAAACTTCAAATGTTATTTATTGTACATTTTGCTACAACCACATCATTATCTCATGGTAATAGAATGCTTAATCATGTCAACATTAAACTTAGTTGCTCATTAGCAAATTCACAGTTTCTTATGAATTTGGTAACAGAATTGGATGTCAATTCATAGGAAATCAATTGAGCAAATAACGAAAAAACCTGTGGAAGGATTTTGGTAAATAAGACCAAATCATCTTAAACCATAGCAGCTGTCACAATCAAATACAATCAAAAATGCTTAACGCAGAAGTGGATAAGCCATATGTGGGGGAGTTTATTCTAAGTTTAGTCTGTTAACATGTAAAAATATTCTTTTAATGTGAAAATTTCTATGGTCTGAGAAATAAAAAGTTTCATTAAAACTTCCTCCAATCGCATGAAATTTGTAGAAGATTGACAGATGTAATTCTGTGCACTGTTTTATAAATTTTTAAACAGCTTCAAATTTCTTGCTAATTAGTTCACTTTTTCCTAATTGCTAATTATTTTAAAATGGTTGTAAATATTCTAGTGTGTTTTAAGCTCAATACCTGGAATGCAGGGCAATAATTTTTTTACCAGTGATGATGGATGTTTCCTGCATTCCTTTCAGATTGTCAGTCTTATTAACCCTTGATTGGGAATAACATTCATAATGAAGGCTGAATGGTCTCAGACCCTAGTTCTTTAATCAATAAAGGCCCATCCATCCATCAACTATAACTCAATTACTGTAGCTTCATTAATGTTTTCTCAATATGTTAAAGGAAATTCCTTTTCCTTTGAAAATATTATAAAGGGACTTTGTTCTGTGTATTATTTGTGGATAAAATGCAATTCTAGGTTTAAGTTTTTACTTATGGTGATCTCGTTCCTGACAGATTGCCATTGTGCCACATTTATACCTCTTAGACTATTGCCTTTTTTTGCAATTATGCAAAAAAAATGGCAATTTTAATGCAATTAATAGAATAAAATAGAATTTCAGTAACATTGACATAAATTATTTTTATACTTCATATGTGTTTTTCAGTATGTTAAATTAACTAGTCATTCTTTTATTCTACAGTATTTTGATACTATAGAATCAGCCTTCAATTATTCAGAAGAACTAGAAAATCCTCTTATTTTTATTCACACTGGAGTATATAAAGGGGAATTTCTTATAATTGATACCAATGTTGCCATGGTAGGAGCAGGTATGTACTTCATACTATCATCTTAGCTAGTTATTCCACTGTATTATTCATTTATCACATTATATACACACTGGCACTGAATTAGAACACTTTATTCAATACTGAGTTGTACCTCCTTTAGCCCGAATTACAGCACTTACGCAGTTTGGCAATGATTGCACAAGGTGTTGGAGTGCCTTTACATCTCCAGCATACCGGGCATTCACCAGATAATCTTTTAACTGGCTCGGATTTGATAGAAGAGGACTTTGCTCCCAGATTTTTTCCAACATGCCCCATACATTCTCAATGGGGTTCAGATTTGTCATGGCCAGAGAAGATGGTGTAAGTGGCTGTCATGCTCACTGAACCACTACTGAACGCATCTTGCATGATGGACAGTAGCATTTTGCATCCATGAAACAGCTGTCACCTGCTGGATAAAAAGTCAACATTGCAAGATGGACTTGATTGGCAACAATGTTTAGATAATCCTTGCAGGACCCCCAATCTTCCGGCAATATCAGGGGACCCATTCCATACCAACAGAACGTGCCACACCATAACATCATCATCATCCTCAAGCAGCCATGGGTTACGGAGGTCCAACCAGACCGTGCAATTTAGTTCTCCAAGCTAGTCTATCCTGAGCTACGTCTACTGCATTTGGCCACTGCACACCAATTCTAACAAGGTCCTGTTTGACATTGTCTGCCCACCGCATCCTAGGTCTCCCCTTCTTTCTGAGGCCTTTAGGCACACTGTTCATAACCCTATTCGCCAATCTATAATTATTCATACAAGCAACATGGCCAAACCAATGGAGTCTCTCTCTGCACAATATGCTGCTTAAAGGAGGTTGCAAACTCCTTTGCCTAACCTCATCATTAGTTACAAAGTTGAACCACCTAATACCCAAGATACTGCGTAAGCATCTGGAATCAAAAGCATCTAGTTTCCTGTTATCTTGTTTACAAAGTGTCCAAGTTTCACTACCATAACTAACCCTAGAAATAACCAAACTATTATACAGTCTAATTTTAGTCTTTAGGTGTATACGCCTATTTCTCCACACTCTCCATAGATTCTTAAAAGTCCCGGCAGCAATCCCTATTCGTCTGTGGGGCGGGGGTGGCTCAGTCGGTAGCGCGCCAGGCTCGTAATCTGTAGTTCCCAGGTTCGAGTCCCAGCTGGGTCAGCGTTGAGATTTATCTCCGCAAAATTTTCCGCCCTGCCCACGGTCAGTAGGGGACACCGATGGGCTTGGAAAGGCCGCCGTCCGTCGGATGGGACGTTAAGCCGTGGCCCCGTGTGTGGGAGAGTCATACCCTGCCCACGTTAAAGAACACGCTGGATGGCCTTGACGGGAGGCTACCATCTGTCTCCCAACAGCTGTTCCAGTGGGTCCCCTCCCCCAACCTTCTCTGAGCCTTTGGGGTCCATGTGACCTGGCCATTTAGCCCATGGTGTGCAAAAAAGTGCCGCTCAGAGGTAAAACAACCCAACCCTATTCGTCTGTTAATCTCATGCCGCACATCACCATTATCTGTTACATAGCTCCCAAGATAATTAAACTGTGACACCTGCTCAAGACTGCAACCATTCAGATTAATTGAATCACAGCCTGCCTGACCAATTTTCATCACTTTAGTTTTCTCTCTGTTTATAACCAAACCTACTCTACTACCAGTCTCATCAACGGCTCGAATGAAAGAGTTCATCTCATCAACATCATTTGCCAAAAGGGCTAAATCATCAGCATAATCTGAATCAGAAATTTTCGTATCTCCAGCCCATTTAAGGCCAAAATCTTTCCCTTGAAGTGAATTTCGCATAGCATAATCAATAACCAAGCTAAAGAGAAAAGGAGACAAAATGCACCCTTGTCGAACACCAGAAGTAATGCTAAACCAATTGCTACAAGCCTTACCAACTCTCACACACGACTCAGTGTTATTATAGAGAGCTTTCATTATGTTAACTAACTTGTCAGGTATACCATATGATTTCACAATCAACCACAAATTATGACGATCAACAGAGTCGAAAGCCTTTTTGAAATCAACAAAGCTAACAACCAAAGGTTTCTGAAACTCTAAACATTTCTCAAGAATCTGCCTAAGTGAAAATATCTGATCCACACATCCCCTACCACTTCTGAATCCACATTGCTCATCACGCAATTGCCTGTCAACCAGATTCTTACTTCTATTAAGCACAATCATGGAAAGAACTTTACCTGGAACAGAGAGTAGGCTGATACCCCTATAGTTATCACAAGAACTGCGATCACCTTTTTTGAAAATAGGGATAACAATAGCTCTGGTAAAATCCTTAGGAACCATGCCTTTATCATAAAAGATATTCAGAATTTCAGTCATCCAAGTGGTAACCGAAACATTCCCAGCTCGAAGCATTTCGGTAGTAATTTCATCTACCCCTGGGGATTTATGTAGTTTAAGTTTAGAAACAGCCAAAATAACTTCAGATTGTGTTATAGGGCCAACATTAAAGCCACCAATGCATCTATCATCATTTCAAACAATGGGAGCAGAACCAACTACATTGTTTAGAACATCACTGAAATGCTCAGCCCACCTAGCCATGACAGAACCCTCCCCTTCTATAACCTTACTTTGTTTATCCTTCAATCCTTGTATGCCTGCCCGTTTTCTACCACATAAAACATTAACTATCTGGTACAGCTCTCTGCTTTTGTGCTGTCTAACTGCTTCCTCGGCTTTGTCAGCCAAACCATCAAGCCAAAGATTCTTATCAGCAGCTAACTGATCTTTTACACGTTTATTAAGTTCTCTGTAATGCTTTCTATTAGGACTAGTAGGGTATTGATTAAAGACATTCCTGCAGTTCTTTCTTTCCGAAATAAGCTCAAGTGCCTTATCACTCAGATAATTTTGCCTCTTCTGCTCCTTTTTTCCTAAAAGAGTACTGTTAGTGTCCAAAAAAGCATGTTTAAAATGATCCCATTCTTCCTCAACTTCAATAGTAAGCAAACCATGACTGTCATAATGACTAAGTAACCTATCATGGTAAGCTTTGGCTATAACTGGATCTTTCAGAGCTTCAGTATTAAAAGTAAATTGTTTAACCCTAGCACAACACTTTTTAAGTTTAAGTTGCAACACACTTTTAACAAGGTAATGGTCAGATCCAATTTCAGCTCCCCTATATGCCCTGGTATTCCTAACAGAACTAGCCCATTTGCTGTTAATTAATATGTAATCAATCATATTCTTATGCAGCCCATCAGGTGAAACCCATGTGTACTTATGTATGTCACGGTGTGTGTAATAAGTGTTAGTTATTCTGAATCCATTGAGTTTACTTACCTGTAGGAGACGTTGCCCATTGCCATTGCAGCTACCAATACCAAAAGGGCCTATTACTCCTCCCCAAAGGTCAGAGTCAGTACCAACTTTGGCATTGAAGTCACCAAGAACAAGGGTAATATCTCCTTTCTTGACAGAATTCAAAATATCCTGAAGTTGTTCATAAAACCTATCCTTCTCATCCTCATCGACATCCTCAGTGGGGGCATAACAGCAGATAACATTCAAGTCTTTAACGCTTGTCTGAAATTTTGCTGTAAGAAACCTTTCATTAATGCACTCATATCCTAGAAGAGCATCGCTAGCGTGTCTGCTGAGAAGCAGACCCACGCCTTGGTGATGCTTATTGTCATCCCTCCCTGAAAAGAGAAATTTAAGATTATTTTTAAGAATCTGACCTTTATCTGTCCATCTGGTCTCTTGCAAGCCGAGAATATCTAAATTATAATGGTGGAATTCTTGTGTGAGGATATCAAGAGAAAGAGCTCTGTGCAGAGTCCTCACATTCCAACTACCTATGGAGAGAAAGTGGTTAGTGGGATGTTTAAAGAAACTATGTTTATTGAGAGAGGGAATGCCGACAATATCAAACAGCCCCCTAATCGCAGACATGGGGCAAAGACCCATTCCCCCACTACTAAAGGCTGAAGCCATCTACACTGGAAGATTTCCTCCAACGTAGAATTTGACGATGCCAATAGAAGCAAAGAGTTCAGGTGCCTGCGATGACTTCTGCTCAGGATTATCCACCAGCTGATAAACATATCCTGTGAATCTATTCACTTGGGTCTGTCAACTCACAAACAAACAGAAAACACAGCGGAAGATTTTCCCTCCACAGAAGCCCACCAGTGCAGCAAAATCAGGATCCATAATCAAGCTCAGAGCCATATATCTGTCCAGTCCAGTAGGTTTATATGGTCAGCACCAGGACCCTGTGTGGTTGACCACTCTTCAGCAGGGTAGAAAAAAAAGAAAAGTAGCCATAGTTGTCCAGATCAGTAGGCCACACTAATCTGGCAGCCCTCCCCTTCTGTTCACTTCCACAAGAGAGTATCTCTTTTGAAAGTTACTAACGGTCCGCACCACGAGAAGGTGGGGTCGGACATTAGGTGCTAGGCCTGTCCGGTTCTATGCATCATCACAGGGGATTGGTGCATAGCTCTCCTTCCAGTGACTACCTAGCTACCATTAACAGACTGTTTACTTACCTTATGGAAATCTGAAGCTCTGTTCTATGCGCTCTTAAGGTTGAAACGCCCATTAACTAAGACAATGAGGAAATCGACTGCCAAACCTGGTGGGCAAACAACGACTGACAAGCGAGAAGCACCATAACACCGCCTCCATAACCTTAGTTGTGTTTACAAGGCAAGCTGGGTCAATTGCTTCATGGGCTCCCATAAAACTCTGCTTACCATCAGTACAGAACAAGGTGTTCGTGACTTGTTGGACCACGACTTTTTTCCAATCTTTGTTACGGTGTTTCTTACACTACTGTAAGACGAACTTTCCAGTGCTTCACAGAAATCAGTGGTTTCTGTATAGGCATGCGACTGCTAATACCAATCCTCTTCAATTTCCTGCACATAGTTCACTGAGATATGGGTCGGGAACAGCTTTCATTGAATGCTTTGGTTTATTGCTGCACACAAAGTCCTGTTTCTCCATACAAGCCTTCTCAGATGACTGCAACTCGTTCCTGACAGATTGTTACCACTTCACATGTATGCCTCTTATTCAAGCAATGTGGGTTATTTTTCCACTGATTAAAAACCCAAGATATCTCATTTTCTGAGAAACCAGTCAGCTCTGCTATTTTTAAAATCATTGGTCCAGCCAGACAGGCACCCACAATAAGCCTTTTCGAACCCTGAAAAATCCTTTGTTTTTCCCATTGTGATCAACAATAGTGGTGATTACTGATGAGCAGAAGTCTTAAATAGTTGCCTAGATCACATGGTGAAGCATGTGACCACATATTTTGCATATACGCTGCACAAGTGATGTTTACGTACATCTGCATAAAGGTTTCTAATTCAGTGGCTGGTGTGTATGTAGTTATTATCATATTATAGTTCCATTCTATCATCTTAACTAATTTGCATATTAATTTTAATCACCAATTGTGACATTTTTAAATTGTTGCATTGATATCATCAATCATTTACCTTGATTATTTTAGATGCAATTTTCTTGTAAAAGAAATACTTCTGAATTTCTTTATATCAGGATGTTATCAACTTGCATTGATTGTTTATCAATAGATAACTGCAGTGTTAATTTGATACACCGATTGCATGAAAAGCATACTCTTTGTTTTAATGTGATCTGTGTTTTTCTTCTTTGTAGTCACTAATCTCAATTGATGCATTTTATTTTTGACAGATTAGACTACATTAAGAGAGCTATAATTTATGTAGATTAAATTATTAGCAAGCATTATGTTAAAACTTTAAAAATAAATAAACCAGGTGGTAGTAACAACTTTTTGAAAACAAAAAGTAAGTTAAAATACTTGTTCTTTAGTATGTAGCTCTGTGCAAAATTATACAGAGGAAGAAAGTCAAGTTTTTTGTTCCTAATAATTATTTGAAATTTATATCTTTGAAATTATTTTATATTTGTGTAATTTTATTTTTTTGTACTAAAATGCAGCTCCAGGAAATGTTGCAGAAAATGTAGTTTTGGAGCGAGAAAGTGAATCTACAATAACATTTGTGGAAGGGGCAAGAGATGCTTACCTAGGTTACATCACATTAAAAGTACGTGGTTTTCCGGTGTTGTTTCATATTTTCTTTTTCTATATATTTAAATTCTGCACTAGATTATCACAGAGTAGCCATCTGAATCATGAAAGTTAATTATTGTCACTTTTGAATTAACATGTAAGGTTGAGAGAATAAAAATAATCCTACAGGTAAAAATTAACCACGTTATACCATATAATTTCATCACTGAGCTTTATAATGGAAAGTTTTCAGAGATAAGCTACATAAAATAAGATGCTGAATATTTTATAACTATTTGAAACATCTAATCATAAAAATGTGCAATATAAGTAATCTCTTTTTTATATTGTAGTTTACTCCTGACATAACATCTTCTGTACCACATCACAAACATTACTGTCTTGAAGTTACAGAGAATTGTTCTCCAACTGTTGACCATTGTATCATACGCAGTACATCAGTTGGTATGTTTATTTATTGATTTTTTTTAATATAATTACCACCTGTACATAGTATTAAGCCTTTACTAATAATTTCCACTCTGTAAATTGATTCAAATATTTAGAGGAAAAATTGTCTTGAGCCGGGTGGGATATGAACCCACGACCTCCTGATAATGTCAGGTGCTCTGGACCACTGAGCTACCAGCTGCCAATCAAGATCTCCTCTAACTGATGTTATGAACATTCTCAACCTACTTTCCTAATATGTAGGGAGTGTTCAGGCAATCCTGCCTCAAGCGGCTTTTTAATGCCTTTTCTTAGATGGAATGCATGTCTTACGAGTATGCAATATACAAATAATTATTATTAAACTCGACTCATTAAGTATCCACTAATAATTTTCACATTAAGTATCCACTAATAATTTTCACTCTGTAAATTGATTCAAATATTTAGAGAAAAAATTGTCTTGAGCCAGGTGGGATATGAACCCACGACCTCCTGATAACATGTCAGGTGCTTGATTGGCGGCCGGTAGCTCAGTGGTCCAGAGCACCTGACACGTTATCAGGAGGTCATGGGTTCGTACCCCACCTGGCTCGACAATTTTTCCTCTAAATATTTGAATCAATTTACAGAGTGGAAATTATTAGTGGATACTTAATGAGTTGAGTTTAATAATAATTATTTGTATTAAGCCTTTTTCATATCTGAATCATATGGATAATCAAGTTAATACTTGCAAAGTATGCTTATTAAATAAAAAATGTATTCTGAGAGATAAGCATTTTTCAGTCATAAATACAGGGGAAAACATTTACTTTAAGCACTTATTATAATTCCACCAGCTTATAAAGTGGCAGGGGTGGCTCAGTCAATAGCATGTCAGTCTCGTAATCTGTAGTTCCCAGGTTTGAGTCCCAGCTGGGTCAGTGTTGAGATTTATCTCTGCAAAACTCCAAGCCCTGCTCATGGTCAGTAGGGAATACCGATGGGCTTAGAAAGGCCGCCATCTGTCTATCAGATGGGACATTAAGTTGTGGCCCCATGTGCAGTAGAGCCATACCCTGTGCATGTTAAAGAACATGCTGGATGGCCTTGATGGGAGGCTACTATCTCTCCTAATAGCTGTCCAGTGGGTCCCTCTCCCCAACCTTCTCTGAGTCCCTGTGGTTTTCGTTACCAGCCATTTGGCCCATTGCGTCCAAAAAAGTCGCTCAGAGGTAAAACAACCCAAACCAGCTGTGAAATTTGAAAGTTTTCCAGTACATTATAAGCTGTTTATAGCTGAATGTGTAGCTTTAACCAATTTTGGTGTCCATTTTGCTACTGAACATGTTATACCTGCAATATGAAGGATTCATAAGTATTCCTGCCCACTGTTGTTATACTGCTTTCTATATCACAAATCTTAGCAAATTGAGTAGAAACAGCAGTCAGAGTTATTTATGCACTAAAAATTCCATTTCAGTAAAAAATTATTTGGTACAAAATAATTGCTTTGTAATGAAAAAAATCAAGATTTTTAGCAATAAAAGTTTTCATATATATATATACAGTATAATAGTATATATTGATAGTGTAATGTGAAGTATAAATATGTAAATTTTAGAAGGCACAGGATAGAATTATAGGATTTAGAAGTATGCTATTCAGTTTGAACTTGCCCCATGTAGGAGGAGTAGATGAATTAATTCAGAAATGTGTGTGCAGTGAGTTATTAGACATTTGGCTACCACAGGCAAAGAGGCCCTAGATAGGGTATCCTCACAGATTTATACAATATATTAAACTCTTGTACTTCTTTGGCAAGGATAATTTATTTTATGTCACATGTCAGTTCAATAACACTAGTGCTGAAATATGAGAATTATTAGAACCAACTAGGGAGGTCGTGCAAAGAGGTTTACACTAGGGCTGCTTATTGTATAATTTATGAAAAGTAAAATGTTCAGAATCTGTTTTATACTCTATTTAACCCTGAATATATATAGTATTATGAAAAGTTAAAGAAATTTGTGACTGTCACAGGAAGTAGTTTCCATCAATTGTATCAATTCTCCAGAAATTCAAAGTATGTTAATCTTGAGAAATATCTGCTTCTTAAAACAGGGATGGCCAACTCAAAAGTTACCTAAGGTTCACTTTTCCAAAATTTGCAGACCTGTAGGCCAGATTTTATTAATACAGTGGACGTTCATTATAGCGCTGCTCGCTATACCGCGCACTCGGTTATAGTGCTGAGATATGTTCGCGATAAGTTCAAACATGTTTATACAGGTCCGTGCGGCGTTAGTGAGTATCGCATTTTATTGTTACTGCGTATTGAGTAATTGTGTATGTATTGAGTTCCTGCATGTATTTTGAATAGTGTTTAATTATTGTATGCATGATGAGTAAAAGAAAAGCTTACAGTGTGAAAGAAAAGCTTGACATTATTGCTAAAGTAAAGAGCGGAGTTTTGAAAGCAAACATAAGAAGAGAAAGGAACTGTAAGGGGTTGGATGGCAGAGGAGACAAAACTGAATTCATTTGTTGATAAGCTTGACCAAGATGCTGGGCTTACTCGAAAAAAGACAAGGAAAAAATGAAAATGTTGATGATTGCCTCTATGCATGGTTTGTGCAAAAAAGAACCAAAGAAGCAATAACAGCCATGGAAACTGTTATAAAATGGGCTGAATCACAAGAAAATATTAACAGTGTCAGATTGTTGCAATTAGCATCTTTCAAAAGGGAAATGATACAGAAGTTATCAAAAAGCAAACAAATAAAAATTACTCACTTTTTTAAGTGATGTTTTATAATTGAAATGATGTCGAATACATAGATTTTAGTCAAGTTATAGATAGTGTTTGTTTTTACATATTTTCAAGCGTACCTTATGTACGTAAATAAAATAATAAATATATGTACTTATTAAGATGTATAACTATGTTATGTGAATTTTAATAAAACACTTAATAAATAAATTGGTTTTTTTATTAAAATACATAATATATATAGTTGATGGGATGTTTCAGTATATAGCTCAAATCGTTCTGAGTAAATTTATTGTGTCGCCACCGCGCCGCTCGGTATAACGCGGGTGTTGTTTCCCTCCCGACATGCGCGTTATATCGGGGGTCCACTGTACATATAAGTAAAAGTGCACAGACATAAAAAAATATTTATTATTATATTGTGAGGACATGCAAACATAGGTATTTTCTAGTAAGTGATGTAGTTATAATAAACCAAATCAATTAGAGACATTTAGCATGTTTTTTGACACAGTTTTGTTTGCTGTGTATTGATTTGGCAAAGGCAATATGTTGGACTGAAAGACCTGGTTTGTCCATTTAGCTATCTCTGACTTAAAATATTTTCAGACACTGAACTTCGTAAAAGTATATGTCTGAAACTTGAATGACCATATACAATCAATCAACTGTACTATGCAGACAAAAAAATGAAGGCTCTAATCAGAACTTAAAAAATGAGCAGTCACCTTGCAAGTCTCAACAGGGTTCAACAAACCCACCTTTCAAATTGCAATTGAATTTATCCTTTTCTATATTCATACGAAAGTGCATTCATTTTTCTTGTGTAATAAAATCACAACTGGCAATAACATTTAGCTCTTATAAATAAAGAACTTCTACCAAAGATAATTATTGGGTCAAAATTGCATGGTCTTCAGAGTTTTGATATTGTGCACCAGTTGCACTGCAATTCGTTGCATAGACCATCTTGCTTCATATATACCTATGATGCAATCTCACTCAAACTCACTGAGTTCATTAAACATTCATCTATGAAGTACAAATGGCATTACCAGTCAATGATAACCAGACTTGTGGGTAAAGTTTGGTTTCTTTAATCTACACTATCCATTTTCCCACAATGACAACCTTCTCTACAACTAATGGAATATGTGTCATCCACACATTTGAACAGTTTCATCATAACCATTAAAAATTGTTCGAAAAGGAAACACTATAACTCACAGAATCAGAGTCAGCATTTATCATCATGATAATTAAGCTATATATCTCTTATAAAGAACAGTAATTTATACTGCAATGTTTCACATGTGTGAAGTATATGATGAGTGTGTTAATTTTTCCTTCAATATTCCGTTAAGGTTTTGTAACACAAACTTTTTACTCATTAACAAGCATATTCAAAATAGTTTAACATATTTATTACCACTTTTAGCATATTTATTAACCCTTAAAGTGCCAGATTAATTATCACTTTTGTACAACATGAAAATTTAAAGACCTACAGAATTTTATCCTTAAATAAGTAACTGACAGAACTAGGCATATTACTGTATACAATGCATCAGCTGGGTCAGCGTTGAGATTTATCTCCGCAAAATTCCCTGTCCTGCCCACGGTCAGTAGGGGACACCGATGGGCTTGGAAAGGCTGCCATCCGTCGGATGGGACGTTAAGCCGTGGCCCCGTGTGCGGGAGAGCCATACCCTGTGCACGTTAAAGAATACGCTGGATGGCCTTGACGGGAGGCTACCATCTGTCTCCCAACAGCTGTTCCAGTGGGTCCCCTCCCCCAACCTTCTCTGAGCCTTCGGGGTCCATGTGACCTGGCCATTTAGCCCATGGTGTGCAAAAAAGTGCCGCTCAGAGGTAAAATAACCCAACATTAAAGAACACACTGGATGGCCTTGACAGGAGGCTACCATCTGTCTCCCAACAGCTGTTCCAGTGGGTCCCCTCCCCCAACCTTCTCTGAGCCTTCGGGGTCCATGTGACCTGGCCATTTAGCCCATGGTGTGCAAAAAAGTGCCGCTCAGAGGTAAAACAATCCAACGTTAAAGAACACACTGAATGGCCTTGATGGGAGGCTACCATCTGTCTCCCAACAGCTGTTCCAGTGGGTCCCCTCCCCCAACCTTCTCTGAGCCTTCGGGGTCCATGTGACCTGGCCATTTAGCCCATGGTGTGCAAAAAAGTGCCGCTCAGAGGTAAAACAACCCAACCCAACGTATACAATGCAATTTGTTAATCTTCGTGTTTAATTTTTTTTAATTTTGAAAGGGAAATTTCTTTTTTGCAAAAATATAAAAACTTGCTAGTTGTAGTAGTTGCAAAGTCCTCTGAGAACTATAATGGCTTCCAGCACTTTAAGGGTTACTGGGTCTTCAAGTCACAAATTAAACACAAATTAATTTGTCTTTTTATAACATATAATAATGTCGAAAGTGAACCAAGCAGATTCTATTGGTAGATTAAGTGTTAAGCTTATTTTAGAATTAGTATATATTACAATGAATTATAAATCTGAACTCCATTGCTTTTTATTCCAGTTGGTGCGGCAGTATGTGTGAGTGGGAAGGGTGCTGAACCAGTCATTAGGCATTGTGACATAAGTGATTGTGAAAATGTGGGACTGTATATAACAGATTATGCACAGGTATTTATGATTAGTTTTTCATTAATAACTTGTATATTTTTGCCCCAGTATAATCTAGAGGTATGAATATACTTATAGATTAAGAGATACAACATTAACATTGAATTCCAATTCTGCCAGCATTAAGGTTTCCATTTCACCTTTCGGTAGTGAAATATACCTCAGAGTCGCAAGTTTCCATCTGTCAAAGAGTTTAATGTGTCCATAACTGGAAAGAATCCTGATTAATTTTTACGTATTATAAAATTATACAAATTAAAGGAAGATTAAAATCGATGTAAACTAATGGAGAAACATCTGCAGAGATTTGCATAACAAGCAATACTATCCTAAGAAATGAATTTACCATTCGCCTTTTTAACTTTTAAATATTCCTGTAGGTGTAATGTAAAGACCACCAATCTTAAAAACATGCACATCCTTAAAATGCTTGAAAACCAGTGAAGTACTTTTTAAGTCATTGGTAACATGTGCCTTCTGTACATGTTAAATAACTTTCTAAATTGCTGTTGTTTTTATTCCATTGGACAGTAAATAGTGCTGCATGGGCAAAACAATATAAATCTATTAATTTATAATATGCTGAAAATTATATATTGCTTATTCCCTGAGCAAAAGATATTCAAGAGATACTGTGATGGAAAATACAAGCATAGTGGAATCTCAGTTTTCAAGTCCCACTCTTTCGACGCAGTGTGCTGCAATAAAGGTCATTTTCTCTGTTGCTTACTATGTCTTCTCTCTTTTTAATTGTGCATGAGTCATTGTGTGCATATGTATCTTTCAAGTATTCCTCTTTCTTTTTAGATGTATTAAGTTTTGTTTATTGTTTTCTAGGTGTATTAAGTTTTTTTCTTACCTGTATAAAGTTTCTTAAGTTTTGTAACATACCATAACAATGAATTTTATGTTTTTGTAGGGAATATATGAGGAAAATGAAATAAGCAGGAATGCACTTGCAGGTGTTTGGGTTAAAAATCAAGCAAACCCCATCATGCGCAGAAATCATATCCACCATGGACGAGATGTGGGAGTTTTTACCTTTGATAATGGATTGGTAAGAAAATAGTTATATTAAATTATTTTAAAAAAATTTACCCAACAGTATCACTGTTAATGATAACTAATTAGGAGTATTTGGTTAACTGTCCTTACGTGAAGTAATTGAAGCACTCTGATGCCCTAATATTATATTAAAATAACCTGTAATGGTTATAAGATACGTTCTAACGTAAAGAACCAAAATATTACTAGGTTTGCCAGTCAAGGATGAAACTCGCCTGACAATGGCATCTGCCTAGTCATTATGCCATTGCTGAACAGAACTGGATGGTACTGCTGGCAACTGGGTTGGGTGTCTCAGTCAGTAGCGTGCCAGGCTTGTAATATACCATTCTCAGGTTCGAGTCCCAGCTGGGTCAGCGTTGAAATTTATCTCCGCAAAATTCCCCGCCCTGCCCACAGTCAGTAGGGGACACCAATGGGCTTGTAAAGGCCATCGTCCGTCGGATGGGACGTTAAGCCGTGGCCCCGTGTGTGGGAGAGCCATACCCTGTGCACGTTAAAGAACACACTGGATGGCCTTGACGGGAGGCTACCATCTGTCTCCCAACAGCTGTTCCAGTGGGTCCCCTCCCCCAACCTTCTCTGAACCTTCGAGGTCCATGTGACCTGCCATTTAGCCCATTGTGTGAAAAAAGTGCCAATCAGAGGTAAAACAACTGAACTCAACACAGACGAAATCCAGGCTGTGATCTTAACAACAGAAAGCATTTCAACTGTGTGACTACACAAAGTGAAAGCTTATTTATGAATTCATGTGTTAAGTCAAAATCAAATTATGTATTCATCTGTCCATCCACACAGTCAATGCCAGATCAGGGAGGGGGGTCCAATGTTCCCATGCATCCCACTATTTTTTTTTTAAGATCCGGTGTAGCAAGGTGATGCTGGGGTCCTCACCCTTTAAAAATATTTTTTACGCACAGAAATCAACTCACGTTCATTTGGAATGCTTCCAAAAATGTATTGAGCAAGGACCCTTGTTCGCCTGATCCATTCAAGCCATGGTTGCTACACCCCATACATACATACAGGGTGATTCAAAACTTATCATTCAAATTTTGTGGGGAGGTAGGGAATACGTCAGGAAACCGATTTCACGTAGGAAAGTATGTCCGCAAACGTCATCTACATGAACAAAATGGACAAGTAAACACAAGGAAACAGTACAGTTAAGTGGTAACGAATGTGACTTTTATTCCAATGAGGTAAAGTACAGGTTCACAGTAGGTGCTCAAAATTGCGACCATTTACACGGACACAGGATTCACAGCGTCGTTGCATTGACCGCCGAACATTTTCAAAAACGCCTGGCATATCACGGACAATGCCTGCGACGGCCACTATTCGTGCAACAAGGTCCATTTCACTGTCGACGGGGGTCTCGTACACATGGTATTTCATGGTCCCCCACAAAAAGAAATCCATGGGCGATAAATCAGGTGACTTGGGTGCCAAGCGATCGGTCCACCTCTACCGATCCATCGAGCTCCGAATGTTCTGTTCAGGTAATCACGCGCAACAATTGTGCTATGGGCTGGAGCCCGTCATGTTGATACCACATATCTCGGCGGATATGCGCAGGAACAGCGCCCAGAAAAGTCGGTAATACTGTCTCGAGAAATATTAGGTATTTCCGGCCGTCCAATCAGGGCGGTAGCAAGTCAGGTCCCAACAAACAGTCACCAATGATTCCAGCCCACACATTTATGGCAAAACGATGTTGCACAGCGTGACTTCTCGTACCATGTGGGTTGTCGTAAGCCCACACATGTGAATTGTGTGTATTGAACACACCTTCACGACTGAATGAAGCTTCATCTGTAAAAAGGACAGAAGCTGGAAAACTGGGGTCCACGGCACCTTTCTGCATGAACCATTGTGCAAATTCCACATGCTTCGGATAATCGTCAGGATGCAGTAACTGCACCCTTTGCAGATGGTAAGGATGCACACGTTCCTCGTGCAGTATCCGCCACACTGCTGACTGAGAGACCCCAAGCTGCTGAGCAATAGCTCGTGTGCTGGTATTCGGATTATCTTCGATGGACTGTAGGACTTGTTCTGCGACGTTGACAGTCCGCGTCAGTCGTCTTCTCCCCGTATCCTGCATGTTGCTGCACAGTGAACCATGTTCGCGCAGATTGCGATGCACACGTGCAAACATTTGATGCTGCAGTATTCTTCTGTTGGGGTATCGGTCTTCGTAAACTTGCCTAGCTCGGCGGCCGCTTTCACCAGCTGCCCCATATGCGAGATGCATATCCTCTAGCTCTTGATGCGTAAAACGATTCATCTTATCACTAGTAAGTCACTGTTGACACTGATGACAGCGGGAGTGGTCGGGCGAGCTGTACACCGGTTGGGTACACACATTGCCCTCTACATACGCATGCGTACATTTGCGGACATACTTTCCTATGTGAAATCGGTTTCCTGACGTATTCCCTACCTCCCCACGAAATTTGAACGATAAGTTTTGAATCACCCTGTATATGCATGCATAACACAAAAAAATGTGTTCTCATCTATGTGCAATGACATCAATTAGAGAAATTATTCATTTGCATAACTGAATTAGTAAAACAACTAAATAAAGGTACTTCTATTTCATAAAAATATATATTAGTGAAATGAACTGTTTTATGCCCTACTTCATTCAAATGCTTCTAATTCAATAGGGGTAATGGTGACTCAGTCGGTAGCATGACAGGCTCATAATCTGCAGTTCCCTGGTTCGAGTCCCAGCTGGACCAACATTGAGATTTATCTCTGCAAAACTCCCCACTCTGCCCACAGTCAGTAGGGGGGCTTGGGAAGACTGCCATCCGTCAGATGAGACATTAAGTCATACCCCCGTGTGCAGGAGAGCCATACCCTGTTCACGTTAAAGAACACGCTGGATGGCCTTGACATGAGGCTACCATCTGTCTCCCAACAGCTGTTCCAGTTGGTCCCCTTCCCCATCCTTCTCAGCCTTTGGGGTCCTTGTGACACGGCAATTTAGCCCATTGTGTGCAAAAAAGTGCTGCTCAGAGGTAAAACAATCCAACAACTGCTAGTAACCAATTAATTCATTCAAGACAGCTGCCATATATGCACAATTTCAGGAGGCTACTGTTGCAGGCCTGGTGCCCTACTCTTTATGTTTTAGTTATACTTTATGGACCTATTACCTATGAATTTTAATGAATATATTTTTCTGCAGTACAGCTGTCATTCATGTACATGATTCTTGACTTATTTCCTGGTTGCATATCATTACTTTTATGTCTAATGTTTGCCTCTTGTAGACTGAGTGCTATGCTTTTGAGTAATCATGCAAAATATCAACCATACATGCAAAATCTTCAAGCAGCAAAGAGCCACATAGTACATTTTGTTCTTCAAGCATATCTGTAATGAGCAACAGTTTCTATAGTTGAAAAGCATTAAGGGTCTATTAATCTAACATTATTATACCACTTTATTCTCAGTAGATTCCTATTCCTTGCACCTTTAGGAACATTGTTCATAGTTCTATTATTAACTTTATTACCCTCTATGTTATAACATAGCCAAACCAATTCAAAGTCTGTAACAAGATGCTGTACATAAGTAGTCAATAACTTGTATGTCAAATGTCATAAAATTAAAAGTTTTAGAAAAATAAAAGCAAATGCTCATTCTTAGTAGCTGATAATTTTATTGTTATTTTGCAGACTAATAATAATGAAATTAGAAAAAGGTCATGCTAAAATATATTTTATTGTCAGGCATAATAGTATTGGCAAATTGAAACCCATGCACCAAATTGAACAAAAATTTAAGTACTGTTTTCAGTCAATTTTTGATTGATGTGATTTTTAAAAACATGTAAATAGCTACTTTTTTAATCGGCACCAACAGTAAATGCATTTTGTTGATACCATTTACAATCTCAGTTTGATTTGAAACATTTAAAACTAAATAAATAAGATAAAATTTATCATCAGTCATCCACTTACTCTGACAAATCACCATTGTAAATCACTATAGATATGACCTATGTGAGAAGGGCTAGACTTAGATGAAAAAACAACATAAATGCTCATTCTTGAGATTTTGATTGAGCTCCCTTTGCACTAGGTTAATTTGCTAACCATATTCATAACTAATATTTGCATAATCTATAGAATTCAAGATTATTTTATGGCAGCTGTCGTAGTAAAATGTTATTTTTGTCTAAATTAGCTGCTTGAGGGAGTATTTATTATTATTTATATCTACCTTTTTTTTCCCCCACAACTATTTATATCTGTAGCAGTAATATGTGCTCTTCTGCTTAATGGCAATTAAATTAAACTTCTTATTTATTCTCACTACATTATTAATGCCTTTTACTTTTTCTCACTGTAACATTTATTCTCCCAGGGGTATTTTGAGGCCAATGATATCCATAATAATAGGATTGCTGGCTTTGAAGTTAAAGCTGGTGCCAATCCAACAGTTGTACGATGCGAAATTCATCATGGTCAGACTGGTGGAATATACGTGCATGAAAATGGCAGAGGTCAGTTTATCGAAAATAAAATTCATTCCAACAATTTTGCTGGTGTGTGGATTACATCTCATAGTAATCCTACAATAAGGTAGGTTTATTTATTTTTCATTTTTATTTGCTACTGAATTAACTAATAAAGGTCTGTTGTTTGTAATCTTGCATTTTTTCTTTTGCCATTATTTTGTAAGCAAGTTTTAGTCTTAACCAATGAAGTTTGCATGAATAAAATTAAAGGATTTTGTATCTGTACCTGTTGGATTAATTAACAAATGTAATAAATGTCAGTATTCATGGCAAGGACACTAATCAGTTGCCATCAGTGATATTCTACTATACTCAGACGTGTGCATCTATTACAAGTCATCAACAACATGCAAAATAGTGAGATTATGCATTTGATTTTTCTATAAGTCAATGTTCCTAGATTCTATAGTTACTTTAAAACAGTAAAAAGGAAGAATTCATGAAATTTTCAAGTATTCACATATAGGTGTGTTTTTTTTTTACACTTCTCGAGCAGTATCTGGATATATCCTTAATACATTCTGTATGTTCCTATTTGTATGAAGTTGTATCCACAATATCGTATTTACTGCTTGTGGGCTTATAAAATATTCAGAAAAGGTTTGAAAAAATAATTTGCATCAGTAAAGGTAACTACTAAAAGATTCATTTTGTAAACTGCTCCAGTGAAATTGCAAACTTTATTTATTATTACTGAAATGTATATTACACAAATGTATGAACATTTTTACCTTTTGTTTTAGGCGTAATGAAATATATAATGGTCATCAAGGTGGAGTCTATATATTTGGAGAAGGAAGAGGATTAATAGAACACAATAACATATATGGTGTGTATTAATTGTCTTGATTTCACTTTATATAGTAAAGTCGTTTAGCAAACTTTCTGGGGGTTCTTTTTTTTTTCCCATTAATTGGAACGTCATTATAAGGAATTGGCTGAATTCAGTTGAAGAATGCATAAGATTAACTTCAGTAAGTTTATGAACATGCCCAAAAAAGTGGTAGACATTACATACATGGTGCTATTAGTTCTTTTTCCACTGTTGTGCTATTTAACATTGTCTTGTAATTTTATATAGCCACTGAGTTCTTTTAGGATTTGAAATTTTTCTTTTTTTAGAAGTGTCTATTCCTAAAATTGGTTTCAATCATGATTAATGAAGTTGTTTCCATCAAGCATTGTAAATAAATTTCTCATTACTGATTTTTTATATATATATTTTTTATTATTCATATATGTTATACAATCAAGGTAAAATCTCATATGAAGTGCTAGATTGTTGTCAAAGCAATTACAATCCATATGGCCTCATCAGTAGTAAAATATATCCAATTTGTATTAGGATCAAAAGATTCTCACTAAGATTCCTATGTTGAAAATATTCTTGCATAAGTGGGTAATGGTACATTTTTTGCTGATGTATTCAGTAAAGGAAGTGAAATGCCGTAAAAAATAATATTAAATTAATATAATTATATTTGGTGTTAATCAAAATTTTCAGTTTTTCTAATATCATATACAGTTAAAAAGCAGTTGTTGATTTCTGTAGTTTTAGCTATGGGCATTGAATTAAATATTAATCTTTTGCATTCATTGTTGCATATTATCTTAAAGAATAGAGCATGCAAGTTCCAGAAAAAGTAAGATTGTGGTGAAATTAGCCTCCAATAAGGGGCTTCCTACCCAGAACTAACCATTTTTAAAGCTTCCTTATCTGCTGTAATCTCTGATTCCTGAGAGCCCAAAGACACCAACAGACAGGTATTGAAGGTGCAAATATAATGGCCCAGAGCAGGGATCCCAGACACTACAGAAACGTAAGCCCACCAGACAAAAACGCACTTCACTCGTTGCCCCAAATAGTCCCACAAGTTTTTTATGGGACTCAAATCCAGGGATTCGACAGGCCAGTCAAGATGTTTGAAGGCTTCAGAATGCTCATCATGCCAATCCGACACACTTCGAGCCCTGTGCATGCAACAATTGTCATCTTGGAAGACTGGGGTATCCTTTTGGTGTTCATTGTGGAGATGCTGCACGAAAGGCAACATATGGTCATCCAGTAGCTCCATGTAGCCCTTCTGGTTCAAGTGTGACGTCACCGCATCCAAAGGACCCATTTCCCGGTACGTGAAACACCCCCAGAACGTCACAGAGCCTCCTCCAGCTTGAACAGAACCTTGCACACAATCCGAATGGAAGGCTTCATGTGACTTATGATGTACCATCATTCGAGTACAAACAAAAACGTGACTCGTCCTACCAGATCACATGCTTTCAAGAATCAACAGTCCTGTCTTTGTGGCACTGTGCCTACTGTAACTGTGCAGCCTTGTGCACAGCTGTTAACATGGGTCTCTTCATTAAATTAGTCATCTCCCACCATGGTACTCTGCTCCAGATATCCATGGCATGCAGTTCCCTTCGGAGTGTTCATTCGGAAACAGCTTGTTGTAGGCCTACATTGACTGAGAGGAGCAATTCCTACCTCATTGCAAAGCAGTTTGCCTTAACAGTGCATGACACACTGTGGCAATCCCTATTGGTGAGCAGTCTTTCTGCCTCAGTTCTGGCGACGATTAGTGGTGGACTGCAATGTACGCCACTGCTGGAAGACCCTTTGGACAGTATATTTCAACACACTTGCAAAGGCAGCAACTTCTTGTACACTATGCCTTTGGCTTGGACAAACGCAATAACACCTTTTTTTCACTCATTCACATCTTTGGCACGATCCATGTTTCACAGAGCAACTAACACACAGTGGCACAACCACTTCTTGTCACTGTATGAACCCCATAGTGCATGGCACAGCTATTTATAGGACACGTTTATTACTTGTATGTCCTCTGTTGCTGTCAAATGGATGTAACCCTCTTATGGTGGGAGATGACTAATTTTTTGTCCGGTGAGCTTATTTTGGGGGGAGGGGAAGCTAAAAAAAATATATATATATATATCAGAGAGGGGGTGCTTTAAATGCAAATTTTATCATAGATCAGACAATCTTGTTAGCAACCATACCAGTGCATTTATAGGTATAAATGGAATGTAGCACAAATGGAATGACTGTAGTCAGAGGCCATAGCACTAGTACTCCAAAGTTCAAAGCATATGTCCCAGTAACATTCAAGTAGATAAATTCAAATATCTTTTCCCTCTGATTTTACTCTTGCTAACTTGTAAAATGGTTCCACTGTGATTTTAACAGTGCTTGCTATATTAAAGTTAATGTAAAACAATCTGCTTATAATGTATGTTTATTAAGCTGGTTTATTTGTTAATTTCTAGTTAGTTTTTTTAATTAAAATTTCAGTATATTGTTTTTGAAAAACCTAGTAAAATATTATTTCTTATAACAGTTTTATTTTATACATTTGGTTTAATTTAAGGAATATTATTTTTGAACTTTAAGAAGGAGCTTATTTGTAAACTTGAAGAAAGCTGTTGCATTTGGAATAGAAATGTGTTTTGTTTGTTTCTCGCCTACAAGTGAAAATAGTGTCAATCATAAATAAAAAGTTACTATGCATAGCTAAGAATAAGCACAAAATTTTATGAAGAACTTAAGAGTTTTGTGGAGAGCTGACATCTATAATTCATTTGCTCCTCTAGGGGATGTTATTAAAGTATCAAGCTTATGAGTGTTGCTTACATAGGTCACCATTATTTTTTCTGTAATTACGACATTAAATGCTTCTGGAAATTGTATTTTTCCTAATTTGTTTTTGTTAGAATGGTTAAGTATTTACTTCTCTTTTTGTTTCAGGTAATGCCCTTGCAGGAATTCAGATTCGTACCAATAGTGATCCAATTGTTAGATACAATAAGATTCACCATGGCCAGCATGGAGGCATATATGTGGTTAGTATTATCACATTTGAATTTTCTTCAATGGGAATTTTATGTAAAATACAGACATGCAAAAGATGAGGATTTGGATTCATAAGATTGGACCCAAACCATTTCAGTAATTATTACCATTAAATCATTTTCAATTCTTCATGTTATAGTCTGTCATGAATTTTAAATTTACTAATAAATTACCACTTTGAAGTCGATTCAACTTTTAGAGGAAAAATTGTTGTGTACCTGGTAAGATATGAACCCATGACCTCCTGATAACATGTCAGGCTCTGGACCACTGGGCTACCGGCCGCTGATCAAGATCTCTAATTTAGCACTATGAACATTCCATTGTCGCATATAAGTGCTATTCAGGCAATCTAGCCACAAACCGTTTTCTATTTGTCTTGCAGATGGAAAGTATGTCTTACAAGTATACAGATGATAAATAATGAAAGAAACTCGACTTATTTAGTATTTACTAATAAATTACCACTTTGAAGTCTATTCAACTTCATATCCCACCTGGCTCAAGACAATTTTTCCTCTAAAGGTTGAATCAACTTCAAACTGGTAATTTATTCATAAATACTAAATAAGTCAAGTTTCTTTCATTATTTATGAATTTTAAAGTAAGTATAATTTATTCAAGCCCAAATTGATATCTTAATGTTAAACTTATGTCACTGGGTTCTCAAAATATTAATATAAGGTTCACTACCCTCCCATTTTGTTGAAATCTGCTGTGGTACACTTCTATTTATGTTTGTTGCCATCACAATTACGGGTCTCCTTCTCAGTCTCTGGCACAGATGGGTACAAACTATCTGTGCCAGAGACCAAGAAGGAGACCCCTAGCTGTGTTTGTAACAAACATAAATAGGAGTGTACCACATCATGTTATGTTATAATTCATGTACAGGCTGCTAATAACATAACTCACATTGAAAAACATTGATTCAAT
Organism: Ryuthela nishihirai; assembly: GCA_038380435.1. Lineage (NCBI taxonomy): Eukaryota > Metazoa > Arthropoda > Arachnida > Araneae > Heptathelidae > Ryuthela > Ryuthela nishihirai. The sequence goes on from JAWZYU010000037.1 coordinate 460,673, forward strand.
TTTTTTTTGTGATTGAAGTGAAAAAAGATAAAAGTTTTAAACTGTATAAATCACTAATTCCGTTAAAAAAACGATTTTTTTTGGCCCATTATATCAAATTTATCCTTAAATTTAGCTTATTATATGGAACTTGAATAACATGAATATGTAAAATTGGCAGGGCCTTTGGAAAAAACTCGTTCTAAAAACATTTCTTATAATATTGACACTCAGTATAATTGCCTTTTATTCTATAAATTTATATGAATTCCATATAGACTATGTTAATTTAGTAGCTTACTACAAAAAATATTTTTCCTGTAGAAGAAACTAAGTTTTATTTTTGTATTTGCCATACTATACTATCATTTGCTGGATAAAAATTTTTATTTACACTTTTGGATACATTACTTGAGGCAATTACTAGCAATAGTATCAAAAATGGCACAGTCCATGTTATTGCATTCACTATATTATACTACTGTTTTATTTGCTTCAAGGCTATCACTAATATTTGTCTAACACTATTGTATTACTCCACATTCTCAGTGGCATTGACTGATAGTTCAATAACAGAAGCATCAATTTCTGAAATGTATTCAGTTTGCCTTGTTCTCAGAAGTTCAGAAAGGGAACTATGATGTGAGATCATTGAGGAGTTATGAAATATATATTCCTGTTGATTAGTGGTATATGCTGAGAAACAAGGTATTTACTGCATGAGAATTTGTTTTAATTGAAAAAAAAAATGAATCGGTAGGAGTGAGGCTTAAATAGACCTTAGTTAAAGGTTTGTTACATAATGGTTTTCATGTAACCGCATTTGACTTTATTTAGAGTTATAGTTGAACCAAGCAAATAACTGAACACAGTGGATGTAAAAAAAAAGAGTACCGAGTATGAATAAGGAAGCAAAATTACAATAAGATCGTAATGTATTGTAACTTTCTCCGAAATATATATTTTTTTGTGTTTGTAGCATGAAAAAGGCCAAGGTCTTATAGAAGAAAATGAAGTATATGCTAATACATTAGCAGGTGTATGGATTACAACAGGAAGCATTCCCGTCCTTAGGCGAAATCGAATACATAGTGGAAAACAGGTAGGGGGATAAAAATCAGTAAATTTTTCTTGTTATCCATACATTGGTGAAATTGCAATTTTTTTACCATCTTTTTAAAATTCTGTAAAGTTTACATATTTACCATTCGCTTGCAATATTTGTATTAAAAATGTCTTTGTTTTGTTGCTCTCAAAAGTTTTACTTGATTAATTTATCGCTGCCATTTCAATTGATTTCTGTTTTACTTCTAATAATAGTTGACAAATTGTTTTGAGGAGAAATTAAAAATAGCCAATTCCATTAGCTCTGGTGCTGCTACTGAGCAGTAAATGATAGTTTATCACTTGTTTTTGGAAGCCTTCTGCATTACCTAATTATATTTCTCAATTAAATGTTCTTTTGTTATGTAACATGGTCTAAAGTTGCTTTCTTTAAAAGATAAACTCAATACTTAAAGGTTAAATTTGTAGAATTTTTTTTTGCATTAATTTCAGCAACAAAAATGACATGCTGAAATTAACCATTTAAATACAACTTAAACACATCATGATTATTGGTTATTAAAAATCTTTTGTCTTCATTTCACCTCTCACTGCTTATACCCAGAAAATTATTTCAAAATAGGACATCACAAATGTCACATTGTGCTACTGTTTCTGTTAAAATTTTAATTCAATAATCGGAACACAAAACTAGTCAGACTCAATAAAATTATGGAACATAATCAAAATGGGATAGTCCTTTACTAAATTGAATATGTTGGATTTATTTATATGAAAAATTTAAAAACTTTGTTTGGACTTTCACATTTGGATGTCTTATTAAAAATAGAAAAAATTGTTACACATATTTCAGTAATGACAACAAACAATAACAAGTTAGCATCATTTCTAGCATTTTTTGTCACTTCTCTGCACTGCTTCTGGAATGATTTAGCAGAATGGAGTTGGCAACACTAATAAGTGCTTTTATTGTCATTAACCCTTCCAGTGTCCAGGCTGAAAAACAGGTTTCCATCCAGAGGCCAAACTATTTTCTCTCTAGCTCAGCCAAAAAAAACTTAACTTTAGAACTTTTTTGCCAAATAACTAATGAAGGGAATTTTGGCATGTTGTATGCAAAATTAATCAGCATTTAATTCTGGATTTTCTAAAAATAAAGTATAACAAAAAAAATATGTTTTATTTTAATAGGACTTTTTTAGAGTTATGTAGTAAAAAAATGCATCTGGCAACACAAAAATTTATTTAAAAAAAACTAATAGAAATGATTACAATGCACATGAATAGAATGGCTATATATTTCTAAATAACAAAATAAAAATATTTTTTGGTTTTAAATAAATATTTCTCTTGTTTTGCATTTTTTTTTCTCAGTACCATACTTTCAGAAAATTCCAGGCTTTTAGCCAATTGTGCTGAATCAAATAAACAAGTCAACTTTAGAATTTTTTATAAAGTAACCAATCAACAGAAATAAATCATGTTATATATCAAATTAAACAGAATTTAATTGCGAATTTTATAAAAATAAATAATATAAATAATTTTCAAGCATATTGATTTTAATAAGCCTTTTTTATCCTATATATATTATAGTGATATGGTGAAAAAAAAAAGATAGCACTATACAATTAAGGCTTCGTTTTGGAAAACCTGATGAATAAAAATAGTTAAATTATATATTTATAGAAAGGAAATTTCCTCCCGAATAATATAATATTCAACCTGAAATATGATTTTTATTTCTTTTAATGATTCTCTTCAGTATCGTTTGCAAAGTGACTTGGACTTCTCACATTCGTGGGATTTTCTGACCTGGTTATGAAATAGAAAAAAAAAAACTTTCTTGGCTGCTTTTTTTTAACTAAACATTATGAATTTTTTCTTTTGGTGTTGAAATTTGGCAATCTTGGCTACGTGGAGAAAGATTTGTTCACCAAAGCGAAGAAACACAAAAGCATTATGTCTGTGTGGCACAGCCAAGGTACTGAGGAAGGGGCAGGGGTTGCCTTTAAAATCATTGAATATAAACATAAAAACTCATAATTAAAAAAATATATATATATTCTTCTATGGGGGGGGGGTGAAACGTTCACAGTGTATTTAGCGGAGGGGAAGTCTTCCCAAAATTTCCCTCCCACATGACAGTTAATTTTCATAGCAAGGAAATCTGTTTTACTTCCATATCCAAGATATTCATTTTCAGAAAATGGTACAAACTCAAAGTTTTCTACAAAAACAAGAAATAATAAAAGAAAAATTACATATAACCTAATGGGATGTTAAATGAAATATTTGCTACAACTTTTAACTGGCCTTCGATCTAGCATAACTCAGAAAGATCGATAAATGAGCCGTTTGAAAGATCACTAACTAACAGAAATGAATTTGCTTTCATATCCAAGACCTCATTTATTTTCAGAAAATGATACCAGATCAAAGTTTTACTGAAAAATTAATAAATAATAAAACAAAAATTTACGTATAGCCTAATGCGATGTTAAAATATCCACAGCAAATTGTTGGTTGGCCATACGACATAGCATAACTATTAAAAAAATCAATACTTATCGATCGGCCAAAAGATCGCTAATTTCCAAAAATAAATCGACTGAAATGAAAACTAAGGTTTAAATATAAAAAAGTAAGTACTAACTTTACAAAAGGTATCCAATATGCTGGACCAAAACACTTATACAGGGGGTGAGCATTTAATTTGTGGACTAACACCATAAGTACTCATACATAGTGCTTTTTCCAAAGTAACACTAGATGGCGCTGTACATGACTATTGCAAAGGATATGCCAAGGTCATTTGGTGCCGACTGCTGTTGTGTGAAGACTGATTCTCAAGTTGCGTGTCATAGACTTTAGTTCAGAATGTCAGAAATTCAGATGGAACAGTGGTATGTCATTCATTATTGTGTTAGGCGAGGCCTAAGTGCTGCTGCGACTGTTGAAGAGATGAGTGAAGCCTATGGTTATGACTGTTTTTGTAGGTCTGCCATTTTTAATAGCATAAGCGATTCAAAAATGGACGCGAATCTGTTGCTAATGACCCAAGACCTGGCCAGCCTTCTTCCTCAATAACTCCTGAGCAAATCGTAAGAGCCCTGGCAATCCGGAATGAAGACAGACAGTTGTGTTTTTTGACATTAAAGGTGTTCTTGTTACTCACTTTGTGCCTCATGGAACAGCCATGAATAAGGAAGTCTACTCGAAGGTTCTCAGCACCAAACTTTGGCGTGCCATTCGTGAAAAACATTTGGAACTTTCTGGTGTGACTTGGTTTCTCCATCATGACAACACTAGGCCCCATACAGCTAATATTATGCAGCCAGTGATCACTACCATAGGTGCTGAGGTTCTGCCACATCCTCCATATTCCCCGGACTTAGCACCCTGAGATTTTTTCCTCTTTCCGCGATTGAAGAACGCTTTTAAAGGGAAACATTTCACATCCGATGACGAAGCTTGCAGAACCACAATGACAACACTTCACACGCTTTCAAAAAATGGCTTCAAAGACGCTTTTAATGCATGGGTACAACGATTGCAAAAATGTGTGAAGTTCAAGGGAGAGTATTTTGAACAAGACAAACACCAGGAAGATTCAGAAGATGATATTTAATGTAACTTTTTGCTTCTGTCCATGAATTAAATGATCACTCCTCGTAGCACATAGAACGGAGATAGCATGTGTCATCCATCTGCGTCTTGTTTGCCTCAGTGAAGCATGACTAATTAAATGCAGCTGCAACCAGAATTTCTAAGAAGGATGTGTTTACTTCCAGTTTCGATTTTAAGAGTGGGAAAATGCATAGAATGCTGGAAAAAACGATGAAATAACTTGGGAATACTGAAATAGGTTTGTGACAGAAAACAGTGTGAAACAGAAAAAAAATGGCAGTATGTACTTTTTAATTACTTCCAAAATCTATTGTTTTTAAAAATAACAGTTTTTTTTTAATTTGTAGGAGATTTTCGAAAATTTAAGAAAAAATTTGTTGATAATAGTTCAAATCAAACATGTGAGCTTAAATCAGAAGGTTATTTCATCAAATAGGAATGTTAACAAGCAAATCGGCAATACTGTTTAGTGCTTCTAAGAAATGGCAATCAGATGGATTTATAAAATTATTTATGTTGTAGTTTAATAAAATATGCATCAAATTAAAAAATATATTATTTTTGAAGCCTGAATTATATATTTTTATGAGATATATATAATTGCAACAACAATTTTTATTTAAAAAAAAAATCAATTTTTTTTTGTACTAAAAATGGATACACGTCCTTGGCCTCTCAATTCAGATTCTCCAAATGTATACAGACAACATGGATATTGGAAGGGTTAAGAAATAGACAGGGAGTGTGTAATAGACAGTGGCAATTGTTCTTTCATTGGATGTGCTACATTGAATGCAGATGGTACAACCTTTGAAAGGAAGAAATAACTTCAGAATTTCTCATAGGTGCCGAATGAGCAAAAATCTATCTGTGTTAATCATGCTATGAAAAAGGACTGAGTAGCTCTGTAATATATGTTACATATGAACAACAATCATGGGCATGTGTTTACATTAATATAAATGTGTCACCAATGGCAGCTCCCATTGCAAAAAATTTTTATTGGGTGTATACATTTTTTTTTTCTTGCATTCAGGTGATCAGTTTGTTACATGAACCATTTAATAATTCTGATAATGTCACATGGACTGAGTAGTGAATGTGAGATATATGTCCGGTACTGTTCTTGGTAGTTTACATTATAAAGTTTTGAATATGCTAAATAGTGCTATATTTTTTTTTCTCCAGCTTTTAAAAACACTAAAAAATATTTTTAAATAACACCCAGAAAAACATTGGTAAGTGTTAGAGCAGCATATTAGAGGAAATAAATGCATTTATCAGCAACAATTGCAATATAGCAGAAGATTAGGTATTAAAACATTTATATTTTTTGAATGGGTCCCATAAAGATTTCACATTTTTAGGAGGCAGAAAGTAAAGCTATTGGCTTATACTAGCAGAAAATGTTTTTCTATGATATATTTATATTATTTTTCTTGTAGCAATCTATTAAAATGCATTTAACAAGAATAATTACCAATATGAAATTATATATGATGGTTAGATGTGGCTTGTCCTCTTTTTTTTTTATTCAAACAACTCTGCTAACAATTCATTTTTTGTGCCCAGTAGGCCATGGCTTCCTTTCAACAAGTAATGGAAGATTTCTTTAAATATAAAGTTACTTTTAAAGAATTTAATGATCGAAAAACTAACATTAGTAGAGTGTTTAAATAGTTATGCATAAATCAAATGATTTTTTTTACCCTTGATAGGTTGGTGTCTATTTTTATGACAATGGGCATGGACGATTAGAGGATAATGATATCTTTAATCATTTGTATTCTGGAGTTCAAATTAGGTGAGCATACTCATTGTGATTTATTTTGTTCAACTGCTTATTAATTTTAAATCCTGAATTTGTCTAAGAATGAAAATAGAGAGTATTAACAGTTTACTTTCATTATTGGGTAGTTAACAGTTTCCAAAAATAATCTTGTTAATATATTAACATTTATTTTTCAAAATAATATATCCTATTAATAAATTTACTCTGTATCATTGTAATGACCAAAAAATGTAGAGTAAATTTATTAATTTTAAATCAGCACTGTGACTTAAACCACTACCTTTTAATATAACCAATTCCTTTTAGTTCTAAACAATAGTAAAATCATTAGAAAACATTTTTTAGGGGGTAAAATTTAATTCAGCTATATAGGAGTCCATGTGTACTTAAAAACATATTGGTTGCTCTGTCCACACAGTTACTGGCTCCTGGTTCCACTATCATTAATATCAATAATATACATATGATTCCTTGCGAGTTACTAATGATAAGCATTACAATTTTTTATGAAACAAAATCTCTTTCAATTGCAACTCAACTTACTAATTATTCTGTTTTCAATATCTGCCATTTTCCATCCTTTCATTCAAAGCTTTTTAACTATTCCACATATTCTTATCTTTTCACTTATCTTCCTATTGCTTTTCGCTTGTCATTTGTCAGTTTGTGTGTTTGTCAAAACAGTTGTCCACCATATCTTTTGAACTCAGTGGAGAAGCTTAATGACTTGTGTCAAATAAAAACTTGTGATACAAGGAGTGTCATAGATTATAAAAAAATTGACTCCCCGTGCTTTCTCCTCCCCCCCCCCCCCCTGAAAAAGGGGAAATACGAAAACTCTAATGTCATGGGTTGCCTCAAACACAACTCCAGGAAAAAGGGGGAGGTGAATGTAGTCAACCTTTATGAGTCATATATCAAAGGAAAGTTTCTGAATGTAGGTATTTACAGTGACAGAAAAAATATAAATTAATTTAAATATTTAAAAAATGTTTATCTTCCTGTATGCATCCTAAAAAGCAGAAAATAATAAAAATATTAACAATAAATTAATAAAATTTAAATAATTAAATAGTAAAAATATTATAATAAAGCATATCACTGGTACTTTAGGTTTATTTTTCAGGCATCATATATAGAAATAAACATAAAATTTGTATAGGCACCCACAATTTTGTTATAAGTAAGTAAATCAGCTCCTATCTTCCTTTGAGGTGAATACATACTCAGTGACTGATTGCACCATTGGATATGCTTTAGGTTTATTTTCTACTTTTTAGGGTGCATATAGGAAGATAAGTATTTTTTAGATTTTTTAAATTTATTTATATTTTTATTTATCTTTTCTTTTGTCATTTGTCAAAACAACCCCACCATATTTTCCCAACCTGGTGGCTGATCTTAGTTATGTGTACCAAATGAAATCTCATAATGTGCAGAGTCATAGGCTATAGATATTTATTTGTCTTATTTTCTCTCCAAAGAAAAGGGGAAATATGTAAATTATTGTTCTACTATATAAAATGAAAGCTTGTTACATGGGAATGATTCAATCATGTCATAAGCTGCTATATATCAAGGAAAAGTTTGCAATGGGCTGAGTAACATATGGAATACTACTTTGACAATATTGGAATGCATTTACAGTTGATGAGTCAAGATACTGAGTCAAGTTACCCAAGTGCTATGGCAGAATTTAGATGTATTTCAACAAGTCTGCTTCCTTATTGCTGCAGTTGTAATACAATTCTGCTAGTCTTTGCAATAGCAGCATCAGTAAAAGAGAGCATTTCCCAGTCTCATCACAAAAATTAATGATCATTAGTCCAAGATATTAAGATAAATATGTCTTGGATGAGTATATCATTATCAATTTTTGTGCAAAGTTAGGCAGAAGTTCAAGTGAAACTGGAGGTGTTATATGTGGTTTATGGAAACACAGCAGTGGAAACGTCAAGTGTTTTTTAATGACATAAAAGTTTAACTTAAAAAAAAACTTAAAAATGCTACTCATCAAAACCAGATCTGAGGGCCATCTCCCTTTTTTTTTTTGTGATATGAGCCTGCTACTGATGACAACAGAGGAATAAAATATGGCAGAGAAACTGAAGAAGATTTTGATAGTATATTTAGACATGAAATTTTTAACAAAGATGTTCTGTGAATGCAGAAATTGATGATACTCAGAAAATTTTACAGCAATTCTAAAAGATATTTTTAGGAGTAGTTCCAGTGATGTTTTCAGTAGGGGTAATATCTTGTGTCACTGCCTAGCAAGACTACTTTGAGGATAACAAGCCATTATTGTGTGAGTATATAGATATGGTTTCTGCTGGGACCTTCTGGGAACTTTGATATTGGACAGAAAAATAGAAACATTCCCATGTTAAGTCAGTGGAGAGTCATGTTCAAAAAATCTGTAATTTCTACAAATTATAGAAAATTAAAAAAAATACCCTCCCAAGAAGCTGCTTGCCACAGAGGTCTGATAGGAGCCTGTCAGTTTATACGCCATAGTAGAAGGTCTGTGAGGATGGCGGGACCTCAGCAGAAAAACATTAACGTCCATGCCTTGTCTGGGGCTCGAACCCAGATCAGTAGCCAAGCGTGCTAACCGCTTGGCCACAGGACTATATAGATTTAAATCTCATTCAAATCTATCTAAATTGGGTGTTTAAAGAGTTGTGTAAACTCAAATATTTAACAGCAGCAAAGTCAGTCCTATAAGACACTTGTGTAAAACTGACATTATGGAAACAACTATTTGCACAAAATTCTAAAACATACGCTTATTAAATGATTTGAAATAATGCTTTTTCTTTTAAGTTTTAATTAGTTTCTGAGATGAATTCTTATGATTGACATCTCTGCTATTGAATATTCAAACTTCTTTAACTCTTTAAGTATTGAATGGATATTGTTCGAAATCTAAATTTAGATAGTTTAATTGACATTTTATATTTATCTTCAGTCATTTATTTTCATGAAAATTTGTTTAATCAGTTACAGAGCCTGAAATTTGATTCTCCATTGATATAAGATGAGGATGTTCCCAATTTTTTGTTCATTGCCTGTATATTTTCATACCTTATGTAACAGCTCCCTCCCCCAAACCAGGGAACAGGTGTTTTGAGTGAAAAAAATCCCTCATGCTGCCACTAAAAAGCAAAAAAAAAAAATTATTGTTTTTTATTTGTTTTGTTTTTTGTTACTGCTGTTAATAATGCTCTGTGTAATACACTTATTGAGCTATGTTGCATGATGCTGTCTTGCATTTAATATTTTCCCCAGTCTATGCCTTAAAAGTTCTATTTTTCATAGCTTACATAAGCGTCAATAAAACAGTTATTAACTATAAATATCAGTGGTGTCAACCAGTTGTTTCTTACTATGTTTTACCCTTATTTCTGTTCAAATGGATAATAATAATTTTTTATTTGTTTTGCAGGACGGGGAGTAATCCCATAATATGTCGAAACAAAATATGGGGTGGTCAGAATGGTGGAGTTTTGGTATATAATGGAGGACTAGGCATTCTCGAACAGAATGAAATATTTGACAATGCTATGGCTGGAGTGTGGATAAAAACAGATAGCAATCCTACACTGAGGAGAAACAAAATATATGATGGTCGAGATGGAGGTGTGTGTATTTTTAATGGAGGCAAAGGTAAGGTTTACCAATATTTTTTTTAAGAAAACAGATATCTCTGACACAAAGAACAGGGTTAACCTAGGCTCTGTTCCTATATGTTCTAGAATATAATCTGTTAATGTTTAAAATAGATTTGAATATAAAATTTAATTGTTAGATAATTTTGAATATTAACATATTAAAATAATATAAAAATTATGACTTTCTTTTAAATCAATTTATTGTTTAAAAATCAATAACAGCTCCACTGCAAATGATAGTTGTCTGATACTTACGCACTACAGCAGGAGTTTGCAAACTGGGAGATGGCAAGAAGTGAAAATTTTTGTTAATTTTTAATTATGAATTGAAATTATTAACAGGGAAGTTGATTGATGATAAATGAAAGATGGGGAGGCATGAGGGTTTTTCAAAAATCGGAAAAGGGTGTGATGCCTCAAAGTTGGGTAACCTCTGCTCTACCGGTAATAGCAACTCATTAGATGTCTTGAATGAGATTTGAAGTTTTCTTAGACCTTTAGCATTCTAAGATCTGAGATAAAAGTTCTTGTCATGAGTAATGGGAAGCCCATTGTTGGGTTATTTTACCTCTGAGTGTCACTTTTGTGCATACAATGGGCTAAATGACCAGGTCTCAAGGACCCCAAAAGCTCAGTGAAGGTTAGAGGAGGGGACCCACTCCCATTGTAACAGCTGTTGGGAGATAGATGGTAGCCTCTCGTCAAGGCCATCCAGCATGTTCTTTAACATGCACATGGTATGTCTCTCCCACACATGGGGCCATGGCTTAACATCTCATTTGACAGGCAGCGGCCTTTCCAAGCCTTTGGTTCGCCTACTGACTGTGGGCAGGGTGAGGAGTGTTGCACCCATTGTTGGTATTGCTATGTTAGATTATAAAGTATCAAGGATTTCTATTATGAAAGTAATAGTTTTAAACCTGAGCTATTTACATGTTTGAAAGACTAATATTTTAGCTTTCAAATGCATCAGTTGATAAAAGAAAAAAGATTTTCTTTGAATATAGTTGAATAATACACAATTTAGTATCAGAAGACTTGATAGTCAAAAATGATAGCTACCTTTATGTTGTGTCTTGTTGCCACAACTGTTTTTAGATCTAAAAGATTAGGTTTACAGTATTTATAACACTGTCATATTTTACTTCTTTTTTTTGACAAAGTGTCACAAATTTGCTGGTGCTTAATCTTACTGGATACTGCATGGAGGCCTCTTTTATTGGATACAGGTACATGTTATGTCAATAGTAACTCATATACAGAACTCTTTAATTTCTTAAATAACCCTTTTATGAAAAAATGTGATTGAAGATAATGTAAAGATCCAAATCAAATCTATTTCAATGTCTATTTCCAACAATATGCATTCAGTATTTAAAGAATTGCAGAAGATAAAATATTTATCAAGTTAGTTCGTTCCAGAAAAAAGTTAATTCAAAATTGCCAAAAATTAACATAATTGTTATGCAAACTGCTAAAAACACTTATATGTGTTAGTAAAGTTTTGTATAATGGTTATTGCTTTCGTTTTAACTTAGTAAATTTTCAGAACAATAATTTAACACATTGTTGCTGTTAAACATTCCAATTTTCATAACTCTCTAAGTACTGAAGAAATATTGTTCAAAATAGAGATTGAAATAGATGTGATTAAGATCTTTAAATTATCTTCAGTCACATTTTTTTTTTCATGAAAATTTAAAAGTTACTAAGTTCTGTATCTAAATTATTATTTACATGGAAATGTACCTAATGCCGTTACTAAATTTTTTTTTGTCACTTAACTGTTTAACTTATCTGTTTCTAGGTTTATTGTTCATTCTGTTTGAAAGGAGGTTATTTCTTTAATTCTAATGCACCAAAATAAAAGTGGTTTTGGAATAGGAGTTACCTTTGCACTATCTTAATTCTGGATGTTTTTAAAAGTTGTGAAATATATTTTAATAATTATTTATATTCAGATTTATCCATTGATATATACACCGAAGAGTCAAAACATTATGACCACCTGCCTAATATGATGTTGGTCCTCCACATGCCTCCAAAACAGCTCTTACCCGGTGAGGCATTGATGCTACAAGATTTCTAAAGGTGTCTTGTGGTATCTGCTACCAACAGATTATCAGCAGATCCTTTAACTCTTGTAAGTTATGTGGTTGAGCTGCCACAGATCAGATGCTGTCCCAACACAAACCATAGATGCTCGATTGGATTGATGTCCGAGGAATTTGGTGGCCAGGGCAATACTTGGAAGTCTATGTAATGTTTCACGAACCATTCTCAAACAATTCAGACAGAGTGGCATGGTGCATTATCCTGCTGAAAAGAGGTACTACCAGAGAGGATTACTGTTGCCATGAAAGGATATACCTGGTCTGCAACGATGTTTAGGTAGGTAGTAGACATCATAGTTTCCTACATATGACTGACTGGACCCAGGGTATCCCAGCAGAACATTGTCCAAAATATTACACTTCCTCCACTGGCTTTTTTTTATCCTACGGTGCATCCTGGTGCCAACTCTTCCCCATGTAAGCGACGCATACATACCTGGCCATCCACATGGTGCAACAGGAAACGAGATTCATTGAACCAGATGACCTTCTTCCAATCATTCAAGGTCCAGTTTTGATGCTCATGTGCCCATTGTAGGCACTTTCAATGGTGAACCAAGGTTAGCATGGGCACTTGGGAGTGGCCTGTGGCTACGCAGCCCCATTTTCAGCAGGGTTCGATGAACTGTGTGTTGTGACACATTACTCTCGTCACCAGCATTCAAATTATGAGTGAGTTGCACCACAGTATCCCTTCTTCTGTTGGCTCATACCATATGTGATAGCCTTCGCTCACCTCTAGCATCGATGAGCCATGGTCAGTCCACACCTTGTCAGCAGTTTGTGGTTTTTTTCCCTCCTCAGACCACTTTTTGAAGGTACTAACCATGGCTGACCATGAACACCCCACAAGCCTTGCCATCTCGGAAATGCCTGGCCCAATCGTCTGGCCATTACAGTTTGGCCTTTATTAAACTCATTTAAGTCCACTGCCTTTCCCCTCTGAAGAACAAGAATAACACTGATTAACAAAGCTCAATATCAGGTGTTATTTACCTGTAGTTGCTTCGATTTGCATAAAAACGTGCTGGTCATAATGTTTTGGCTCTAAAAACATCACCAATGAACTGTGGAAGACTGGAAATGTATAGCTTGGTCCAACAAATCTAGGTTCCAAATACAACACACCAATGGGAGGTTATGTGTGTGACATGACCACAAGGCCATGAACTCCAACTGTCAAGTTGGGGTGTTACAGGCCAGTAGAGACTGTGTAATATTCTGGGGCATGTTTAAGTGGGCTACCTTGGTGCTCCTTATACCTATTGAGACCATCATCGCTGCACAAGGCTATATTGACATACTCACCAACCACCTACACCCATTCATCGCTATCCATTTCCCACAGCAGGTTGCCGTCTTTCAACAAGATAACACCCTGTCTTACATTGCTCTTGTTTGGGAAAAGAGTAGTTAGTAGAGCATTCCAGTGAGGTCGCAACCCTCAAATGGCCCTCTCACTCTCCAGGATTTGAACCCTATTGAGCATCTGTGGGATGAGGTGTAATGATGCATTTGAACCTGAAACCCACCTCAGCACTTTACAGATATCTGTCCTGGAATCCTGGGCCACAATTCCACTTAAACATTTCCACCATCTGATAGAGTCCATACCATGACATGTTGCTGCTGTTGTGAGGGCAAAAGATGGACTCACACATTATTAGGTGGGTGTACATAATAAATTGTCATTTCAGTTATATTTAATAAGTTGGACCCAACATCAGTCATTGAATGTGTATTCATTTCATCAGGATTGCACAAATGTTTCATTTATATTAAGCTGTTTTTTTTTAGCTTACAAGGTACTAATTTGTTGAATTGCTTCATATATTTTGGTAATGCTGCATTGACATATAAGCTTATATTAAATCAGTCATTTTTATTTTCTTATGGAAAACATAAGTGTAATAAATGATGTGTTTTCTTAGTAATTGTATCTCCACAAAATTCCCCGCCTTGCCCACGGTCAGTAGGGGACACCAATGGGCTTGGAAAGGCCGCCGTCCGTCGGATGGGACATTAAGCCATGGCCCCATGTGCGGGAGAGCCATACCCTGTGCACATTAAAGAACACGCTGGATGGCCTTGACGGGAGGCTACCATCTGTCTCCCAACAGCTGTTCCAGTGGGTCCCCTCCCCCAACCTTCTCTGAGCCTTTGGGGTCCATGTGACCTGGCCATTTAGCCCATGGTGTGCAAAAAAGTGTCCCTCAGAAGTAAAACAACCCAACGTTAAAGAACACGCTGGATGGCCTTGACGGGAGGCTACCATCTGTCTCCCAACAGCTGTTCCAGTGGGTCCCCTCCCCCAACCTTCTCTGAGCCTTCAGGGTCCTTGTGACCTGGCCATTTAGCCCATGGTGTGCAAAAAAGTGCCGCTCAGAGGTAAAACAACTCAACATTAAAGAACACGCTGGATGGCCTTGACAGGAGGCTACCATCTGTCTCCCAACAACTTCCAGTGGGTCCCCTCCCCCAACCTTCTCTGAGCCTTCGGGGTCTATGTGACCTGGCCATTTAGCCCATGGTGTGCAAAAAAGTGCCGCTCAGAGGTAAAACAACCCTTCTCAGTAATTGCAGCAGGAGTAAATATGCAGTTTAGTTTAAACCATTATTTTAATAACCTTTGAGCTTCTATTATATAAATAAAACTTACTTTGAAATGTCATAATGAAACTTAGTTAGGCAATTGTTTGGAATGGCTTACTGGTGTTTTCAAGGATTTTTTGAAAAGTTTGAATTGTGGTAACTAGGTGTATTTCAGAGAGATAAACATGGATAACAGAGTGCTTATAATGGTTTATCGTTAATTACAGAATTAAGAAGTGATTTTCTAATAGACCCTTTGTTGCAGAGGAATATTGCTAATTTGATGGGTAGTCTGCCAATCTGTGTGCTGCTGGGAGTAGGCGTAGACCCATAGATACAAGCAACACTGACACAGTTGTTTAAGTTATAATGCTATTATGGTATTCTTTAAATATATGTTCATTGTCTGTTATGGTGAATTTTATTCATTAAAGCAACATATTCCATTAATAACTTAATGAATAGAATATTTAGTCTCAATGTTTTTTATATGTGTGAAACAGAAATGTCTTGTTCTGTAATTTGCATTATTTGAATTAATAATTGTCTCTAATTGAATTATTCTGATATTAGAAGGGAAAAAAAATTGTTTGGCATTGTTCATTTCACTCCTGAATCAGGTGTATTTTCATAGCCCATGGATTCATTATTATGCAAACTGTTCAAGGTTTTATTTCTGTTTCAATAGATTTTGATCCTCTTTAATTCGGTATGCAGCTTCCCCTTGTGTGAGCTTATTCTAGGTTAAATAATCCATTACCTTTGCTTTTTTTTACTTTGATAATTTATGTAGTTTGGCAATTTAATTACTTTAATTTTTAGTGCTTCTGTCAGTTTATTGCACAGTAGTTACTGCTACTTGCCTTACTAATGTAAAAAAAAAAGGTAGTTGTTTCTAAATGTAAATAAATTAACAATAGCAAGTTGGAGAGTGGGTTTTGAGAAATGCATTTGGTAGTCCTCTTCTCTCAGAAGTGTCTAGAGAGAGAAAAAAAATTATAACATTCACATAGCTGAAAAAATTTTGTTTTTCTGTGAGTGGACATCTCCTGTGATACTTACTAATGAATTCATTCATCTAATTCTTATTTATCCATATGGGTTTTTTATTCTTCTGTGAGTGCAGTTGTGATGATTTCCATTAGTTTTTGTGAAGTTTTTCAGAATATTTTTAATAGTATGTTGTACATTGAGTAGCAGAGTTTCCATTTTTGTTTGTCTGATCTGTTATTGCATTCATATGAAATTTCTGCAGTTTTCATTTTTTTTTGTGTGTGTGTGTGTTTGCTCTGGATTTTGCTGCTAGGATTGGCTATATTTCTGTAGCTCAGAGATTTGGTTAAGTTTGTTATTGAGGTCGAAGGTGTATAATTATCTTTGATTCTGTTTCTGTACCTTGCTCTCTTTGGTGGAGTGGAATTTTGTGGATATTTGTTATGTTCTAGTGGTGCAGTTGAGATATTGTGAGTTGCTGCTCATAAGCCTTTTTGTTTGGCAATTTTTTTTTACTTTAGTAGCAAATAAATGTGCTTCAAATTTCTAAAAGTTGCAGTGTCTTCCCTCACAATGGGGCGGGGGTGGCTCAGTCGGTAGCGTGTCAGGCTCGTAATCTGTAGTTCCCAGGTTCGAGTCCCAGCTGGGTCAGCGTTGAGATTTTATCTCCGCAAAATTCCCCACCCTGCCCACGGTCAGTAAGGGACACCGATGGGCTTGGAAAGGCCACCGTCCGTCGGATGGGACGTTAAGCCGTGACCCCGTGTGTGGGAGAGACATACCCTGTGCACGTTAAAGAACACGCTGGATGGCCTTGACGGGAGGCTACCATCTGTCTCCCAACAGCTGTTCCAGTGGGTCCCCTCCCCCAACCTTCTCTGAGCCTTCGAGGTCCATGTGACCTGGCCATTTAGCCCATTGTGTGCAAAAAAGTGCCGCTCAGAGGTAAAACAACCCAACCTTCCCTCACAATTGAGGCAATAGATCTGTGTTTGTGGGCATTTGGGATGGTGGTATGTTTTCCTTCATTTCTTGTACCTAATTTGGTTTCTACAGCCAGCCATTGTATGGTGGTGTGTTTCATAATCATTTACATAGAAAGTGGAATAGTCTTAGCTACTTTTTTTGGTAGCTGATTAGCTTTAAAAGTCAACTTTCTTTGATAGGGTCTTTGTGTATTATTTAGTGAATGAGTTCTGCTCATTTTACATAAGCCAGTATACCACTATAACATTTTGGTTTTTGAGAGCTTCCAAAATTTCATTTTTCATTGCCATTGGTACTCCTTTTATTAATCCTTTAATTATCTTAGTATCACATTTTTGGAATATGACATATAGTCCCCCTAAGTGTGTGACAGTTTTGCATAATTCTAGAATGTGTTTTTGCCCAATATCCATGAGTAAATTTCCATTTCTTGTAAATAACTTCTTTACATGTTTGTTAAAATGATTTGCTATTCCAATAATTTGTTGTTCTCCATTTATCATCATATTAATTGTTCATGGTGCTTTCATTTTGCAAACAAAAATAGCACTTCAAGGTTTTTCAAAGTAGTTTTTTGCCTTCAATTCTTATTTTTTTCTGTGATATGCAATTCTTTTCAGTTTGCTTTTCCAGCCATATTTTAGCTCCCTTTTTTGTCGTATCCGTTCATCATATCCATTTTTCTTGTATTGGCCGTGTTGTATTTGAAACTTGTGGCTTGGCCAAAGTATAGTGGCTTAAAACATTTCACATCACCTAAATCCTGCTTGAAGATGATCCAGAAGAAGCTCCAATGTGTGGGGGGGAAATAGGGGTCACAGCAGAAGCCCTGGAAGCGAATTTTAACCAAGCATATAAAAAGGAAGGTCAAAGAAAGGTCCACACTCACTGAAATGTTCTCTCGGAAAAAAACTGTTGCATTGGAAATGCAGGATTGCTGTACTTTGAGAGTAGAAATGATGTGTTACAACTCAGCTCCTACTTAGTTGTAGCAATGTTGTTTCTGCAGGCTGATATACACACAAGAAATTGACTTGCTATAGATGTTGAAGTAGTGGCAAAACCAGTTCTGTGTTTTACAACAACAGAAAGGCATTTAGTAGCTATAATACTATAGCAACACTCAACCAAAGATGGAGCCAGTCTCAGTAAATATAAAGCAATCTTGAAGATTTTAACTCAAATGTCTTTAAACATTTAAAATTTTAGTCAATCAAATGCATTAAAATGATAAAATCCTAAAATATGATAAAATTTATCATAATCATGTGATGTGTTTCTACATCTTCATCAGATTTCATCATCAGACATGTTTCAGAAGATAGTTGTGCTGTTTATTAGGTTGTCCCTTTGTGGTGTTCCATGGCTTTAATTTGATGATTTTGTAACTAGAGATTCCATGCAAAAGGGGTGCATTATCAGTATTACAGAGGGAGTTATGACATTAATAATGTTTTCCATGAAGTTTAATTGATATCAGGTGGGTAGTGATGCACATGCTGTAACTTAATTTAAAACACTTATAATAAATTTCCCATCAAGCAGCTCCTTGACACAGAGGTTCTGACAGGAGTCTGACAGTCAAATACACTATAGAGAAGATTTGTGAGGAAGGCAAGACCTCAGCAGAAAGACAACACAAAGAAACATCCATATCTTACTTGGGCTTAACCCCAGGTCCCTCTGATCAGTAGCCAGGGATGTTATTAATTGTTTAATAATAATCATTTATTAGTAGTTTTTTTTTATTTTATATTAAGTTCTATTTAAAGATGTTACTCTTGTAATGAAGCTATTAAGCTTAGCTTGAAGGTATATGAACTTATCTACAGTGAATTTGAAAATAAATTTATTTTAAACTATCAATCATTGTTTTCCTAACTAATTTGGCTATGAGAAATCCTGGGTGTAGTTATTGTGATGTACAAAATCAGATATTTTTATAAGAATCAGCCTTATCGGTAGGAGACAAAAAAGAACCATGCCTGTTGCTTATTTCTCGCATTGTATATGGATGAAGTGCCCTAAATTGATTACATCCACAATTTCTCATAATCAAAAAATTGATTATGTCGAAAAGCTCAGATAATAAGAGGTAACCAGGTTGGGTTGGGTTGTTTTACCTCTGAGCGGCACTTTTTTGCACACCATGGGCTAAATGGCCAGGTCACATGGACCCCGAAGGCTCAGAGAAGGTTGGGGGAGGGGACCCACTGGAACAGCTGTTGGGAGACAGATGGTAGCCTCCCGTCAAGGCCATCCAGCGTGTTCTTTAACGTGCACAGGGTATGGCTCTCCCGCACACGGGGCCACGGCTTAACGTCCCATCCGACGGACGGCGGCCTTTCCAAGCCCATCGGTGTCCCCTACTGACCGTGGGCAGGGCGGGGAATTTTGCGGAGATAAATCTCAACGCTGACCCAGTGGGACTCGAACCTGGGAACTACAGATTACGAGCCTGGCGCGCTACCGACTGAGCCACCCCCGCCCCGAGGTAACCAGGAAGATTCAGTCCATTCAGGCTGAAATCAGTGTTTCTGGCTTACTAAAAATTGTTTCTACTAAAGAAAATTTCTATTTTTTGAACATCTTGTATTAGTAAGATTTAATTAATGTGTAAAGTAACTAAAATTTGCTAATCCAATTTTACTTATTAATTACTTTTGGTGTGCTTTGAAAAAAAATTTTGTAAAGTCAGATCAAATAATATCCCATTTACCCTCTCTAGGTGTTCTTGAAGAAAATGATATATTCCGAAATGCACAAGCAGGTGTTTTAATTAGTACCCAAAGCCATCCAGTGTTAAGACGTAATCGTATCTTTGATGGACTTGCAGCAGGTGTTGAAATCACTAATAATGCCACTGCAACATTAGAGTATAATCAAATTTTTAACAATCGATTTGGAGGACTTTGTTTAGCTAGTGGTGTGAATCCAATTTTGAAAGGTAAGATTTTTCTGTTCATAATATTCTGTAATGTTTTAGACTTTCTGTGTTTTCAGTTATATTTTAGATTTTTGTCTTTTCTTCAAACATTCTAACAGCAGAAAAATAATCATCATTATGAAACTACTAAAGACAAATGGATCATTTTATCTCATTTTCATTTCTTTTTTCATGTTTCTCAACGTGTGGTTATGATCTTTTTACTTTTTTCATTTCAGTTATTGATTAGTCATGTTTTTGTGTTACTACTGCAAGTGATATTCAAATATTATTTATAGGAAATGCTTAAATGTCCAATAAATCAAATGTTCCTTTAACCCTTCCAGTTCCCAGCCTTAAAAACAAGTTTATAATCACAGAGCAAGCTATTTTTTCATTGTAATCAGCCAAAAACAGAAAATTAACTTTAGAATTTTTTTGCCAAATAACTAATGAAAGTAATTGTGGCATATTATTTGCCAAATTAATCAGCATTTAATTCTGGATTTTATAAAAATAAATAATTTAACAAAAATGACCAGTTTAATTCCATTAACACATCTGTTAATGGAAATGAAAATTTATTTTAAAAAAGACAAAAATAATTATAATTCATATGAATAGAAAGGATGTTTATTTCTGAATAAGAAGAAAATAAATTTTTACTTGAAATAAAAAATTGCCTGGACCTCAGTACTATGAAGTCCAGGCTTTTTGTCAGTAGTGCTGTCTTCCAGTATGTTAAGTCTCAGTAAGAGTGTCTTCCAGTAAGTTAAAGGTTAAGTCTCAGTAGATGTAGAGTAACTCAAGCTTTTATGGTGGGCAAACTTATACTTCTCATTTCCCATAATCTACATTTAAAGTGTCAAGACATACACAACCAGCTGTTCTCAATCTTAGAAGTGGCCAGGTTGCTTTATAACTGACTGATATTTCTTTTTAAGCAGAGCAGCTTATTACTAGCAATCGAAGCACATCAGATGGGGAACAAAAGTCAGCTCTTTTAATTCAGTCAATAGTATTCTCATCAGTATAGGGGCGGGGGTGGCTCAGTCGGTAGCGCGCCAGACTCGTAATCTATAGTTCCCAGGTTCGAGTCCCAGCTGGGTCAGCATTGAGATTTATCTCCGCAAAATTCCCCGCCCTGCCCATGGTCAGTAGGGGACACCGATGGGCTTGGAAAGGCCGCCGTCCGTCGGATGGGACGTTAAGCCATGGCCCCGTGTGCGGGAGAGCCATACCCTGTGCACGTTAAAGAACACGCTGGATGGCCTTGACGGGAGGCTACCATCTGTCTCCCAACAGCTGTTCCAGTGGGTCCCCTCCCCCAACCTTCTCTGAGCCTTCGGGGTCCATATGACCTGGCCATTTAGCCCATGGTGTGCAAAAAAGTGCCACTCACAGGTAAAACAACCCAACTCATCAGTATTGATATCCTGATAAGGAAACTTGTTAACCTAATATGCATTCAGTTCTTGGGAAATACCAAGTGTACAAGATCAGTCCATACTATTGGTTAAAGCTGTGTGAAATATGCAGAATCCCAGTAACATCATTTAGTCGGCAGTATGTGACCTAGTAGGGCTGAAGTCAGCATGCTGGCAGTAAACTTTAACCACAGTGTGATTTACAATGAGCCATCTTTCATTTAGAAGGAATTACCAAATTTGACCTTGTTTATACATTCAGTACTTTTAGTGTCTGTTATGTCTTCAGACAAATTTTTCTTTTCAATGTAAACAACTTTTAGACACTTTTTTCTACACTTTTTTTCTACACTTTTAAACAATATGTAGAAATTTTGTTATACTGTAGCCTAGTGACCAAGTGTGTTTGGCTGCAATGCAAATAGCTCAGGTTTGAATCCTGGCAAAGACTTGGATATTTGTGCCGTGTCTCTGCTAGATTTCTCTTTTTTCATGACTCCTCTCTACAGCTTTATATCACTGTAACTTTCTATGAGTTTTTTATATTTTGAACTTTATATGAAATCAAAGACCTACACTACAAATCAACAGAAATTCAATTCTTTGACACCCACAGACAAATGGATATTTTGACTGAAAATAAAACTATGTAACTAAAATTAAATACTAGGATTTCAGGGACCAGAAGATATCTGTACACTTTCTAAATTGTATCTTATGAAGTAAAAAAAAAGTGCTTATTTTTATTATGCAGTTCTGATTTTGATTTCTTTTATTATTTTTTTGTCTAGGTAATAGAATATTTGATAATCACAATGCTGTGGAAAAAGCTGTAAACAGTGGGCAGTGTTTATATAAGATTTCTAGTTACACAAGTTTTCCAATGCATGATTTTTACAGGTATGTGAAAAACTTTATTTCTTGAGATTTTATTTTTCATGAATTCTTAAAATAAAGCAAATTTTCTCTTGAAATTCAGTGGGTCCCTTGACCTACACACCAATCAAGTAGAAAAGTAATGATTTTAAACTTAAATTTTTATTCTATTTTGTGTAAATGTGGATTTTTAATCCAACACAGGCCGACACAAGGGAATCTCAAATAAGAAATTTGGAAATAGGTTGGGAAGTGGGGTTTTTCAAAAGTGTTAACTTAAAATTTGTTATGGTAAATTATGAAAATATAGTGGTAAAGTGATTTAGTTTGATCTCAAATTCTATTATAGGTAGAGATTTGAATTGTTAATGCAATACAGTGTGGTCCATGTATGAAATTTAACACTGAATGGTCAGATATTTTAGAAGTTATGTTATTTCTTAAAAAAGACTCCTTTTTGACAATCAAATGGTGTACACTTCTATTTGGTGTGTCCCATGAGATCAAAACAATTAAGTATTAGATCATATGCATTATCAGAGCCCTCCTGAGAAAAGGTTCTCATATATTTTAAGAAATTGCCTTCAAATTTTCAATTATACCGTGATGAAATTATTGTAGTTTCAAAGTGTTTTCTAACAGAAATGCGGTGTTGACAGCTGGTGCCATTAATTACACGCATGTAAAGGGAATATCCTTTTCTCAAAAGCATTTTTTTAAACTATGTGCAAAAGTTTAGCAGTTACTATACTTTCCTATTTCCATCATATTCCATTGGCTAGTACAGCAACACATTTTGCTTTGAAAGTTTGCCAATCGTCAAATTTTTTTCCCCCACGATAAGATTCATTTTTTAAGGGTTTTTTTTAATAAGGAAATTTCAAAATATGTGCTTTGCCAACATTGAAATATTGAAATGCCATTAACCTGTTTCGGACTAGGTTTTTTGGCCATTGCAGTATCCCAGGGCCTGATTTTTTTTTTTTTTTTTTTTTTGATGCAAATTTAATGTATGAGCAATATTAATGAATATATGTATCTATGTGGTTGAATAAATATGTAACAAATATCCATTTAACTTCCTAAATGTCTCAGGGTTCCTCCTTTCAAAATTTAAATGTCCATGGTGATCCAAGACTATGTTCGGGCCTCATATGAGGCACATCGCCCTCAACAGGTTATTACTGTACTCTAACATTATCATTGGCAACTTTTTTTAAATTCTTAAGCATAAGTGTTCTCATTAATAGCTGAACTCTCACCACAAAGTTTGTAAAACAGTTATTCCTCATTTTAAAAATTTTAAATCAAATGCTGCTTGTTTTAATTATATAATAATTTGTTTTATGTTTTTTCATCAAGGTCACTCTTAACATCTATATCAAATTTAGAGGTAAAATGTCTTGAGCAGGTGGGTCAAGTACTGGCTTCCAATCAAAATATCATCTAATTCAGCTAGATCATGACTTTATTACAGACAGCATTAGTTGAATAGACCACCCTGTATATTCTTTATATATGTATGCATGTATCTATTCTTTCTACATTAATCTATCTAAGCAATGTATGATGCAAAATGGTATTCTACTGAAAAACTATTGAAACAATTGTTTTTAATAACATGAAGGATTTTTGCAATTTCTTTAGAATTAAAAGTTTCCATTTCTGCCAAATGTGTGTTATGCAGAGAGATCTGTTCCCATATGCATTAATCGAATGATGATATCCAATTAAAAACATTGTGGAAGTAAAGAATAAGCTTTTCAATAGCAAGCAATACGTAAAACAATTTGATTCATCAGCAGAAGTTCTCTGAGCCTTCAGGGTCCTTGTGACCTGGACATTTAGCCCATGGTATGCAAAAAAGTGCCACTCAGAGGTAAAACAACCCAACCCATCAGTAGAAGCAAAATATTTCTTATATTATGTAGTGACAGATACTGTTTGGTGCATTCAGAATGCATCTAAACTGAAGTAGAATGGCAGCAATGAGCAATTAAACTGTCTCATTGACTCTGCCAACAATATGTATGCCACGATACGTTTTATCAAGGAGAAGGAAAATACCAGTGCTATCCCCTATTTAGATGTTCTCATCCAAAAAGGTGATGCAGGAGCCTTGATGATGTCTGTATACCGAAGGTCTACCTAAGTCCCCTCATCGAATGTGTGGACTCATGCACCCCATGGGTGTACAAAATTGCAGCCTTCCATTCCCTCACCCATAGGGCCTTCACCGTATCTTCAGATGAGCAGTTGCTTAAAAAAGAAATTCAAAAAATCCATTACACTGCTGCTCCCATGGCTTCCACCCAACAGTAATAGAAAAGCTAATAAATAAATATAGAAATGAACACAGAAGAGATTCAGCTCTCCTACCAATCAACGACTCCGAATGGTCAACCTCTGCTGGACATATTTCTTAAATTCCTGTCCTATGTGAATCAGTTCGCAAATTACTCAGAGCCCAAAATATCAAAATTGTTTTCAGCCCAGCTCCAAATCTGAAGAAATTAATCAAAAGGGGCAGAGACAAATTTAGCCTACTTCAAAAATCAGGTGTATACCAATTTCCCCTACTTTTGCCAGATAATTCCGTTGTTTACTACATTGGAAAAACCATACATTCTTTACAAGAGAGGTTTGCAGAGCATCAAACAGATGTCAGCCAAAACAAGCTAACAGTGCAACACGTGGCAACAATAGACTGGGAGCACACCACACTGCCTATATGTGCATCCACTTTTTGCAGAACCATAGTCCGTGAGGCTATTGAAATAAATGCCTTGCCCATCCCCACCTGCAACTGAGACACTGGAATCGCCCTTCACGACGTGGAAAGAAGCTCTAAACAGCCGTAATGTCACCACTTCACTGAAGACAGGGCACTGTCCTTGCTCCGTAAAGCTTCTGAGTTTTCTCCTACAAACTTTTAGCATGCAAATAGTTTGAAGGATAAACTTTAAAATTTTATTGCTCAATGACAGAGAATTTTAAGTTATTTTTAATTTGAAAGTAATTCTAAAATTGAGAGATGTGTTTTCCATTTCAAATATATGGATATTTATATAATTTGACATAAGCGAATGTTTTTCAGTTTTGGCATCTATGAAAAGTGTTAGATTATAGGTACTCTTAAATTGATGGTTTTTTCATGCCTTAGTGGTCTGTCCAGTTTTAATTACTAAAAAACATTGTAATAAAAATATTTTCTGATATAACTTGTAATTTTAATTTTTTTTTTCATGTTATATTCTATTGAATAGTATTTTTTAATATATTTTCAGTTTGGTTGTAGACATTATGTATAATGGTCAGGTCATTTCTGCATTCAGCACCAGAGCTTTCTAAAGAATGGATGTACTTATCACAATGCTTTAAAAACTTACTGTATCAATTTTTAATTGTTAGTGTACTAAACAGCAAGTGTCTTTCTGCAGAAGGCTCATCAGTAGGGACATAGTATATGTGAAAAATTATTACTTAAACTTTGATTGTATATGTTACATTTTAGTGGTTCACAGTGCATAAAGTGATTGGTGTACTCTTGGAAGGGGAAAATAAGTGCTTTACTTAGGTTGTAATTTTAATCTAAATTAAAACTTAATTTATAATTTCTAGTTATTCAATTTTAAACTTGATACCATGTTTTATAGGTGCATATTCATATATTTTAATAATGGATGCTTATGTGTAATTTTTTTTTATAGATGTCGGACTTGTAACACTACAGATAGGAATGCCATTTGTGTAAATTGTATAAAAACTTGCCATGCAGGTCATGACGTAGAGTTTATTAGGCATGATAGGTAAGTGTGCAAAATAAAAAGTGGAAATGCTTTTTCTGTTTCTTATTTTATTTGAATTATTTAAAAAATAATAAAAATCCTAGATAATAAATGGGAAGAATGACAAGTGTTGCTTGAAAGCTTTGGCATACAAAACTTTTTAAATTGATAAACATGCATTAGAAATCATACTATGTATTATACTAAATCTGTATATTCATCAAATATCCTCACAAAATGCAAAATTGACAATGAAAAATGGCTCTTTAAAAAGACCATTTTCCAAAAAGAATAGTAACTAAGCAATACTGATAGCCAAAAACGATATTAACTGCGCAATTACAATATGTAACTAAAGATAAAATGAAATTTTCATGAAACATAGTAGTTACCTTGTATAAACAATACTAAAACAATGAAAACTCGTTTTAATTTAATTTCCTTTTTCCTTTTCTGAAATCAAGTTATTAATGCTGTAGTCCACGGATGGCAAACATTTTCTAGTTCACATGTCAACATTACAAATACTTTAAAATGTAATTTATGCATCAGTGGAGAATAGCTGTAGTTGAAGATTTTAATGTAGAAGTATATATGTTGCTGTCAGCTGAAGAGTTCTCACTGGATGGTAAACTGATTTGTTTAAGTAAGCATACTGGCTAAGGTTTATATTCGTCATTATACAAGGGAAATTAAAAATAAAACATTTATTTACCATAAGCAAATCATGAAATGCAAGAACTTGCACATAACCTTTCACTTACTATATTGGGCACATACTGATACCATGGTCTGTAAATGGTAGCTAGGTAGTCACTGGAAGGAGAGCTATGCACCAATCCCCTGTGATGATGCATAGAACCGGCCAGGCCTAGCACCTAATGTCCGACCCCGCCTTCTCGTGGTGCGGACCGTTAGTAACTTTCAAAAGAGATACTCTCTTGTGGAAGTGAACGGAAGGGGAGGGCTGCCAGATTAGTGTGGCCTACTGATCTGGACAACTATGGCTACTTTTCTTTTTTTGCTACCCTGCTGAGGAGTGGTCAACCACACAGGGTCCTGGTGCTGACCATATAAACCTACTGGACTGAACAGATATATGGCTCTGAGCTCGATTATGGATCCTGATTTTGCTGCACTGGTGGGCTTCTGTGGAGGGAAAATCTTCCGCTGTGTTTTCTGTTTGTTTGTGGGTTGACAGCCCCAAGTGAATAGATTCATTTTGTTTATCAGCTGGTGGATAATCCTGAGCAGAAGTCATCGCAGGCACCTGAACTCTGCTTCTATTGGCATCTTCAAATTCTACATTGGAGGAAGTCTTCCAGTGTAGATGGCTTCAGCCTTTAGTAGTGGGGGAACAGGTCTTTGCCCCATGTCTGCGATTAGGGGGCTGTTTGATATTGTCGGCATTCCTTCTCTCAATAAACATAGTTTCTTTAAACATCCCTCTAACCATTTTCTCTCCATAGGTAGTTGGAATGTGAGGACTCTGCACAGAGCTTTTTCTCTTGATGTCCTCACCCAAGAATTCCACCGTTATAATTTAGATATTCTCGGCTTGCAAGAGGCCAGATGGACAGATAAAGGTCAGATTCTTAAAAATAATCTTAAATTTCTCTTTTCAGGGAGGGACGACAATAAGCATCACCAAGGCGTAGGTCTGCTTCTCAGCAGACACGCTAGCGATGCTCTTCTAGGATATGAGTGCATTAATGAAAGGTTTCTTAGAGCAAAATTTCAGACAAGCGTTAAAGACTTGAATGTTATCTGCTGTTATGCCCCCACTGAGGATGCCGATGAGGATGAGAAGGATAGGTTTCATGAACAACTTCAGGATATTTCGAATTCTGTCAAGAAAGGGGATATTACCCTTGTTCTTGGTGACTTCAATGCCAAAGTTGGTACTGACTCTGACCTTTGGGGAGGAGTAATAGGCCCTTTTGGTATTGGTAGCTGCAATGGCAATGGGCAACGTCTCCTACAGGTAAGTAAACTCAATGGATTCAGAATAACTAACACATATTAAGTACACATGGGTTTCACCTGATGGGCTGCATAAGATTATGATTGATTACATATTAATTAACAGCAAATGGGCTAGTTCTGTTAGGAATACCAGGGCATATAGGGGAGCTAAAATTGGATCTGACCATTACCTTGTTAAAAGTGTCTTCCAACTTAAACTTAAAAAGTGTTGTGCTAGGGTTAAAAAATTTACTTTTAATACTGAAGCTCTGAAAGATCCAGTTATAGCCAAAGCTTACCATGATAGGTTACTTAGTCATTATGACAGTCATGGTTTGCTTACTACTGAAGTTGAGGAAGAATGGGATCATTTTAAACAGGCTTTTTTGGACACTGACAGTACTCTTTTAGGAAAAAAGGAGCAGAAGAGGCAAAATTATCTGAGTGATAAGGCGCTTATTTCGGAAAGAAAGAACTGCAGGAATGCCCTTAATCAATACCCTACTAGTCCTAATAGAAAGCATTACAGAGACCTTAATAAACTTGTAAAGGATCAGTTAGATGCTGATAAGAATCTTTGGCTTGATGGTTTGGCTGACAAAGCCGAGGAAGCAGTTAGACAGCACAACAGCAGAGAGCTGTACCAGATAGTTAATGTTTTGTGTGGTAGAAAACGGACAGGCATACAAGGATTGAAGGATAAACAAGGTAAGGTTATAGAAGGGGAGGATTCTGTCATGGCTAGATGGGCTGAGCATTTCAGTGATGTTCTAAACAATGTAGTTAGTTCTACTCCCATTGTTTACAATGACGATAGATGCATTGGTGGCTTTAATGTTGGCCCTATAACACAATCTGAAGTTATTTTGGCTGTTTCTAAACTTTAAACTTCATAAATCCCCAGGGGTAGATGAAATTACTACGGAAATGCTTAGAGCTGGGAATGTTTCGGTTACCACTTGGATGACTGAAATTCTGAATATCTTTTATGATAAAGGCATGGTTCCTAAGGATTTTACCAGAGCTACTGTTATCCCTATTTTCAAAAAAGGTGATCGCAGTTCTTGTGATAACTATAGGGGTATCAGCCTACTCTCTGTTCCAGGTAAAGTTCTTTCCATGATTGTGCTTAATAGAATTAAGAATCTGGTTGACAGTCAATTGCGTGATGAGCAATGTGGATTCAGAAGTGGTAGGGGATGTGTGGATCAGATATTTTCACTTAGGCAGATTCTTGAGAAATGTTTAGAGTTTCAGAAACCTTTGGTTGCTAGCTTTGTTGATTTCAAAAACGCTTTTGACTCTGTTGATCGTCATAATTTGTGGTTGATTGTGAGATCATATGGTATACCTGACAAGTTAGTTAACATTATGAAAGCTCTCTATAATAACACTGAGTCGTGTGTGAGAGTTGGTAAGGCTTGTAGCAATTGGTTTAGCATTACTTCTGGTGTTAGACAAGGGTGCGTTTTGTCTCCTTTTCTCTTTAGCTTGGTTATTGATTATGTTATGCGAAATTCACTTCAAGGGAAAGATTTTGGCATTAAATGGGCTGGAGATACGAAAATTTCTGATTTAGATTATGCTGATGATTTAGCCCTTTTGGCAAATGATGTTGATGAGATGAACTCTTTCATTCGAGCTGTTGATGAGACTGGTAGTAGAGTAGGTTTGGTTATAAACAGAGAGAAAACTAAAGTGATGAAAATTGGTCAGGCAAGCTGTGATTCAGTTAATCTGAATGGTTGCAGTCTTGAGCAGGTGTCACAGTTTAATTATCTTGGGAGCTATGTAACAGATAATGGTGATGTGCGGCATGAGATTAACAGACGAATAGTGATTGCTGCCGGGACTTTTAAGAATCTATGGAGAGTGTGGAGAAATAGGCGTATACACCTAAAGACTAAAATTAGACTGTATAATAGTTTGGTTCTTTCTAGGGTTTGTATGGTAGTGAAACTTGGACACTTTGTAAACAAGATAACAGGAAACTAGATGCTTTTGATTCGAGATGCTTACGCAGTATCTTGGGCATTAGGTGGTTCAACTTTGTAACTAATGATGAGATTAGGCAAAGAAGTTTGCAACCTCCTTTAAGCAGCATATTGTGCAGAGAGAGACCCTGTTGGTTTGGCCATGTTGCCCGTATGAATAATTATAGATTGGTGAATAGGGTTATGAACAGTGTGCCTAAAGGCCTCAGAAAGAATGGGAGACCTAGGATGCGGTGGGCAGACAATGATAAACAGGACCTTGTTAGAATTGGTGTGCAGTGGCCAGATGCAGTAGATGTAGCTCAGGATAGACTTGCTTGGAGAACTAAATTGCACGGTCTGGTTGGACCTCCGTAGCCCATGGCTGCTTGAGGATGATGATGATGATGATGATGATGACTGATACCACATCACTGAGGGGCGGGGGTAGCTCAGTCGGTAGCGCGCCAGGCTCGTAATCTGTAGTTCCCAGGTTCGAGTCCCAGCTGGGTCAGCGTTGAGATTTATCTCCGCAAAATTCCCCGCCCTGCCCACGGTCAGTAGGGGACACCGATGGGCTTGGAAAGGCCGCCGTCCGTCGGATGGGGCGTTAAGCCGTGGCCCCGTGTGCAGGAGAGCCATACCCTGTGCACGTTAAAGAACACGCTGGATGGCCTTGACGGGAGGCTACCATCTGTCTCCCAACAGCTGTTCCAGTGGGTCCCCTCCCCCAACCTTCTCTGAGCCTTCGGGGTCCATTTGACCTGGCCATTTAGCCCATTGTGTGCAAAAAAGTGCCGCTCAGAGGTGAAACAACCCAACCACATAACTGATCAGTATGAGCTGAATTTTAATCAGCTAAAAGGAGTATATACTAAGTATAGCAATATAAGTGACGTTTCAGCACCAGTGATTCATCCATAAATGTGTATTGAATTGTTACAGCTATTGGGGCAGGGGTGGCTCAGTCAGTAGCACACCAGGATCATAATCTGCAGTTTCCAGGTTCAAGTCCTGCCTGGGTCAGTGTTGAGATTTATTTCTGCAAATTCCCACCCTGCCCTTGGTAGTAGGGGACAACATTGGACTTGGAAAGGCCATCATCAGTCGGATGTGATGTTAAGCCATGGCCTGTGCATGTTAAAGAACATGAGATGGCTTGGACAGAAGGCTATCATCTATCTCCTAACAGCTATCCAGTAGGTCCCTCCTCCCAACCTTCTCTGAGCCCTCAGAGTCCTTGTGACCTGGCCATTTAGTCCATTGTATGCAGAAAAGTGCTGCTCAGAGGTAAAACAACCAAACCCAAAGATACAGCTATTGTTTCTGGGTCTCTATACTAGACGTGCATGTCATTTCACCCCTCAGTGGCGTACCAACAAAGATCATTTGATATGCCATAGGCTCATCACTCATCATTATCATCATCCTCAAGCAGCCATGGGCTACGGAGGTCCAACCAGACCGTGCAATTTAGTTCTCCAAGCAAGTCTATCCTGAGCTACATCTACTGCATCTGGCCACTGCACACCAATTCTAACAAGGTCCTGTTTGACATTGTCTGCCCACCGCATCCTAGGTCTCCCCTTCTTTCTGAGGCCTTTAGGCACACTGTTCATAACTCTATTCGCCAATCTATAATTATTCATACGGGCAACATGACCAAACCAACGGAGTCTCTCTCTGCACAATATGCTGCTTAAAGGAGGTTGCAAACTCCTTTGCCTAATCTCATCATTAGTAACAAAGTTGAACCACCTAATGCCCAAGATACTGCGTAAGCATCTAGTTTCCTGTTATCATGTTTACAAAGTGTCCAAGTTTCACTACCATAACTAACCCTAGAAAGAACCAAACTATTATACAGTCTAATTTTAGTCTTTAGGTGTACACGCCTATTTCTCCACACTCTCCATAGGTTCTTAAAATTCCCGGCAGCAATCCCTATTTGCCTGTTAATCTCATGCCGCACATCACCATTATCTGTTACATAGCTCCCAAGATAATTAAACTGTGACACCTGCTCAAGACTGATTTCATCGGATAGATGAAAGCATATACGATAAGTATGCAGATATTATATCTGCATACTTATCGTATATGCTTTCATCTATTGGGCAATATAAGTGCCGCTTGTGGCTGGAAATATTGTCGGCAAAAGCGCCAACGGGAAACATAGAAGGAATGTTCATAGCGCTAGTTAGAGGAAATCTTGATCGGCAGCCGGTAGCTCAGCGGTCCAGAGCATCTGACATGTTATCAGGATGTCGTGGGTTCGTATCCCACCCGGCTCAAGACAATTTTTCCTCGAAAACTAAAATCGACGTAAAAGTGTCTGCTGATTGATTTTAATATTAATAAACAGGCATTACATATTATTGTCAAAATTAAGCATTATTATTTCAAACACCCTTGTAATACTAAATTTGTAGTAATTGTCATATACTCCTTAATATACTGAGTAACCTATGTACTGTTTCAGGTTTTTTTGTGATTGTGGAGCAGGAACTCTCAGCAATCAATGTCAGCTGCAAGGTGAACCAACCCAAGACACAGATACTTTGTATGACTCTGCTGCTCCAATGGAATCTCACACCCTTATGGTAAACTAAGCACTCACCATTTCTAACTTGCCAAAGTCAGCTCTGCTGCTCATTATAGTCCCAGTGCAGCTATCCGAAACGGTGCGGCAGCCTCTAGTCACAATCATCTAACAAGATGCACCACTTGGTTTTTCCATCTGACTCAAGTGGTCAATCAACTCTGCCAAGAATGCCAAGCTTCTTCCTAAGTATCAGACAGCAGTAAACTGCTACATCAGCTGATTCATCTATGTAATGTAATCAGTGGGATTTGCTGGAAGCTCTACTTGAGTACGAGCACAATTTTCAGCTTTTTTTTACCACTTGTGTGTTGCCCTTAATTATTCTGTTCCTGAATAACATGTAAATATTTACAGATTACCCGTTAGAATCATGAAATATCTCTATGTTTCATTAACTGCCATTGTCTCGTCATAATATTTGTTTTTTGTTAAATTACAGTATGTCTCCCACTGAAAGTGGGGAAAGGACAAGGGTGGTAATGTATACATTTAGGATTTTTTTTTAATTATAACTGTATTATTCTACAATTTTACAGTTGGCTTTGACGGAAGTCATACTTTTTTGTTACCTCTGACAGCAGAAATTACGAACTGCTCATTTGTGCGCTTAAATATTGCTTTTATTTATCTTTATCATTTTAGGTATTATCACTGGTAAATGGTAGCTGTTAAATTGGTTTCTCTTTAGTTGCATAAATAGTCAAATAACCATAGGATTTTGTACAAGAAGCATATATCATCGCCGGTGTTTCACTCTTTCGGGTGGAAAATACAATTTTTTTTTATATATATAGTTCAAAGAATGATGTCTCTTCCAAGGTGTGTAACATAGGCTATAAACAATATGTTAATATAAATTGAAATCAACCCACCTTTGCTGCAGCGTCATTGTCCATTTCAGTGCCATTGATAAATGCTCTGCCACACGACAGCCTCAAATGTGCTGTTCACCCGGTTTTTACCTCAAAGCACACGGTCCGTAACTACGGTGTCCTCCCATTACACACTGTGGTCACCATGTCAAGTATTGTGGGATTTGGTTTCGAAAACGTGAGCAAATGCTGTGAAAGCTGCAGCAACTTTTGAACTTTGTGAGTGCTAAACGATTTGCCAAAGTGTATAGTGCATTGAAATCTGCGCAGCTTGTAAATTTGCATGTTTGTGTCTTTGTCCTCATTGGTGCCTCACTTAAGTGCTCATAAAAAAATATAACTTATGCTATCACATTCACAATGTGTGGACTCATCGAGCATTGTGACTGACAATGTTTGTCAAGTGTAATAATACCTAATAGGAAGAAAGACTTGTGGTTGTATAGCACTGCCATTTCAAGTAAGATAACTTATTATAATAATATTAAAAGAGAGAGAGAAAATACTAGTTTTACAATGTTACCAAGTATATGGAAAAAAATTCTTCGTTGGAGCACTTGCTAGGGGGAATACGGATAAAAATAGTTCAGTGGATTTCTTCCAGCAGTTAATTTGTTATGCCTCGTGTACATCAGTTGTTAATAAGGCTTTTGTTTTGATTTCTTTAAAAGAATTTGTACAGAAACCAAGTACAGAAATTACGAGAGAGAGAGCTAAGAATATTATTTTCTTTCAATTCATTATTTTCAATGTGTGTATGCCTTTAACACATTGTTTCTAAGCTTATACTGTTCTGCTTTTTAAACACATTGTATAGTTTATTATTACTGAGCAGTTCAACACAAACATGCAGTTGTATATGTGATACTTATATTTGTATTATTTTTAGTACGTATGTTAGTGTGGAAAAACATTAAGCAACAAAAAAAGTGTTTTTTATTTCCTTTGTACAGAAAAGTTTGTTTCTATTTTGTTATAACAAATCTTTAACTAGTGGAACTTCATGTCGTACAAAGAAATTAGGTTGACCTCTAAATGCCTAATTCATCCAATAGTTAAGGATATTCCGGTTTTCACAATATCTCGCAGTTTTTTTATCTCTATAATATATTGGTTTTTTTTTATGTTCAATCAAGAATATTTTGTTTAAATTATTTTTTATATGTTAAGTAGAATGATTAAATTGAAACCTAGTATTTAAAACAAAGAAAATTATATGTGTAAAATATCTAGATACCCGAAACAAAAGCATATGCATTGTTTCCAACTTCAATATGAACACAAGTTTGTTTCACTACTGGTAGTGTGCTTGTAGACAGCCAAGGTGACAATCTGTAATCTTTATAGACAGTTTGAGAGGTTACAGGAAAGGTGACTATGTTTTGAATGATGGGTAGTAGTGGAGCAATCTATGTCCCTTCCTGCAAAGCTCTTGTTGCATCCATTGCAGCATTCCTTCAAGGATTTCTTGGGACTTTTAGAGTGCAGCAGTTCTCAAGGCTCTGTCTTACCATGGAGGATGCAGTGCATGGTGCCTTAGCAACGAAATGTGGGGAGCTAAGGATGTCCCGTCTTGGTTTTATTTTCTAAAACTGAAGTTGCATGTACAGCTGTCCGATCTGCAAGTTGAGTTATCCGTGGAATGGGATATGTGCTCATCAACATATATGTGTATATTTTATGTATACATTTTCTTTTTTTTTTCTTGTATTCATTCACAGTAAATAACTCTTGGCATTTTGAATTTGTCTGTGTGTTAAATTATATATTTTTCCAACATCAGTGTTTCACAGTATCTTATATATATAAGGAGAGATTACTGATGACATTTCCATAAATTAAGGTAAACATGTTTTGTTAACTGGAATTCAAGGCATTTTCATAAATGCCTCATGAATGAATTCCAAAACCAAGACACTACAAAGGAAATATATATATATTTTGAAGAAGGCCCTGCGCAAAGGATGCAAATAACTAGAAGCGATATTATATTTATATATTATATAAATATATATTTGTTTCTGTTGTATAGATTGCAAACTTAAAAACAGATGACTGCCAGAAACATCATGAAAAGCAAATATGTTTTTGAATTTATATTGCACATTTTCAGAGCAATTCAAGATTGTCACATTAATGTTTATTTTGCTTGACTTGGAGACAAATATTGTCCTCAGAAATGTTGCAAACAGTTCAACTAGTAAAAGCAAAATTAGTAGAAAAATATATGTCGGATTATATGAACATTTTTTTAAAAACATTAGCAAATGTGAAATGATTTTTCGGAGTCTAACTTCCACTGCTGGCAATACAATAGCAATGAGTCCACAGAATAAGCAACTCTTCCAAAAAAATTCAAAAAGGAGTGTGAATGCCTTCACCTTCCGAATGATCAATTGCCATTATAACCAGTCTTTGTAAGTTCATTGGCAGATTTGAATGATGCTCATAAATGAATTTTTGGAATGACGGCTGAGAATCATTTGCAGAAGTATGCAAAACCTGAACAATGTAATTAATGGAAAACTTTGGTAGCAGTTGGAAGTTTATTAAAGAAACACTAAAAAACCCAAAAAAACACTAAAAATTTCGCCAAAAATCCACGAAAAGTCCCAAACTGACCTGGAAGGTCAGACAGGAAGTGACCCAAAAAAGGCCCTGAAGGCCACGCCCCCCTAATTGTCGAAAAATGACCGGAAGTAACTTTGACCGTAGAGGTCAACGAGCCACACCCCCCATAGGCCCCGCCCCGGAAGTGACCCCAAAGAAACCCCGAAAATCCCCAAAAACGCACCATTGGTTCGACAGCCCCCTTGGGTCCGCAGTATCATGACACGCCCTAAATGACCCGGAAGTGACCCAAAAAAGCCCCAAAGGTCAATCAAGTCCCACAATGCAAAGCGCCAAAAAAAAACTCCGCCCCAAAAACAAACCCCCCCCCCCTTCCTGCTCAATAATACCACCCAAAGTGACTAAATCTAGCGAAAAAACGCCCGAGAAATACCTCCAGAAAAAGCCAGGAACGAAAAGCTAAAATCTCCCCATAGAGCCGAAAAACAGGCCGCCATTTGCATTTCACCAGGGCAGAGTGACGGACACTAGGAAAGTCTAAGAGAAACACCCTGGAAGTCCCAGAAAGTCAGAAAACAAAGAAATAATTCAATTAAGCACTCTCCCGCTCACCGCACAGCGGTTTAACCGCGACAAACAGACCCTTTCTAAAGGTAAAAAAAAAAAGCTAAGTCCTGGGAAGCCATCAGACAGGCAACAAATACTTAAAAAAACTAAAAAATTCGCCAAAAAGCCCCGAAGAGTCCCAAAGTGATCCCGAAGGTCAAACAGACTGGAAGTGACCTCGACCGTAGAGGTCAGGTAGCCACACCCCCGATAGGCCCCGCCCTGGAACTGACCCCGAAAATACCCCAAAACGCCCCATTGGTCCAACAGCCCCCTCGGGTCCGTAGTATCATGACACGCCCCAAAAGGTCGATGACCCGGAAGTGACGCAAAAAGCCCCAAAACTAACCCCACAATGCAGACCTCCAAAATCCACCCAAAACCTCTCCCTGCGCCTGAAACCCCCCCTTTTCCCAAAACAATCCCTGCTTAATACCACCCAAAGTGATTAAATCTAGCGAAAAAACGCCCCAGAAATAACTCCAGAAGAAGCCAGGAACAAAAAGCTCCTAAAATCTCCCCACAGAGCCCAAAAACGCAGCCATTTGCATTCTAGTATAACGCAGCGACCGGACACTGGGAAAGTGTAGGAGAAACACCCTGGAAGCCCCTGAAAGTCTGAGAACAAAGGAATAATTGAATTAAGCACTCTCCCGCCAACGGCATAGCGGTTTAACCGCGACAAACAGCTTTTTTTTTACCTATAGAAATAGTCTAAGTCCAGCAAGGCACTGGAGAGGCCTAAAAAACTAAAAAATTCGACGAAAATCGAAAAAAGAGCAAAGGTCAAAAAACAGATTGTCAAAATGGACAAAAAAGAAGAGAAAAAGACAATTTACTGAGAAAGGTAAAAAAAAGGGACCGATTCTAGTGTCCAAAGTAGAGTCACGTGACCTAAAGATTCATACTCAAGAGATTCACCACTTGACGGATTCGTTCTCACTTGGCCTCCGCTCATCCGGGGCGTTTCACAATAATTCGGACCACTTAGTCACGTGACCCAAAGATTCACACTGCAGAGATTCATCATTAGACATTCGTTCTCACTTGGCGGATTTCTATTGGTTACTCCATTTAAGCTCGGAACTACTCTATACTGCACTCTGACATACGAAGTACATGGCGCATTAGATCTGCGTATACCTAAGACCTTTACACCTGACTTGCCATATAAGGACATATAGATGACGTCATATGTAAATAACCAATCACATGCTAGCTTAAGGATGACATCAGGGTATAGTTATCCTAATATATATCCCATCAGAATACTATGCGCATTCAATCTGCACATACAGATGACGTTATACATAACCACATGTACAGCCTTATGAAGTCGCTCTGTTAGCCAATCACAGAACAGCTTTGTCACGTGACTCTATCCAATCATTTAGAACCTTAAGGATCACATGATCATATACTTATCCTAATACATACTCCATAGACTTAACATGGCTAATGCTTTGGGATACGGACCTTACAAATTTTTTTTAAGTCCAGCTCCACATCCCTGTGATGGGACCATGCTTTCTCTATGGAACTCAACTCATGTTATCCTATGGGTTATCAGGGTCAAATAGTCCTTCACTCTAGCCATGAAATGAATTAATTATTTATTTATTAACTTTTCTTATTCTGCGGTTATACGGATATGGCAATCTGTATAGCATTAAAAGATGGATGCCCACAGGGACATTGCAATGCAAGTATTTTCACATCTCTTTTGACCAATTCTAGACCGTTTTTTATAATAATTTCACTCATTTCTTTTTTATTAATAGTTTCGCAAAGGATAGATAGACTTTTTAAATACTTTCAATGGAGTGAAACCAATTTTTTTTTCAGATTTCATTTTTACTAAGCCTAATCTTCTATATCGATTTTTTCAACCTTCGTCTTCATTTTTGAAAAGCTTTCTCTATAAAAAAAAATTCTTAAAACTCTATAGAAAAAGAAATTTTTAAAATTTAAATTAGATGGGGGCTAGCTCACTATGCCGTGTGGCCATAAGCATAGTGATCGCTTATGAACCCCTATCCCCAAAACACGACGAATTCCGCCTTGGGGCAGAGAACGAATCATGCCAGCAGGCAATTTGCTTATATAGTAGGTAATTAGAGCCTTTGTAAATTAGCGGTAGCTAATATTTTCAAAGTTTCATCGTCAATATCAAGGATTCTGGCAATGCAAAAAATCTGACCAGGAATCATCCGGTAGAGGTCATCGAGATCTAATTATAGAGCAATTTCATAAAGATCGGTCAAGGAGTTTTTTTTAAAGGCATTCAAAGTCCCCATAGAAATAACATGAAGGAAACCACCTCAAATTTTTTTTGAAACCGAAGCCGAGGGAGAACAACCTTTCAAAGTGAAACAGGAAACCTGTGAAATGACGTTCGCCTGAATGAGGTTCGGAAAGATTTGAATTATGGGTAAAGGGTTATAAAGAGGGCCTTGATCAAATTCGATTTCTTCCCAATGTTAAAGTATAGGGAAAAGCTCGATCGAAAATCTAATGTTATCCTACGGACATTAGTCCTAGAGAAAAAGCATAACGCTCGAACCGTTGCAGATAGCGGGTTCGGACCACGTGATTTGGCATCGACGTCAAATTGCTTCACTCCCATATCCAGGACGAGGCTGTAAACTCAATATTTAGAAAGTTTAAAATGAATTTTAAAATGTTAAAATCACAAAACCACACGTCCTGGGTCGAATCCGGGTTCGGAATCGGATGCGTCTCGACGAGACCTTTCAGAAAAGGGGTCATACCATACGGCTATCTCTAATATTTAAGAAGTTAGCATCAGCCAATCAGGATTCAGCATTTCAAAATACTGGAATCCCATAGGTTCTACGTGGTAGAGGTAGATTTAAAATTAGTGCCCTTTTTTCAGTGTAAAGGAATTTCTGTGATAAGAACGCACTTATAATTTTCAACCGATGAGAATAACTTGACGGATTCGTTCTCACTGGGCTTAAAAAAAGGAGGGGCGTTTCATGATAATTCGGACCACGGATTCTTTTCTTACTAGGAGGACTG
Organism: Ryuthela nishihirai; assembly: GCA_038380435.1. Taxonomy (NCBI): domain Eukaryota; kingdom Metazoa; phylum Arthropoda; class Arachnida; order Araneae; family Heptathelidae; genus Ryuthela; species Ryuthela nishihirai. The sequence continues at coordinate 500,150 of JAWZYU010000037.1, forward strand.
AAGGGATAGAAATTTTATCCCTAACGAGATAGATAAATATTTTTAATCAGAGCTCAGGAAGCAGATTAAGAAAGGGTTTAAATGGCTCCTAACGGTCAGTGAGTTACTATTAGTATTTCCTAGGCTTCAGAATAGGGAATCACCAAATGGACTAATTAAAGTATTGAAATATAATTTAAACTTTTCATGTATTTTAACTGCTTCCTCAGCTTTGTCAGCCAAACTATTAAGCCAAAGATTCTTATCAGTAGCTAACTGATCCTTTACACGTTTATTAAGCTCTCTGTAATCTTTTCTATTAGGACTAGTAGGGTACTGATTAAGGACATTCCTGCAGTTCCTTCTTTCTGAAATAAGCTCAATTGCCTTATCACTTAAATAATTCTGCCTCCTCTGCTCCTTCTTTCCTAAAAGAGTACTGTTAGTTTCCAAAAAAGTGTTTAAAATGGCCCCATTCCTCAACTTCAGTATTAAGCAAACCATGACCGTCATAATGACTAAGTAACCTATCATGGTAAGCTTTAGCTATAACTGGGTCATTCAGAGCTTCAGTATTAAAGGTAAGTTTTTTAACCCTAGCACAACACCTTTAAGTTTAAGGTCAAGACACTTTTAACAAGGTAATGGTCAGATCCAATTTCAGCTCCCCTATATGCCCTGGTATTTCTAACAGAACTAGCCCATTTGCTGTTAATTAATATATAATCAATCATATTCCTATGCAGCCCATCAGGTGAAACCCATGTGTATTTACGTATGTCGCGGTGTTTGTAATATGTGTTAGTTATTCTGAAACCATTGAGTTTACTTACCTGTAGGAGACGTTGCCCATTGCAGCTACCAATACCAAAAGGGCCTATCACCCCTCCCCAAAGATCAGAGTCAGTACCAACTTTGGCATTGAAGTCACCAAGAACAAGGGTAATATCTCCTTTCTTGACAGAATTCAAAATATCCTGAAGTTGTCCATAAAACCTATCCTTCTCATCCTCATCAGCATCCTCAGTGGCGGCATAAGAGCAGATAACATTCAAGTTTTTAATGCTTGTCTGAAATTTTGCTGTAAGAAACCTTTCATTAATGCACTCATATCCTAGAAGAGCATCACTAGCATGTCTGCTGAGCAGCAGACCCACGCCTTTTTGATGCTTTCCATCCTCCATCCCTGTAAAGAGAAATTTAAAGTTATTTTTAAGTATCTCACCTTACCTGTCCATCTGGTCTCTTGCAAGCCTAGAATATCTAGGTTATAGTGCTGGAATTCCTGCATGAGGACATCAAGAGAATAATCTCTATGTAATGTCCTCACGTTCCACGTTCCTGCAGAGAGAAAATGATTAGTAGGATTTTTAAAGAAATTAGGTTTATTGAGATTGGTAGGGCCAACAATATCAAACAGCCCCCTGATCGCAGGCATAGGGCAAAGACCTGTTCCTCCTCCGCTAAAAGCTGAAGTCATCGATGCTGGTAGGAACTTCAGGCACCACCTTTTCAAGTTGACTTTTTCAAGAGCCACATGGCCTGCCTGAGACGCATTACTCCAGTTTAGGTTTGACGATGTCCAACTAGCTAAGTAAGGTTCAGGTACCTGCGATGGCCTCTGATTAGGATTATCCACCAGCTGATATAAGGTATCCCATGCCTCTGTTCACTTAGAGCTGGCAACCCAGAAGCAAACAGAAAACACAGCGGCAGACTTTCCCTCAACAGAGGCCCACCAGTGCAGCAAGTCCAGGATCAATAATCAAGCTCAAATCCATAAACAAGTCCAGTCTAGTAGGTATAAATGGTCAGCACCAGGACCCTGTGAAGTTGACCACTCCTAAGCAGGGTTGAAAAAAAAGAAAAAAGTGGCCATAGATGACCAGATCAGTAGGCCATACTGAACTAGCAGCCCTCCCCTTCCGTTCCCTTCCAAAAGAGAATATCTCTTTTGAAAGGTACTAACGGCCTGCACCACGAGATGGCGGGGTCGGACATTACGTGCTAGACCTGGCCGGTTCTGTGCATCATCACTAGGGATTGGTACACAGCTCTCCTTCCAGTTTACGCCTAGCTACTATTTACAGGCTGCAGTTAGGCAGCACAACAGCAGAGAGCTGTACCCGATAGTTAATGTTTTATGTGGTACCCCGCCTTCTCGTGGTGCGGACCGTTAGTAACTTTCAAAAGAGATACTCTCTTGTGGAAGTGAACGGAAGGGGAGGGCTGCCAGATTAGTGTGGCCTACTGATCTGGACAACTATGGCTACTTTTCTTTTTTTTCTACCCTGCTGAGGAGTGGTCAACCACACAGGGTCCTGGTGCTGACCATATAAACCTACTGGACTGGACAGATATATGGCTCTGAGCTTGATTATGGATCCTGATTTTGCTGCACTGGTGGGCTTCTGTGGAGGGAAAATCTTCCGCTGTGTTTTCTTTTTGTTTGTGGGTTGACAGCCCCAAGTGAATAGATTCGCAGGATATGTTTATCAGCTGGTGGATAATCCTGAGCAGAAGTCATCGCAGGCACCTGAACTCTTTGCTTCTATTGGCATCGTCAAATTCTACATTGGAGGAAGTCTTCCAGTGTAGATGGCTTCAGCCTTTAGTAGTGGGGGAACGGGTCTTTGCCCCATGTGTGCGATTAGGGGGCTGTTTGATATTGTCGGCATTCCCTCTCTCAATAAACATAGTTTCTTTAAACATCCCACTAACCATTTTCTCTCCATAGGTAGTTGGAATGTGAGGACTCTGCACAGAGCTTTTTCTCTTGATGTCCTCACACAAGAATTCCACCGTTATAATTTAGATATTCTCGGCTTGCAAGAGACCAGATGGACAGATAAAGGTCAAATTCTTAAAAATAATCTTAAATTTCTCTTTTCAGGGAGGGACGACAAAAAGCATCACCAAGGCGTGGGTCTGCTTCTCAGCAGACACGCTAGTGATGCTCTTCTAGGATATGAGTGCATTAATGAAAGGTTTCTTACAGCAAAATTTCAGACAAGCGTTAAAGACTTGAATGTTATCTGCTGTTATGCCCCCACTGAGGATGCCGATGAGGATGAGAAGGATAGGTTTTATGAACAACTTCAGGATATTTTGAATTCTGTCAAGAAAGGAGATATTATCCTTGTTCTTGGCAACTTCAATGCCAAAGTTGGTACTGACTCTGACCTTTGGGGAGGAGTAATAGGCCCTTTTGGTATTGGTAGCTGCAATAGCAATGGGCAACGTCTCCTACAGGTAAGTAAACTCAATGGATTCAGAATAACTAACACTTATTACAAACACCGCGACATACATAAGTACACATGGGTTTCACCTGATGGGCTGCATAAGAATATGATTGATTACATATTAATTAACAGCAAATGGACTAGTTCTGTTAGGAATACCAGGGAATATAGGGGAGCTGAAATTGGATCTGACCATTACCTTGTTGAAAGTGTGTTGCAACTTAAACTTAAAAAGTGTTGTGCTAGGGTTAAAAAATTTACTTTTAATACTGAAGCTCTGAAAGATCCAGTTATAGCCAAAGCTTACCATGATAGGTTACTTAGTCATTATGACAGTCATGGTTTGCTTACTACTGAAGTTGAGGAAGAATGGGATCATTTTAAACAGGCTTTTTTGGACACTAACAGTACTCTTTTAGGAAAAAAGGAGCAGAAGAGGCAAAATTATCTGAGTGATAAGGCACTTGAGCTTATTTCGGAAAGAAAGAACTGCAGGAATGCCCTTAATCAATACCCTACTAGTCCTAATAGAAAGCATTACAGAGACCTTAATAAACTTGTAAAGGATCAGTTAGCTGCTGATAAAAATTTTTGGCTTGATGGTTTGGCTGACAAAGCCGAGGAAGCAGTTAGACAGCACAACAGCAGAGAGCTGTACCAGATAGTTAATGTTTTGTGTGGTAGAAAACGGACAGGCATACAAGGATTGAAGGATAAACAAGGTAAGGTTATAGAAGGGGAGGATTCTGTCATGGCTAGGTGGGCTGAGCATTTCAGTGATGTTCTAAACAATGTAGTTAGTTCTACTCCCATTGTTTGCAATGATGATAGACGCATTGGTGGCTTTAATGTTGGACCTATAACACAATCTGAAGTTATTTTGGCTGTTTCTAAACTTAAACTTCATAAATCCCCAGGGGTAGATGAAATTACTACGGAAATGCTTATAGCTGGGAATGTTTCGGTTACCACTTGGATGACTGAAATTCTGAATATCTTTTATGATAAAGGCATGGTTCCTAAAGATTTTACCAGAGCTATTGTTATCCCTATTTTCAAAAAAGGTGATCGCAGTTCTTGTGATAACTATAGGGGTATCAGCCTACTCTCTGTTCCAGGTAAAGTTCTTTCCATGATTGTGCTTAATAGAATTAAGAATCTGGTTGACAGGCAATTGCGTGATGAGCAATGTGGATTCAGAAGTGGTAGGGGATGTGTAGATCAGATATTTTCACTTAGGCAGATTCTTGAGAAATGTTTAGAGTTTCAGAAACCTTTGGTTGCTAGCTTTGTTGATTTCAAAAAGGCTTTCGACTCTGTTGATCGTCATAATTTGTGGTTGATTGTGAGATCATATGGTATACCAGACAAGTTAGTTAACATAATGAAAGCTCTCTATAATAACACTGAGTCATATGTGAGAGTTGGTAAGTCTTGTAGCAATCGGTTTAGCATTACTTCTGGTGTTCGACAAGGGTGCATTTTGTGTCCTTTTCTCTTCAGTTTGGTTATTGATTATGTTATGCGAAATTCACTTCGAGGGAAAGATTTTGGCCTTAAACGGGCTGGAGATACGAAAATTTCTGATTTAGATTATGCTGATGATTTAGCCCTTTTGGCAAATGATGTTGATGAGATGAACTCTTTCATTCGAGCTGTTGATGAGACTGGTAGGAGAGTAGGTTTGGTTATAAACAGAGAGAAAACTAAAGTGATGAAAATTGGTCAGGCAGGCTGTGATTCAGTTAATCTGAATGGTTGCAGTCTTGAGAAGGTGTCACAGTTTAATTATCTTGGGAGCTATGTAACTGATACTGGTGATGTGCGGCATGAGATTAACAGACGAATAGGGATTGCTGCCGGGACTTTTAAGAATCTATGGAGATTGTGGAGAAATAGGCGTATACACCTAAAGACTAAAATTAGACTGTATAATAGTTTGGTTCTTTCTAGGGTTAGTTATGGTAGTGAAACTTGGACACTTTGTGAACAAGATAATAGGAAACTAGATGCTTTTGATTCCAGATGCTTACGCAGTATCTTGGGTATTAGGTGGTTTAACTTTGTAACTAATGATGAGGTTAGGCAAAGGAGTTTGCAACCTCCTTTAAGCAGCATATTGTGCAGAGAGAGACTCCGCTGGTTTGGCCATGTTGCCCGTATGGATAATTATAGATTGGCGAATAGGGTTATGAACAGTGTGCCTAGAGGCCTCAGAAGGAGGGGGAGACCTAGGATGCGGTGGGCAGACAATGTCAAACAGGAACTTGTTAGAATTGGTGTGCAGTGGCCGTATGTAGCTCAGGACAGATATGTTTGGAGAATTAAACTGCGTGGTCTGGTTGGACCTCCGTAGCCCATGGCTGCTTGAGGATGATGATGATGATGTATTTTAAATCTTACATATCTAAAAAAGATAATTTAATAATTATTTTTAACCAATCAGATTTAAACATGAAGATGCCAACGGATTTTATTGGATACCTATTTTCAGCTCGGAACTACTGTATTCTGCACTCCTTGGGCATATCGATGCTATTGCACATGAGATCTGCGCATATCGAAGACGTTGACACATGACTTGCCATATAAGGACATATCAATGACATCATCAAATATTACGTGACACCTTTTGATTGACAATATTGTATAGTTATCCTGATACATACTCCATTAGAATACTACTACACATTCAATCCGAGCTTATCTATGACGTCACCCATAACTATAGCGCATTGAATCTGCAGATAGCGATGACATGTACACAATATGCCATATAGGGACAGCCTTAACACGTCATAGTTTTTTAACCAATCACAGGACAGCTTTATCACGTGATTCCAATCCACCAATCATTTCAAACCTTACAATTTTTTGTTTAACTCCACTCACCCACCCCTGTGATGGGACCATGGGACATCCTCACATCTTAACCTATGAGTAATTAGCACTAAATTATTCAATTAATTATTTATTTATTCATGTAGGAAGAAATTTTATTATTACACGGATATGGCAATCTTCATAGCATTAACAAGATGGATGCCTACAGTAGATTTATCTCCGCTAAGGTTAAAAAACAGATTCGAAAAAATCACGTGATTCAAGTGTAAAAAAAGGAAGCCGAAGTCTGACATTTCAACCCCATTTTTTAGCTAGAAGGAGGACTTAACTGACCAATCCAAAGGGACCACCCGCATGGTCAATCCCCAAAATCACCCAATTCAGTAATCCATCAAATCCATTCAGCCTCCCATCAAGGCCATTCAGCGTATTCTTTACGTGCACAGAGAATGGCTCTTCTGCACACGGGGCCACGGCTTAACTTCCCATCCGACGGACGGCGGCCTTTTCAAGCCCATTGGTTTCCCCTACTGATCATGGGCAGGGCGGGGTTTTGAGGAGATCAATCTGAATATCTCTGCTTGGGTTATGTGCCCCGTAGTTCTTGTGGCTTCTGTTATTCCTTTCCCATTGGGGCGGGGGTGGCTCAGTCGGTAGCGCGCCAGGCTCGTAATCTGTAGTTCCCAGGTTCGAGTCCCAGCTGGGTCAGCGTTGAGATTTATCTCCGCAAATATTCCCCGCCCTGCCCACGGTCATTAGGGGACACCGATGGGCTTGGAAAGGCTGCCGTCCGTCGGATGGGACGTTATGCCGTGGCCCCGTGTGTGGGAGAGCCATACCATGTGCACGTTAAAGAACACGCTGGATGGCCTTGACGGGAGGCTACCATCTGTCTCCCAACAGCTGTTCCAGTGGATCCCCTCCCCCAACCTTCTCTGAGCCTTCGGGTCCATGTGACCTGGCCATTTAGCCCATGGTGTGCAAAAAAGTGCCGCTCAGGGGTAAAACAATAGCATTAACATAATTCATAGCATTAACAAGATGGATGCCTACAGGTACACAAAGTTTCAAACTCCCTAGGTCCAAACCATGGCATTACAAGTGTTAGAAACCTTAAAATTTGTATCTGTGGCTGTTTCGGGATGTCAAAATGTCACCAAATTTTGAATCTGGGAGTTCTTCGAGGTCAAATTTCTCGGAAATGGTGAGAAATTTTTCACATCAAAGATCAAATATCGATCTATTTCTGTCAAACAGCTAAAATTTGTGCTTGGGGTATTCTGAGTTATAGATCTCAGAAAATATGCTAAATTTTGGATGCAATGGGAACTTCAAGGTCTCAGTTTCAATATACCGGTGATGGAGAGTTCAAAATTAGTTAATAGGGCTATTTCGGGTAGTAGAACCAAAAAATAAGAGGAATTTTCACATCCGGTGTTTGCATTTAGGATGAATTAGGGTTACGAATGACGTGTTAGAAATGAAGAAGTATGCAGCGATCGGTTGCTAGTAAATAAATATGCTCGCTGTGTTTCCTCATACTCAACACTTACAAAAACTTAGAAGTTTGCTGTAATGTTTATTATAAAAGAACTCGGCGCTTCAAGGTAAAGCCGTGGCCCCGTGTGCGGGAGAGCCACACATTGTACACGTTAAAGAACACGCTGGATGGCCTTGACCGGAGGCTACCATCTGTCTCTCAACAGCTATTCCAGTGGTTCCCCTCCCCCAACCTTCTCTGAGCCTTCGGGGTCCATGTGACCTGACCATTTAGCCCATGGTGTGCAAAAAAGTGCCTCTCAGAGGTAAAACAACCCAACCCGAAGCTTCAAGGTAAAATACCTTAATATCATCAGAAAGTCGAAGGCAGACCCAGAGGCATGAGTGATTATATTATATTATTATTATTATATTCTCTTCATTTTCATTAGTTTTAATTTTTTCTGAAAAATGCCTTTATTTGGACCTAAATGACAATAATATCGTGTTGCAAAAAATGTTAATCCAGCCACCTTATAGAGGGACTGAAAATGTTAAAGATTATTCTATGCTCCCTTTCAGCTTATAGTCAAAGAAAATTGAACATCAGCAGGCATTCTTTTCAAAAATTAGTATCCCATTTTGCCAAAGTTGATCTGTGTTTTTTAAGTTCTGGAAATATATCTCCCTTTTTTTTTTGTTTCATTTGTAACAGTTTTGCAGAGAAATAAATTCTATGTAAGGGAATTTCACATAATGAAATTTTTGCTTTCAAAATCTGTTTACTTTTTCAAATCCCTTTAAAATTGAAAAAATATTCACAAATGTTTTCAGTTTTTAATTATTCTCTTAATGAGTCACACTCTTTGAATCAAATATATTGGTTTCAATCGACTGAAATATCCCCGAAGGTAATATTTTCCGCTTTGAAATCTGGCTTAGCCTGTGATAATATTTATTTAAAAGCGTGAGCACGTGCAGCCTCGTTCTCGAAGGAAGTGAAACGTTGTGGAAGAGAGAATGTCGTACTGCTAATGCTTTGTATGTGAGTAATATTGATATTCTTTTGGTTTATTCAATATTCGAATCGTTATAAGATTACATTATAGTTGCAGTTCTTTAATCTTACCTGTTATTTGTTTCTCTGAATGTAAATATAGAGCATAAGTTCACTTACCTTTGTAGAAAGGCATTTTTTTCAAACATTTTTATTCTCGGAGAGGCTCTACCTTCTGAAGAAATGATATTAAGAAGTTTACAAATGTTATGGGTCGCCATAATGGCAGAATGTAACACGCTTAAAAGCTGGAGGTTAGACTTGGGGTATATAGGGAACAATGTTGAGAATCAAACCGGCATTGTAAAAAAAACAATGGAACAGATTCCGAAATAAATTAGTAAAGTTTAGGGAATTTATACTGTAGTTATTTTTTAATAATGCTGCAGGTGGATATTTTGCAAAGGTGAATATGCTTCAGAATCCAATAATTATATGTATGAATTAGGTATAATAGCTGTTTATGGTTGTAAGAATTGTACTTCAAAATTGCATCTCTACCATATACTGATGTTTCATGTATTATACTAAACAATTGTGTAGTTAGGTATTGGATATTGGGCTTCAGTTTCTACTGTTCGGGAAATCCAGGGGTGGATCTTGGATAAAGGGTTGGGTTGTTTTACCTCTGAGCGGCACTTTTTTGCACACCATGGGCTAAATGGCCAGGTCACATGGACCCCGAAGGCTCAGAGAAGGTTGGGGGAGGGGACCCACTGGAACAGCTGTTGGGAGACAGATGGTAGCCTCCCATCAAGGCCATCCAGCGTGTTCTTTAACGTGCACAGGGTATGGCTCTCCCACACACGGGGCTTAACGTCCCATCCGACGGACGGCGGCCTTTCCAAGTCCATCGGTGTCCCCTACTGACCGTGGGCAGGGCGGGGAATTTTGCGGAGATAAATCTGAATATCTCTGCTTGGGTTATGTGCCACTTAGTTCTTGTTGCTTCTGTTATTCCTTTCCCATTGGGGGCAATGGTGGCTCAGTCGGTAGCGCGCCAGGCTCATAATCTGTACTTACCAGGTTCGAGTCCCAGCTGGGTCAGCGTTCAGATTTATCTCCGAAAAATTCTCCGTCCTGCCCACGGTAAGTAGGGGGACACCGATGGGCTTGGAAAGGCCGCCGTCCGTCGGATGGGACGTTAAGCCGTGGCCTGTTTGCGGGAGACATCTGTCTCTCAACTGCTGTTCCAGTGAGTCCCCTCCCCAACCTTCTCTGAGCCTTCGGGGTTCTTGTGACCTGGCCATTTAGCCCATGGTGTGCAAAAAAGTGTCGCTCAGAGGTAAAACAACCCAACATAAATGGGACGAAGATAAGTGTTATAAAATAATTTAAGAGTCAGTATAAATGTTTATAATTCATGTTATGAGATTAATGCTCTCTGATCTTTCAGGCCAAGACCTCTTTTTGTAGAAGTTGGACTCGTTTCATTGCACATAAGATGGAAAACGAATACCTTAAGAAGGTTCTCGGTAAATGCTTAGCCTTGTCGTTGGCCGTGACCGCCTTGAAAAGACCACCAGATCCGATTGACTACTTGGCTCAATATTTGTATCAGTTGGACAGGGCCCAACAGGAAGAAAAGTGCAAGACAAAACTGCAAAAACAAGTGCGCTCCAAATTTCCACGTTGAAGGAACATTACTGTTCACCATTCATTATCAAACATTTCAGTTTCGAATGTTCCGTTGCTTATTTTTGGGTATAATTCGTGTTTGTGACAGATATTCACTGAATGAAATGAAATCGCCTAATCATGTTAAAGTTACGGTTTTCGAGATTTTGCCTTGACATTAATCTTGTGTATGAATTGATGTCCTCAGAGTTCCATGTGAATCTTCGATATATTCCAGTTGGCGTCATTTTGCTGTTGCCCTTATTAATACATGCATTTTTCGAAAGTATTTAGATATTTTTGTCATTGGAAAAGTGATTTCAAAACTTCATAACTTTTAAATATGAGCCTTTTATTGAAAAAAATGTCACTGAATAAAATCTTGACTCCAAAATATTCGTTCAGCGTTCCAAATGTTAAAGTTTCTGCCAATAGCTGAACGGTGTGTGGTGCCATAAAATGGATATAAAGGGAAACCAACTAAGGTAAGGAAAAAACGGAGGGTGGGTTAAAATTGGGGGGAGGAAATAAATGAAAAACGAAAGAAAAATGGTTCGTTTTATGGCTCACGAGGACCTAAAACTATATAGTCCACCAAATCAGAGAAAAATTCTCTCAGTGAAATATTTCTATTACTTTTTAGTAAAGCTTAAAATAATGTCAGCTGAATTATAAATACGTTGAAAATGAGTGGCAACTCATGACCTTCTATAAACTGGTGAGGGTCAGTAAATATATATAATATATACACAGTAGTATCAGAATAATATGACCACCTACCATAGTATATGTATGATAGGTGGTCATATTATTTTGATACAAATGTGTATATAGAAACCAACTCGTAACTACTAGAAAACATGGGTTGGATTAAAAATTAAATCCTATGGGGGGGGGGGGAGAGAAATACATAATATTTTAAATAAAATTTAAGTGTAACGGTTTCATTTATTTTTAATTTCTGCTAAATTGAATGCACATCTATTTTTTTTGTTTGCCAAATACGTGGCTGGGTGTATTCTGTTTGAGATTGAAGACAACTTGATTAGATTATTTTGGTAGAATCGCCAATTAAATCTATATAAACATTAAAATCTTATCAGGAAATGGAAAACAAATTAATATCCAACCTTTATGGGGTTTCTCATTGTCGGCACTCCGAAGGAAAGATCAGGAACTCCAAGCTAAAGAATGTCTCAGGAGTTGTTTGGTTTTGGCTGGTTTAAGGGCGGAATGGAGTTGCATTGCAACATATCAGAATAACCCATTTGAGCGGCATTTTTTTTGCACACCATGGGCTAAATGGCCAGGTCACAAGGACCCCGAGGGCTCAGAGAAGGTTGGGAGAGGGGACCCACTGGAACAGCTGTTGGGAGACAGATGGTAGCCTCCCGTCAAGGCCATCCAGCGTGTTCTTTAACGTTGGGTTGTTCAAAAATTGTTTTGTTCCGAAATTCTAAAATTTGTATTCCGCCGGGGAAAAAGAGTGACACGGAATCTGGCAACAAAGCCATTCAATACATTGAATTACCAAGTCTCCTGAGTACGAACATATATAGATATTAAAGTCGCATAAAAAAAGACTTCAGAAAGAGTGGAAAACCAAAAAGTCTCTGTGCACCAGATAAGGAATGAGATATTCGCACCCGTACAATTATAATAAATGTTGAAAGTGCGTCTCCACTCTGTCATCAAGAATCAGTGGTCCGAATCACGAAAAAAAAAAGCCCCCCTAGCTTTTTTATGGATTCTGCAACAGAGTGAATTTTTGCGACTTTTGATTCTTTGTACCATCTTACTTTTGTGACTTTTACCCAACATCTACACATTTCCGTAATCGCGAGGATCCATTTACAAGATTCCATTTCTTCGCCGATTTAAAATATTAAGTTTTTTTGGTATCTATATTAAGATCCTAAAAAAAAGGACTGGAATGTTCCATGTCTGCCACAGAGACAAAAGGCTTATGACTTCGATGGACACCGCAATTCCTGTGTTAATCAAACATTCACCATATATAAAAATGTATTTTGGTATACGTGAGAAGATGAGGCTTTTACACTCGCACTTTTTATGCACACAATGGGCTAAATAGCCAGGCCACAAGGAATAGCAGAAAAGGTTCGGGGAGGGAAAACACATATCTCTAGTCGCGGTCATCCACCGCATTCTTTAAAGTCCCATCCGACGGACTTTGCAAGCCCATCGGTGTCCCCCTACTGCCCGAGGGAGAAATGTCACCGGTTCTGCAGGTCGGATTACGGAGCCTTACTATAATAGGAATCCGACGTTTCGAGTACAGTCGCTCGAAAAAGTATCCGAACACTATGGTGGATTCAGAAAAAATATTTGGCAACGAATTGTTTAGAAATTAGTGATCTGGCAACCTTCGTGTCACGTGACACGAAGGTTCCCAGATCACTTATTTCTAAAAAAAAAAAATTTGCCAGAGATTTTTTTTCTGAAATCTGTAATCAACCAGTGTTCGGATATTTATTTGAGCGACTGTACACGAAGGTTGCCAGATCACTGATTTGTAAAAAAAAATCGTTGCCAGATATTTCTTCTGAATTCTATAATCAACCATAGTGTTCGGATATTTTTTTGAGCGACTGTACGCTCGTGGAAGGGGAAGGTAAAAAAAAATATTTTTCTTGCCTTTTGGCTGTGAAAGTATATTAAAGAATATTATTTTCGGTGGGAAATAAGAGAATGAAGAAAAGGTAAAGAACACACGTCTGTTCGTGGTGCTGAGAATAAAGGCAAGTTCCCCGTCCCGTGGCCGAGTGGTTAGCGCGCTTGACTATTGATCTAAGGGACCTGCGTTAGAGCCCTGGGTAAGGCATTGATGGATGGTTGGCTACTGATCCTGAAATACTGCCAATATCGGCAGCACTAGGTCATCGATGGCAGATAAAGCCCCCGCCCCAAAATTGGTCCCAACCACCCATAAACAACAGGCCCTTAGTGGCAGAAAACGCTCCAATGCCCCAAAAAACGCCGTGTGAAACGACCCCCAAAGCTACCTGGGTTCGAGCCCCGATGTTTTTCTGCTCAGGTCCTACCATCTTCTCAGGACCTTGGGGGCGGGGGTGGCTCAACCCAACCCAAATCTCAGGACCTTGTCTTATAATAATATAAACTAACAGGCTCCTGTCTGAACTCTGCAACAAGCAGCTGCTTGAGGGGGATGTTTTACTGATTGCTTTCCGAATTTTGTGGGGCGGGAGTGGCTCAGTCGGTAGCGTGCCAGGCTCGTAATCTGTAGTTCCCAGGTTCGAGTCCCAGCTGGGTGAGCGTTGAGATTTATCTCCGCAAAATTCCCCGCCCTGCCCACGGTCAGTAGGGGACACCGATGGGCTTGGAAAGGCCGCCGTCCGTCGGATGGGACGTTAAGCCGTGGCCCCGTGTGCGGGAGAGCCATACCCTGTGCACGTTAAAGAACACGCTGGATGCCCTTGACGGGAGGCTACCATCTGTCTCCCAACAGCTGTTCCAGTGGGTCCCCTCCCCCAACCTTCTCTGAGCCTTCGGGGTCCATGTAACCTGGCCATTTAGCCCATGGTGTGCAAAAAAGTGCCGCTCAGAAGTAAAACAACCCAACGTTAAACAACACACTGGATGGCCTTGACGGGAGGCTACCATCTGTCTCCCAACAGCTGTTCCAGTGGGTCTCCTCCCCTAACATTCTCTGAGCCTTCGAGGTCCATGTGACCTGGCCATTTAGCCCATGGTGTGCAAAAAAGTGCCGCTCAGAGGTAAAACAACCCAAATCCGAATTTTGTTTCTTCAATTTCATGGGTAGCAATCGAATGGAATTTTGCTTTCAGTCCCAGTGAAATATTTTAAAGAACAGAGTAAATTTAAGTAACTTTGTTTGCATTGTGCATTAAAGGAAATAAAAAAGAGCAACCTTCTTTCAAATTTTTCAAAATGATTGAAACATTTACATAACCTACGGTTTTATAGAAATACATTTTCGCAGTAAGAACCAGTTATTGATTTGGTTTTGTCAGGTTTAGAGATTAGGTCGATAAATAAAAAAAGTTTTATTGATAAATGAAAACCCAGCAGCGTTTTTCTCGCAATCTCACATTTTAGTCATCTTATAGTTAGTACTTAGCTTAGAGTGTTTTTGAAATCCATTATTATTCAGTGCATTAATTCATTTCAATTTCTAAATGCAAATGTTTATTGTAGGAACGAAGGCGTTTGAATACTTCTAGAGAACAAGACAGGTAGAATTCCGTGCAGTTCTACTCTTAAAATCTCTGGAATTTATTGCAAAAGGTTAATTAGGAGTTATTCTTCCCAAATAACATTTAAAACTTTTCCATTTTACCTATTTGGAGGCAAAATTTCGAAAAGTACCTTTCAATTGACATTAGACGTTAATCTTCTACTACTACATTATTTAGCAAACTCTGTTTTCGTTGCCAGATCTCGCTAACCTATTATGCAGACGATAATTCAATAATTTGATTCGAAAAGCTGTTCTACTTTCGTCTGATCGGTATTTTATTGAAGAGAATGGGATAAATGGCCAGGTTACAAGGGCCCCTAGGGCTAAGATAATAACTTAACCCTAGGGGACAGGTATAACTCCTATACACGAGGCTAGAGAAGAGAAATTGATATTTCAAGGAAAAAATTAAATTGAATTTCACATTGCAAAAATGATAGCACGTTTTTAATACTTGATCGTTTGAAATTATATTTCTTGAATCAACTTCTATAAGTAAAACAAGCAGAAAAAAACACTTAAAATAGGCCAAAGAGTAAATATTACAAATTTTTAAAATCATTAAATACTAAATTATTAATAAATAAACCGTTTCACGACTTTTTTTTTCAATAAATGATTAGATACCAATTTATGATGAAAATCATTAATAGCTAATTCTAAATAAAAAAAATAAATACCCCCCTCAAGCAGCTGCTTGCCACAGAGATCTGACAGGAGCCTGTCAGTTTAAATGCCACAGTAGGAGATCTGAGAGGATGGCAGAACCTCAGCAGAAAAACGACACACATCCATGCGTAATTCCGAGGCTCGAACCCAGGTCCCTTAGATCAGTAGCCAAGCGTGCTAACCATTCGGCCACGGGGCGGACAGAATATAAATTAGATTATTAATAAAATTGAATAATAATAAGTTATTACAGGATTTAAAACTGATTTCCATCTGTACACCAATGACTTGATTTTACATTGACTCTATGGAAGCTGAATTACCTGTACATCATTTAGAATAGTCTGTTTTCGTTGCCAGATCTCGCCAACAAACCATGCAGATGAAAATTCATTTATTTTATTCCAAAAGCCGTTCTTTCGTCTGATCATTTGAAAATAATTGCCCTTATAGTTCAAAATACTGATGGATTCAGTGATTGCCCACAGCTTGAAAGTTTTAAAGGGGGCTTTAAACATTTTTTTTTTATTTACAAGAGTTTAAAAAAGCTTTTCTATTAAGAATATTCTGAAGATATGCGTCATATCATAGAGAGCAATCGTTTGGATTATTTTAGTAAATAAGAGGTACACTGAGTCCTATGTGAGAGTTGGGAAGGCTTATAGCAATTGGTTTAGCACTACTTCTGGTGTCCGACAAGGGTGCATTTTGTCTCCTTTTCTCTTTAGTTTGGTTATTGATTATGTTATGCGAAATTCACTTCAAGGGAAAGATTTTGGCCTTAAATGGGCTGGAGATACGAAAATATCTGACTTAGATTATGCTGATGATTTAGCCCTTTTGGCAAATGATGTTGATGAGATGAACTCTTTAATTCTGGCTGTTGATGAGACTGGTAGTAGAGTAGGTTTGGTTATAAACAGAGAGAAAACTAAAGTGATGAAAATTGGTCAGGCAGGCTGTGATTCAGTTAATCTGAATGGTTGCAGTCTTGAGCATGTGTCACAGTTTAATTATCTTGGGAACTATGTAACAGATAATGGTGATGTGCGGCATGAGATTAACAGCCGAATAGGGATTGCTGCCGGAACTTTTAAGAATCTATGGAGAGTGTGGAGAAATAGGCGTATACACCTAAAGACTAAAATTAGACTGTATAATAGTTTGGTTCTTTCTAGGGTTAGTTATGGTAGTGAAACATGGACACTTTGTAAACAAGATAACAGGAAACTAGATGCTTGTGATTCCAGATGCTTGTGATTCCAGATGCTTACGCAGTATCTTGGGCATTAGGTGGTTCAACTTTGTAACTAATGATGAGGTTAGGCAAAGGAGTTTGCAACCTCCTTTAAGCAGCATATTGTGCAGAGAGAGACTCCGTTGGTTTGGCCATGTTGCCCGTATGAATAATTATGGATTGGTGAATAGGGTTATGAACAGTGTGCCTAAAGGCCTCAGAAAGAAGGGGAGACCTAGGATGCGGTGGGCAGACAATGTCAAACAGGACCTTGTTAGAATTGGTGTGCAGTGCCAAGATGCAGTAGATGTAGCTCAGGATAGACTTGCTTGGAGAACTAAATTGCACGGTCTGGTTGGACCTCCGTAGCCCATGGCTGCTTGAGGATGATGATGATGATGAACCCTTAATTAGAAAAATAATTTATATTTATAAAATAGAGATTAAAAAAGAATAATAATTAAACAAACAAAGGGAGTTGGGTTGTTTTGCCTGTGAGGACATGTTTTGCACACAATGGCCTAAATGGCCAGATCACAAGCACCCCGAGAGCTCAAAGAAGTTTGGGTAAAAGGGACCCACTAGACAACTGTTGGGAGACAGATGGTAGTCTCTTATCAAAACCATCTAGCATGTTGTTTAATGTGTACAGTCACTCAACAAAAATATACGAACCGTACGGTTGACTACAGAATAGAGAAAAAATATCCGGCAACGATTTTTTTTAGAAATTAGTGATCTCACAACCTTCGTGTGTACCGTACACCAAGGTTCATAGATCGCCAATTTCTAAAAAAATCGTTCCCAGATATTTTTTCTGAATTCTGTAATCAACCATAGTTTTCGGATATTTTTTTGAGCAAATGACCATGTATTGCACACGTAGGTTGCCACATCACTAATTTGTAAAATAAATCGTTGCCAGATATTTTTTCTGAATTCCGTAATCAACCATAGTTTTAGGATATTTTTTGGAGGAACTGCACATGTATTGTACACGAAGGTTGTCAGATTACTAATTTGTAAAAAAAAAATCTTTTCCAGATATTTCTTCTGAATTCTGTAATCAACCATAGTTGATTTGACCGACTGTACATGAAAGTTGCGGAGGTAAAATCTCAGCGCTGCCCCAGCTGGGACTCGAACCTAGGAAATGCAGATTACGAGCCTGGTGCGTTACCGACTGAGAACACCCCCCCCCCCCTCCCCGCCCCGATGAGTAAGTCTAATATAGTGCGGGTTCTAGGCTTTTCGGGGAGTGCGTCTCTCGCGAATTGGGGGCTTTTTATATGTGGGCCCTGCGGTTTCTCGTTGCAAGGGGCTTTGCGGCAAGTCTTCCCCTTGTGAGTTGGGGACTATTTTGCACGGGCCCTGTGTCATCACTCTGTGGAGGGTTTTGAGGCTTGTCCTATGTATAGAATGAAAGGACATTGAAAACTATGAAGAAAGGTGAAAAGAGTGATTAGAAGTTGAGATATAGCTCATCCGTATGTTAATAGTATGAGATTAGGCTTAGTGAAATTAAAATGTAATAAAGAAGTCCTTTCACTCCATTGAAAGTATTTAAAAAGTGTATTGATCCTTTGCGGAGTATGGGATAAAAGCGAAAAAGGTGAAATTATTATAAAACAATGCTCCAGAATTGGTTAAAAGAAGTCTCATCCTTCTTACATCCCTGTCTACCTGTAAGCATCCATGTTTTTAAAGACATGAAGAATGCCATATCCCTATACTGCAGAATAAGAGTAGTAGAGAAATAAATAATTAATTAATTCATTAATTTAGTGGCTAGACTTAGTGACTGTTTGACCCAGATTACCCATAGGTTAACATGTGAGGATTTCAATTGAGGAACTCCGTAGAGAAAGCATGGTGCCATCACAGGGGCGGGTGAATTTTTACTGTCCGTATACCAAAGCATTAGGATAAATATACAGTGATGTCATGATTAAGGTTTGAATTGATTGGTTAATAGAAATCACGTGATAAAGCTGATTGACTAATAAATTGTGACGTCATGAGGCTGTCCATGTATATGTATAAGGAGATTGAAATGCTCAGATTGAGTGCGTCTATGTATTATCATAGGATACATATTGGGATAACTATACCCTGATGTCATCGTTAAGGTTTGAAATGATTGGTTATTTATATATGTGACGTCATAAATATGTCCTTATATGACAATTCATGTGTAAAGGTCCTAGGTATGCGCAGATCTCATGTGCAATGTACTTCGTATGTTGCAGACTGCAGAATAGAGTAGTTCCGAGCTGAAATGAAGTATCCAATAGAATCCTTTGGCATCTGAAGGTTTAAATGTGATTGGTTAAAAATAATTATTCAATTATCTTTTTCAAATATGGAAGATTTAAAGTTAAAAATATATTTAAATACTTTAATTAGTCCATTTGGTGACTCCCATGATTCCTTATTCTGAGGCATAGGAAATACTAGTAGTAAGTCACTGACAGTTAGGAGCCATTTTAACCCTTATTTAATATGCTTCCTGAGCTGTGATTGGTTAAAAATATTTATTTATCTATCTCGTTAGGGATAAAATCTCTATCCCTTCAGTCCTCCTAGTAAGAAAAGAATCCGTGTTCCGAATTATCATGAAACGCCCCTCATTCTTTTACGACCAGTGAGAATGAATCCGTCCAGTTAATCTCATTGGTTGCAAATTATAAGTGCGTTCTTATCATAGGAATTCCTTTACATTGAAAAGAGGGCGCACATTTTAAATATACCTCTACAACCTAGAACGAATGGGATTCCAGAATTTTGAAATGCTGATTGGCTGATGCTAACTTTTTAAATATTAGAGGTAGCAATATCGTGTGACCCCTTTTGTGAAACATATCGTCGAAACGCATCCGATTCCGAACCCAGTTTTGACCCTGGACGTGCGGTTTTCGAGATTTTAATATTTAAAAATTCATTTTCAACTTTTTAAATATTGAGTTTAGAGCCTCGTCCTCGATATGGGAATGACGTAATTCGACGTCGATCCCCAATCACGCAGTCCGAACCCGCTATCTCGAAAGGTTCGAGCGTTATAAAGATTTTTCGCTAGGACTAATGTCCATAGAATAACATTAGGTTTTCGATCCAGCTTTTCCCTATACTTTAACATTACCAAGAAATCTCATTTGCTCGAGGCCATCTTTATAACCCTTTACCCATAATTCAAAGGGTGACGAACCTCATTCGTTGGCGAGCGTCATTTAACATGTTTCATGTTTCACTTTGAAATGTTGTTCTCCCTCGGTTTTGGTTTGTAAAAAAATTTGAGGTGGTTTCCTTCATGTTATTTCTATGGGAATTTTGAATGCCTTTTAAAAATAACCTACTTGACCTATCTTTATGAAATTTCCTCCATAATTAGATCTTGGTGACCTCTAACCGATGACCCTTGGTCAGATTTTTTGCGTTACCAGATTCCTCATTTTTTATGACGCAACTTTCAAAATATTACGTACCGCTAATTAATAAATGCCCTGAAGACCTACTATATAAGCAAATTGGCTATGGAGCCCATTTCGAAGACTCTCCTCCACGAGCCGTTTCGTTCTAAACCACGAAGCCGTAGTCTGGTGGAAAACAGCGGAGCAACTCGTGTTTGGGGGGGTAGGGAGGACGCGCGATCATCACGGTCCGTCCACACGCCGTGATGAGCTAGCCCCCGAAGTAACCAGTGGTGCCTGCGCAGGGCCTGGGCATTTGGCAGCCTGGGATCCAGCGTAGGCAACACTGGCGGGCGCTGGTACGAAGATGTGGCCCTTAGGAAAGGTATGGTGTATTGGCTATTACGGAATTGTAAGAGCCGGTACATTGTACTTTTTCGGAATCGCGTTTTTAGAGTATTCTTAATGTATCTCGATATACAATACACCGCCTGCAGCATTATTTAAAACGCCCTTAGTGAGCGAACGAATCCGTCAAGTGATGCATCTGTGGAGTGTGAATCTTCGGATCACGTGACTCGGTTCTCCGAATTATCATGACACGCCCCTGATGAACGGAGGCCAAGTGATGAATCTCTTGAGTATGAATCTTTAGGTCACGTGACTCTACCTTGAACAGTAGAAAGGGTCGTTTTTTTTTACTTTTCTGAGTAAAATATCTTTTTCTGATGTTTTTTTTTAAATCCGTTTTTTTTTTCAGTAGGGTACACCGATGGGCTTGGGAGCGCCACCGTTCATGGGATGGGACGTTAAGCTCTGACCCCGTGCACACATTAAAGAACACACTGGATGGCTACCATCTGTCTCCCAACAGCCATTACAGTGGGTCCTCCCCAATCTAGTCTTCGGGTGCTTCTGACCTGGCCATTTAGCCCATTGTGTGCTAAAAAAGTCTCCCAGTGGTAAAACAACCCAACTGGACGGGAGGTTAGCATCTGTCTCCCAACAGCTTTTTAAATGGGTCCCCTAACCTTTTCTGAGCCTTAAGGGTCCATGTGACGTGGCCATTTAGCCCATGGTGTGCAAAAAAGTGCCGCTCATAGGTAAAACAACCAACCAATCCTACGTTGAAACAAAAATCGCTGCCAAATCCATTGCCGTCATATTCTGAAGCTTAGGCATCATTTCATCTTTCGAGGTTGGCAACACTGCATTTAATCGTTTCATTACAACACCCACATAAACATCTTCTGAATCTCTGTTAAGGAGTAGTACTCAGTAAACCAATCGTAAGTGCATTTGGTTTGTTTCAACCCTGAGCGGCACTTTTTTGCACACCGTGGGCTAAATGGCCAGGTCACAAGTACCCCGAAGGCTCGGAGAAGGTTGAGGACTCACTGGAACAGCTGTTGGGAGACAGATGATAGCCTCCCGTCAAGGCCATCCACTGTGTTCTTTAACGTTGGGTTGTTCAAAAATTGTTTTGTTCCGAAATTCTAAAATATGCATTCCGCCGGAGGAAAAAGTTTGACACGGAATCTGGCAACAAAGCCATTCACTACATTGAAGTACCAAGTCTCCTGAGTACGAAGATATATAGATATTAAAGTCACATAAAAAAAAAAGGCTTCAGAAAGAGTCGAAAACCAAAAAACGGCATTATACAGGGTGATGAAAAAGTCGCTCTGCACCCGATAGGGAATGACAGATTCGCAACCGTACAATCATAATAAATATTGAAAGTGTGTCTCCAGTCTGTCATCAAGAATCAATCAGTGGTCCGAATTACGAAAAAAAAAAAAGCCCTCTTAGCTTCTTTATGGATTCTGCAACAGAGTGAATTTTTGCGACTTTTGATTCTTTGTACCGTCTTCCTTTTGTGACTTTTACCCAACATCTACACATTTCCGTAATCTCGGGGATCCATTTACGAGATTCCGTTTCTTCGCCGATTTCAAATATTAAGTTTTTTTGGTATCTATCTATATTAAGATCCAGAAAAAAAAAAGGAATGGAATGCTCCATGTCTGCCACAGAGTCAAAAGGTTTATGACTTCGATGGACACCGCAATTTCTGTGTTAATCAAACATTCACCATATATAAAAATGTATCATTGATATACGTGAGAAGATGAGGCTTTTACACTCGCACTTTTTATGCACACAATGGGCTAAATAGCCAGGTCACAAGGAATATCAGAAAAGGTTCGGGGAGGGAAAACACATATCTCTAGTCGCGGTCATCCACCGCATTCTTTAAAGTCCCATCCGACGGACTTTGCAAGCCCATCGGTGTCCCCCTACTGCCCGAGGGAGAAATGTCACCGGTTCTGCAGGTCGGATTACGGAGCCTTACTATAATAGGAATCCGACGTTTCGAGTACAGTCGCTCGAAAAAGTATCCGGACACTATGGTGGATTCAGAAAAAATATCTGGCAACGAATTGTTTAGAAATTAGTGATCTGGCAACCTTCGTGTCACGTGATACGAAGGTTCCCAGATCACTTATTTCTAAAAAAAATGTTGCCAGATATTTTTTTTCGAATTCTGTAATCAACCACAGGGTTCGGATATTTTTTTGAGCGACTGTACGCTCGTGGGAGAGGAAGGTAAAAAAATATTTTTCCTGCCTTTTAGCTGTGAAAGTATAGTAAAGAATATTATTTTCGGTGCGAAATGAGAGAATGAAGAAAAGGTAAAGAACACACGTCTGTTCCTTGTGCTGAGAATAAAGGCAAGTTCCCCGTCCCGTGGCCGAGTGGTTAGCTCGCTTGGCTATTGATCTAAGGGACCTGCGTTAGAGCACTGGGTAAGGCATTGATGGATGGTTGGCTACTGATCCTGAAATACTCCCAGTATCGGTAGATAAAGCTCCCGCCCCAAAAACCCATAAATAGGCCCTTAGTGGCAGAAAACGCACCAATGACCCAAAAAACGCTGTGTGAAACGACCCCAAAGCTACCTGGGTTCGAGCCATGATGTTTTTCTGCTGAGGTCCTACCATCTTCTCAGTACCTTGTCTTATGACATATAAACTGATAGGCTCCTGTCAGACCTCTACGACAAGCAGCTGCTTGAGGGGGATGTTTTACGGATTGCTTTCCGAATTTTTTTCTTCCATTTCATGGGTAGCAATCGAAAGGAATTTTGCTTTCAGTCCCAGTTACTACTTTCAAAATGATTGAAACATTTACATAACCTACGGGTTTATAGAAATACATTTTCGCAATAAGAACCAGTTATTGATTTGGTTTTGTCAGGTTTAGAGATTAGGTATATAAATAAAAAAAAAAAGTTTTATTGATAAATGAAAAGCCAGCAGCGTTTTTCTCGCAATCTCACATTTTAGTCACCTTATAGTTAGTACTTAGCTTAGAGTGTTTTTGAAATCCATTATTATTCAGTTCATTAATTCATTTCAATTTCTAAATGCAAATGTTTATTGTAGGAACAAAGGCGTTTGAATACTTCTAGAGAACGAGACAGGTAGAGGGAAAAATATTCCATGCAGTTCTACTCTTAAAATCTCTGGAATTTATTGCAAAAGGTTAATTATGAGTTATTGTACCCAAATAACAATTAAAACTTTTCCATTTTACCTATTTCGAGGCAAAATTTTGAAAAGTACCTTTGAATTGACATTAGACGTTAATCTCTACTTCTACATTATTTAGCAAACTCTGTTTTCGTTGCCAGATCTCACTAACATGTTATGCAGACGATAATCATTAATTTTAGAAAAGCTTCGTCTGATCGGTATTTTTTTGCAGAGAATGGGATAAATGGCCCTAGGGCAATGATAATAACTTAACCCTAGGGGACAGGTATAACTCCTGTACACGAAGGTAGAGAAATTGATATTTCAAGAAAAAAATTAAATTGAATTTCACATTTAAAGAATGATTTTAATACTTGATCATTTGAAATTATTTTTCTTGAAGCAACTTCTATAAGTAAAACAAGCCGAAAAAACTCTTAAAATAGGCGAAAGATTAAATATTACAAATTTTTAAAATCATTAAAAACTAAATTATTAATAAATAAACCGTTTAACGACTTTTTCTTCAATAAATGATTAGATGCCAATTTATGATGAAAACCATTAATAGCTAATTCTAACAGAATATAAAATGTAATATTAATATAATTGAAAAATAATAAGTAATTACAGAAGGATTTAAAACTAATTTCCATCTGTACACCAATGACTTGATTTTACATTAAGACTCTAGGGAAGCTCAACTACCTGTACATCGTTTAGAAAAGTCTGCTTTCGTTGCCAGATCTCGCCAACAAACTATGCAGATATAAATTCATTTATTTTATTCCAGAAGCCGTTCTTTCGTCTGATCATTTGAAAATAATTGCCCTTAGAGTTCAAAATACTGATGGATTCAGTTATTGACCACAGCTTGAAAGTTTTAAAGGGGGGCTTTAAAACAAATTTTTTTTTATTTACAAGAGTTTAAAAAAGCTTTTTTATTAAGAATATTCTGGAGATCTGCGTCATATCATAGAGAGCAAAGATACCTCGTTTGGATTATTTTAGTAAATAAGAGGTAAATAACCCTTAACTAGAAAAATAATTTATATTTATAAAATAGAGATTAAAAATGAATAATAGTTAAACAAACAAAGGGAGTTGGGTTGTTCTGCCTGTGAGGACATGTTTTGTACACAATGGGCTAAATGGCCAGGTCACAAGCACTCCGAGAGCTCAAAGAAGTTTGGGGAAAAGGGACCCACTGGACAACTGTTAGGAGACAGATGGTAGTCTCTTATCAAAACCATCCAGCGTGTTGTTTAATGTGTACAGTCACTCAAAAAAAAAAATCCGAACCCTACGGTTGATTACAGAACAGAGAAAAAATATCCGGCAACGATTTTTTTTTAGAAATTAGTGATCTCACAACCTTCGTGTGTACCGTACACCAAGGTTGATAGATCGCCAATTTCTAAAAAAATCGTTCCCAGATATTTTTTCTGAATTCTGTAATCAACCATAGTGTTCGGATATTTTTTGGAGGAACTGCACATGTATTGTACACGAAGGTTGCCAGATCACTAATTTGTAAAAAAAAAAAATCGTTGCCAGATATTTCTTCTGAATTCTGTAATCAACCATAGTGTTCGGATATTTTACTGAGCGACTGTACACGAAGGTTGCCAGATCGCTAATTTGTAAAAAAAAAAATCGTTGCCACATATTTTTTCTGAATTCTGTAATCGACCATAGTGTTCGGATATTTTTTTGAGCAACTGCACATGTATTGTACACGGTTGCCAGATTACTAATTTGTAAAAAAAAATCTTTGCCAGATATTTCTTCTGAAATCTGTAATCAACCATAGTTGATTTGAGCGACTGTACATGAAAGTTGCGGAGGTAAAATCTCAGCGCTGCCCCAGCTGGGACTCGAACCTAGGAAATGCAGATTACGAGCCTGGTGCGCTACCGACTGACAACACCCCTCCACCCTCCCCGCCCCGATGAGTAAGTCTAATATAGTGCGGGTTCTAGGCTTTTCGGGGAGTGCGTCTCTCGCGGATTGGGGGCTTTTTATATGTGGGTCCTGCGGTTTCCCGTTGCAAGGGGCTTTGCGGCAAGTCTTCCCCTTGTGAGTTGGGGACTATTTTGGACGGGCCCTGTGTCATCACTCTGTGGAGGGTTTTGAGGCTTGCCCTATGTATAGAATGAAAGGAGATTGAAAACTATGAAGAAAGGTGAAAAGAGTGATTAGAAGTTGAGATATAGCTCATCCGTATGTTAATAGTATGAGATTAGGCTTAGTGAAATTAAAATGTAATAAAGAAGTCCTTTCACTCCATTGAAAGTATTTAAAAAGTGTAGTGATCCTTTTCGGAGTATGGGATAAAAGAGAAAAAGGTGAAATTATTATAAAACAACGCTCCAGAATTGGTTAAAAGAAGTCTCATCCTTCTTACATCCCTGTCTACCTGTAAGCATCCATGTTTTTAAAGACATGAAGAATGCCATATCCCTATACTGCAGAATAAGAGTAGTAGAGAAATAAATAATTAATTAATTCATTAATTTAGTGGCTAGACTTAGTGACTGTTTGACCCAGATTACCCATAGGTTAACATGTGAGGATTTCAATTGAGGAACTCCGTAGAGAAAGCATGGTGCCATCACAGGGGCGGGTGAATTTTTGCTGTCCGTATACCAAAGCATTGGGATAAATATACAATGATGTCATGATTAAGGTTTGAATTGATTGGTTAATTGAAATCACGTGATAAAGCTGATTGGCTAATAAATTGGGACGTCATAAGGCTGTCCATGTATATGTATAAGGAGATTGAAATGCTCAGAGTGAGTGCGCCTATGTATTATCATAGGATACATATTGGGATAACTATACCCTGATGTCATCGTTAAGGTTTGAAATGATTGGTTATTTATATATGTGACGTCATAAATATGTCCTTATATGACAATTCATGTGTAAAGTTCCTAGGTATGCGAGATCTCATGTGCAATGTACTTCGTATGTTGCAGACTGCAGAATAGAGTAGTTCCGAGCTGAAATGAAGTATCCAATAGAATCCTTTGGCATCTGAAGGTTTAAATGTGATTGGTTAAAAATAATCATTCAATTATCTTTTCTAAATATGGAAGATTTAAAGTTAAAAATATAATTAAATACTTTAATTAGTCCATTTGGTGACTCCCATGATTCCCTATTCTGAGGCATAGGAAATACTAGTAGTAAGTCACTGACAGTTAGGAGCCATTTTAACATTTATTTAATATGCTTCCTGAGCTGTGATTGGTTAAAAATATTTATTTATCTATCTCGTTAGGGATAAAATCTCTATCCCATCAGTCCTCCTAGTAAGAAAAGAATCCGTGTTCCGAATTATCATGAAACGCCCCTCATTCTTTTAAGCCCAGTGAGAACGAATCCGTCCAGTTAATCTCATTGGTTGCAAATTATAAGTGCGTTCTTATCATAGGAATTCCTTTACATTGAAAAGAGGGCGCACATTTTAAATATACCTCTACAACCTAGAACGAATGGGATTCCAGAATTTTGAAATGCTGATTGGCTGATGCTAACTTCTTAAATATTAGAGGTAGCAATATCGTGTGACCCCTTTTCTGAAACATATCGTCGAAACGCATCCGATTCCGAACCCGGTTTTGACCCTGGACGTGCGGTTTTCGAGATTTTAATATTTAAAAATTCATTTTCAACTTTTTAAATATTGAATTTAGAGCCTCGTCCTCGATATGGAAGTGAAGAAATTTGACGTCGATCCCCAATCACGTAGTCCGAACCCGCTATCTCGAACGGTTCGAGCGCTATAAAGATTTTTCGCTAGGACTAATGTCCATAGGATAACATTAGGTTTTCGATCCAGCTTTTCCCTATACTTTAACATTACCAAGAAATCTCATTTGCTCGAGGCCATCTTTATAACCCTTTACCCATAATTGAAAGGGTGACGAACCTCATTCGTTGGCGAACGTCATTTAACAGGTTTCATGTTTCACTTTGAAATGTTGTTCTCCTTCGGTTTCGGTTTGTAAAAAAATTTGAGGTGGTTTCGTTCATATTATTTCTATGGGAATTTTGAATGCCTTTTAAAAAAAACCTACTTGACCTATCTTTACGAAATTTCCTCCATAATTAGATCTTGGTGACTTCTAACCGATGACCCTTGGTCAGATTTTTTGCGTTACCAGATTCCTCATTTTTTATGACGTAACTTTAAAAATATTACCTACCGCTAATTAATAAATGCCCTGAAGACCTACTATATAAGCAAATTGGCTGTGGAGGCCATTTCGAAGACTCTCCTCCACGAGCCGTTTCGTTCTAAACCACGGGTCTGGTGGAAAACAGCGGAGCAACTCGTGTTTGGGGGGTAGGGAGGACGCGCGATCATCACGGTCCGTCCACACGCCGTGATGAGCTAGCCCCCGAAGTAACCAGTGGTGCCTGCGCAGGGCCTGGGCATTTGGCAGCCTGGAATCCAGCGTAGGCAACACTGGCGGGCGCTGGTACGAAGATGTGGCCCTTAGGAAAGGTATGGTGTATCGGCTATTACGGAATTGTAATAGCCGGTACATTGTACTTTTTCGGAATCGCGTTTTTAGAGTATTCTTAATGTATCTCGATATACAATACACCGCCTGCAGCATTATTTAAAACGCCCTTAGTGAGCGAACGAATCCGTCAAGTGATGCATCTGTGGAGTGTGAATCTTCGGATCACGTGACTCGGTGCTCCGAATTATCATGACACGCCCCTGATGAGCGGAGGCCAAGTGATGAATCTCTTGAGTATAATCTTTAGGTCAAGTGACTCTACCTTGGACAGTAGAAAGGGTCATTTTTTTTTTACTTTTCTGAGTAAAATGTCTTTTTCTGATGTTTTTTTTTAAATCCGTTTTTTTTTTCAGTAGGGTACACCGATGGGCTTGGGAGCACCACCGTTCATGGGATGGGACGTTAAGCTCTGACCCCGTGCACACATTAAAGAACACACTGGATGGCTACCATCTGTCTCCCAACAGCCATTACAGTGGGTCCTCCCCAATCTAGTCTTCGGGTGCTTCTGACCTGGCCATTTAGCCCATTGTGTGCAAAAAAAGTCTCCCAGTGGTAAAACAACCCAACTGGACGGGAGGTTAGCATCTGTCTCCCAACAGCTTTTCCAATGGGTCCCCTAACCTTTTCTGAGCCTTAAGGGTCCATGTGACCTGGCCATTTAGCCCATGGTGTGCAAAAAAGTGCCGCTCGTAGGTAAAACAACCAACCAATCCTACGTTGAAACAAAAATCGCTGCCAAATCCATTGCCGTCATATTCTGAAGCTTAGGCATCATTTCATCTTTCGAGGTTGGCAACACTGCATTTAATCGTTTCATTACAACACTCACATAAACATCTTCTGAATCTCTGTTAAGGAGTAGTACTCAGTATAACAATCGTAAGTGCATTTGGATTGTTTTAACACTGAGCGGCACTTTTTTGCACACCATGGGCTAAATGGCCAGGTCACAAGTACCCCGAAGGCTCGGAGAAGGTTGAGGACCCACTGGAACAGCTGTTGGGAGACAAATGGTAGCCTCCCGTTAAGGCCATCCAGGGTGTTCTTTAACGTTGGGTTGTTCAAAAATTGTTTTGTTCCGAAATTCTAAAATATGCATTCCGCCGGGGGAAAAAGATTCACACGGAATCTGGCAACAAAGCCATTCAATACATTGAAGTACCAAGTCTCCTGAGTACGAAGATATATAGATATTAAAGTCGCATAAAAATAAAAGGCTTCAGAAAGAGTCGAAAACCAAAAAACGGCATTATACACGGTGATGAAAAAGTCGCTGTGCAGCCGATAGGGAATGAGAGATTCGCACCCGTACAATCATAATAAATGTTGAAAGTGCGTCTCCAGTCTGAATTCAAGAGAATCAATCAGTGGTCCGAATTACGAAAATAAAAAGCTCCCGTAGCTTTTTTATGGATTCTGCAACAGAGTGAATTTTTGCGACTTTTGAATCTTTGTACCGTCTTCCTTTTGTGACTTTTACCCAACATCTACACATTTCCGTAATCTCGGGGATCCATTTACGAGATTCCGTTTCTTCGCCGATTTCAAATATTAAGTTTTTTTGGTATCTATCTATCTATATTAAGATCCAGAAAAAAAAAGGAATGGAATGCTCCATGTCTGCCACAGAGTCAAAAGGTTTATGACTTCGATGGACACCGCAATTTCTGTGTTAATCAAACATTCACCATATATAAAAATGTATCATTGATATACGTGAGAAAATGAGGCTTTTACACTCGCACTTTTTATGCACACAATGGGCTAAATAGCCAGGCCACAAGGAATATCAGAAAAGGTTCGGGGAGGGAAAACACATATCTCTAGTCGCGGTCATCCACCGCATTCTTTAAAGTCCCATCCGACGGACTTTGCAAGCCCATCGGTGTCCCCCTACTGCCCGAGGGAGAAATGTCACCGGTTCTGCAGGTCGGATTACGGAGCCTTACTATAATAGGAATCCGACGTTTCGAGTACAGTCGCTCGAAAAAGTATCCGAACACTATGGTGGATTCAGAAAAAATATCTGGCAACGAATTGTTTAGAAATTAGTGATCTGGCAACCTTCGTGTCACGTGACACGAAGGTTCCCAGATCACTTATTTCTAAAAAAACTGTTGCCAGATATTTTTTTTCGAATTCTGTAATCAACCACAGGGTTCGAATATTTTTTTGAGCGACTGTACGCTCGTGGGAGAGGAAGGTAAAAAAATATTTTTCGTTCCTTTTGGCTGTGAAAGTATATTAAAGAATATTATTTTCGGTGCGAAATGAGAGAATGAAGAAAAGGTAAAGGACACACGTCTGTTCCTTGTGCTGAGAATAAAGGCAAGTTCCCCGTCCCGTGGCCGAGTGGTTAGCGCGCTTGGCTATTGATCTAAGGGACCTGCGTTAGAGCACTGGGTAAGGTATTGATGGATGGTTGGCTACTGATCCTGAAATATTCCCAGTATCGGTAGATAAAGCCCCAACCCCAAAAACCCATAAATAGGCCCTTAGTGGCAGAAAACGCACGAATGACCCAAAAAACGCTGTGTGAAACGACTCCAAAGCTACCTGGGTTCGAGCCCCGATGTTTTTCTGCTGAGGTCCTACCATCTTCTCAGTACCTATGATTATGACATATAAACTGACAGGCTGTTGTCAGACCTCTGCGACAAGCAGCTGCTTGAGGGGGATGTTTTACGGATTGCTTTCCGAATTTTTTTCTTCCATTTCATGGGTAGCAATCGAAAGGAATTTTGCTTTCAGTCCCAGTTACTACTTTCAAAATGATTGAAACATTTACATAACCTACGGGTTTATAGAAATACATTTTCGCAATAAGAACCAGTTATTGATTTGGTTTTGTCAGGTTTAGAGATTAGGTAAATAAATAAAAAAAAAAGTTTTATTGATAAATGAAAAGCCAGCAGCGTTTTTCTCGCAATCGCACATCTTAGTCACCTTATAGTTAGTACTTAGCTTAGAGTGTTTTTGAAATCCATTATTATTCAGTGCATTAATTCATTTCAATTTCTAAATGCAAATGTTTATTCTAGGAACGAAGGCGTTTCAATACTTCTAGAGAACGAGACAGGTAGAGGGGAAAATATTCCATGCAGTTCTACTCTTAAAATCTCTGGAATTTATTGCAAAAGGTTAATTATGAGTTATTCTTCCCAAATAACAATTAAAACTTTTCCATTTTACCTATTTCGAGGCAAAATTTTGAAAAGTACCTTTGAATTGACATTAGACGTTAATCTCCTACTTCTACATTATTTAGCAAACTCTGTTTTCGTTGCCAGATGTCACTAACATGTTATGCAGACGATAATCATAAATTTTAGAAAAGATTCGTCTGATCGGTGTTTTTTTGCAGAGAATGGGATAAATGGCCCTAGGGCAAAGATAATAACTTAACCCTAGGGGACAGGTATAACTCCTGTACACGAAGGTAGAGAAATTGATATTTCAAGAAAAAAATTAAATTGAATTTCACATTTGAAGAATGATTTTAATACTTGATCATTTGAAATTATTTTTCTTGAATCAACTTCTATAAGTAAAACAAGCCGAAAAACACTTAAAATAGGCGAAAGATTAAATATTACAAATTTTTAAAATCATTAAATACTAAATTATTAATAAATAAACCGTTTAACGACTTTTTCTTCAATAAATGATTAGATGCCAATTTATGACGAAAACCATTAATAGCTAATTCTAACAGAATATAAATTATAATATTAATATAATTGAATAATAATAAGTAATTACAGAAGGATTTAAAACTAATTTCCACTGTACACCAATGACTTGATTTTACATTAAGACTCTATGGAAGCTCAACTACCTGTACATCGTTTAGAAAAGTCTGTTTTAGTTGCCAGATCTGGCCAACAAACTATGCAGATATAAATTGATTTATTTTATTCCAGAAGCCGTTCTTTCGTCTGATCATTTGAAAATAATTGCCCTTAGAGTTCAAAATACTGATGGATTCAGTTATTGCCCACAGCTTGAAAGTTTTAAAGGGGGGCTTTAAAACAAATGTTTTTTTTATTTACAAGAGTTTAAAAAAGCTTTTTTATTAAGAATATTCTGGAGATCTGCGTCATATCATAGAGAGCAAAGATACCTCGTTTGGATTATTTCAGTAAATAAGAGGTAAATAACCCTTAACTAGAAAAATAATTTATATTTATAAAATAGAGATTAAAAATGAATAATAGTTAAACAAACAAAGGGAGTTGGGTTGTTTTGCCTGTGAGGACATGTTTTGTACACAATGGGCTAAATGGCCAGGTCACAAGCACTCCGAGAGCTCAAAGAAGTTTGGGGAAAAGGGACCCACTGGACAACTGTTGGGAGACAGATGGTAGTCTCTTATCAAAACCATCCAGCGTGTTGTTTAATGTGTACAGTCACTCAAAAAAAAATCCGAACCCTACGGTTGATTATAGAATAGAGAAAAAATATCCGGCAACGATTTTTTTTAGAAATTAGTGATCTCACAACCTTCATGTGTACCGTACACCAAGGTTGATAGATCGCCAATTTCTAAAAAAATCGTTCCCAGATATTTTTTCTGAATTCTGTAATCAACCATAGTGTTCGGATATTTTTTTGAGCAAATGACCATGTATTGCACATGTAGGTTGCCAGATCACTAATTTGTAAAATAAATCGTTGCCAGATATTTTTCCTGAATTCTGTAATCAACCATAGTGTTAGGATAATTTTTGGAGCAACTGCACATGTATTGTACACGAAGGTTGCCAGATCGCTAATTTGTAAAAAAAAAATCGTTGCCACACATTTTTTCTGAATTCTGTAATCGACCATAGTGTTCGGATATTTTTTGAGCAACTGCACATGTATTGTACACGGTTGCCAGATCATTAATTTGTAAAAAAAAAAATCTTTGCCAGATATTTCTTCTGAATTCTGTAATCAACCATAGTTGATCTGAGCGACTGTACATGAAAGTTGCGGAGGTAAAATCTCAGCGCTGCCCCAGCTGGGACTCGAACCTAGGAAATGCAGATTACGAGCCTGGTGCGCTACCGACTGAGAACACCCCCCCACCCTCCCCGCCCCGATGAGTAAGTCTAATATAGTGAGGGTTCTAGGCTTTTCGGGGAGTGCGTCTCTCGCGGATTGGGGGCTTTTTATATGTGGGCCCTGCGGTTTCCCGTTCCAAGGGGCTTTGCGGCAAGTCTTCCCCTTGTGAGTTGGGGACTATTTCGGACGGGCCCTGTGTCATCACTCTGCGGAGGGTTTTGAGGCTTGCCCTATGTATAGAAAGAAAGGTGAAAAGAGTGATTAGAAGTTGAGATATAGCTCATCCGTATGTTAATACTATGAGATTAGGCTTAGTGAAATTAAAATGTAATAAAGAAGTCCTTTCACTCCATTGAAAGTATTTAAAAAGTGTATTGATCCTTTGCGGAGTATGGGATAAAAGAGAAAAAGGTGAAATTATTATAAAACAACGCTCCAGAATTGGTTAAAAGAAGTCTCATCCTTCTTACATCCCTGTCTACCTGTAAGCATCCATGTTTTTAAAGACATGAAGAATGCCATATCCCTATACTGCAGAATAAGAGTAGTAGAGAAATAAATAATTAATTAATTCATTAATTTAGTGGCTAGACTTAGTGACTGTTTGACCCAGATTACCCATAGGTTAACATGTGAGGATTTCAATTGAGGAACTCCGTAGAGAAAGCATGGTGCCATCACAGGGGCGGGTGAATTTTTACTGTCCGTATACCAAAGCATTAGGATAAATATACAGTGATGTCATGATTAAGGTTGGAATTGATTGGTTAATTGAAATCACGTGACAAAGCTGATTGGCTAATAAATTGGGACGTCATAAGGCTGTCCATGTATACGTATAAGGAGATTGAAATGTTGAGATTGAGTGCGCCTATGTATTATCATAGGATACATATTGGGATAACTATACCCTGATGTCATCGTTAAGGTTTGAAATGATTGATTATTTATATACGTGACGTCATAGATATGTCCTTATATGAAAATTCATGTGTAAAGGTCCTAGGTATGCGCAGATCTCATGTGCAATGTACTTCGTATGTTGCAGACTGCAGAATAGAGTAGTTCCGAGCTGAAATGAAGTATCCAATAGAATCCTTTGGCATCTGAAGGTTTAAATGTGATTGGTTAAAAATAATTATTCAATTATCTTTTTTAAATATGGAAGATTTAAAGTTAAAAATATATTTAAATACTTTAATTAGTCCATTTGGTGACTCCCATGATTCCCTATTCTGAGGCATAGGAAATACTAGTAGTAAGTCACTGACAGTTAGGAGCCATTTTAACCCTTACTTAATATGCTTCCTGAGCTGTGATTGGTTAAAAATATTTATTTATCTATCTCGCTAGGGATAGAATCTCTATCCCTTCAGTCTTCCTAGTAAGAAAAGAATCCGTGTTCCGAATTAACACGAAACGCCCCTCATTCTTTTAAGCCCAGTGAGAACGAATCCGTCCAGTTAATCTCACTGGTTGAAAATTATAAGTGCGTTCTTATCATAGGAATTCCTTTACATTGAAAAAAGAGCGAGAACTTTAAATCTACCTCTACAACCTAGAACGAATGGGATTCCAGAATTTTGAAATGCTGAATGCTGATGCTAACTTCTTATATGTTAGAGGTAGCACTATTGTGTGACCCCTTTTCTGAAACATCTCGTCGAGACGCATCTGATTCCGAACCCGGTTTTGACCCTGGACGTGCGGTTTTCGAGATTTTAACATTTAAAAATTCAGTTTCAACTTTTTTAAATATTGAGTTTAGAGCCTTGTCCTCGATATGGGAGTGAAGTAATTTGACGTAGATCCCGAAATTACGTAGTCGGAACCCGCTGTCTCGAACGGTTCGAGCGTTATAAAGATTTTTCGCTAGGACTAATCCCATGGCCGAGTGGTTAGCACGCTTGGCCAATGATCTAAGGGACCCGGGTTCGAGTCCCGGGTAAGGCATGAATGTTCGTGTTGTTTTTCTGCTAAGGTCCTGCCATCCTCTCAGATCTTATACTATGGCATATAAACTGACAGGCTCCTGTCAGTCCTCTGTGGTAAGCAGCTGCTTGAGGGGGTATTTATTTTTTTATTTTTATAATGTCCATAGGATAACATTGGATTTTCGATCCAGCTTTTCCCTATACTTTAACATTACCAAGAAATCTCATTTGCTCGAGGCCATCTTTATTACCCATAATTCAAAGGGTGACAAACCTCATTCGTTGGCGAACGTCATTTAACAGGTTTCATGTTTCACTTTGAAATGTTGTTCTGCCTCGGTTTTGTGGGCGGGGGTGGCGCAGTCGGTAGCGCGCCAGGCTCGTAATCTGTAGTTCCCAGGTTCGAGAGGCAGCTGGGTCAGCGTTGAGATTTATCTCCGCAAAATTCCCCGCCCTGCCCACGGTCAGTAGGGGACACCAATGGGCTTGGAAAGGCCGCCGTCCGTCGGATGGGACATTAAGCCGTGGCCCCGTGTGCGGGAGAGCCATACCCTGTGCACGTTAAAGAACACGCTGGATGGCCTTGACGGGAGGCTACCATATGTCTCCCAACAGCTGTTCCAGTGGGTCCCCTCTCCCAACCTTTTCTGAGCCTTCGAGGTCCATGTGACCTGGCCATTTAGCCCATAGTGTGCAAAAAAGCTCAGAGGTAAAACAACCCAACCCAACCCTCGGTTTTGGTTTCTAAAAAAATTTGAGGTGGTTTCTTCATATTATTTCTATGGGAATTTTGAATGCCTTTTAAAAAAAACCTACTTCCAGATGAAAATTCAATTATTTTATCCCTAAACTATTTTAAATAATAGTTGCCAGATACTTCTTCTGAACTCTGAGATCAGTCGGAGCGTTCCGAGGTCATTCCGAGCGACTGTTCGGAAACCGAATGTTGCCAGATCCCTAAACTATTTTAAACAATAGTTGCCAGATACTTCTTCTGAATTCTGAAGCAGTCGGAGCGTTCCGAGGTTATTCCGAGGGCTGTTCGGAAAACGAATGTTGCCAGATCCCAAACTATTTTAAATAATAGTTGCCAGATACTTCTTCTGAACTCTGAGATCAGTCGGAGAATTCCAATGTCATTCCGAGAGGCTGTTGCGAAAACGAATGTTGCCAGATCCCTAAACAATTTTAAATAATAGTTGCCAGATACTTCTTCTGAACTCTGAGATCAGTCGGAGCGTTCCGAGGTCATTCCGAGAGGCTGTTCGGAACCCGAATGTTGCCAGATCCCTAAACTATATTAAATAATAGTTTCCAGATACTTCTCAACTCTGAGATCAGTTGGAGCGTTCCAATGTCATTCCGAGAGGCTGTTGGGATCACGAATGTTGCCAGATCCCTAAACTATTTTAAATAATAGATGCCAGATACATCTTTTGAACTCTGAGATCAGTCGGAGCGTTCCGGTGTCATTCCGAGAGGCTGTTCGGAAAACAAATGTTGCCAGATCCCTAAACTATTTTAAATAATAGTTACCAGATACTTCTTCTGAACTATGAGATCAGTCGGAGCGTTCCGAGGTCATTCCGAGAGGCAGGTCGGAACACGAATGTTGCCAGATACAAAACTATTTTAAATAATAGTTGCCAGATACTGCTTCTGAATTCTGAGATCAGTCGGAGCGTTCCGACGCCATTTCGAGAAGCAGTTCAGAACACGAATGTTGCCGGATCCCTAAAGTATTATTACGGCGTCACTTCCGGTTTCTTGTGCGGTCACCTCCGGTGTGTTTTCATTTCCGGGTCAGTTTGGGGCTTTTCGGGGCGTTTTTGTTTTTTTGGGGAATTTTTTGGTGTTTTCTTTTTTTTGGGGGGGGGGGGAACTTTAATGCACGTTGGAGAGTGTGGCTTCTTTGGGGCTTTTTGCGTCACTTCCGATTTGTTTTCGGGGTCACTTACGGGTCTGTTAGGGCCTTTTTTGGCGTGTCATGATACTGCGGACAGCTGGGCCTGTCGCACCAATGGGGCGTTTTTGGGGATTTTCGGGGTTTCTTTGGGGTCACTTCCGGGGCGGGGCGTATGGGGGGTTTGGCTCCTTGACCTCTACTGTCCAGGTCACTTCCTGTTGGTTTCCGATGATTAGGGGGGTCTGGGGGGGCGTTTTTGGGCGTGGCCTTTGGGGTCCTTTTCGAGTCACTTCCGGTTCGCTGTGGGCAGTCACTTCCTGTCTATTTGACCTTCGCGGTCAGTTTGGGACTTTTCGGGGGTTCCAGGACGAGGCTCCGAACTCAATATTTAAAAAGTTTAAAATGATTTTTAAAACGTTTCAATCTGGAAAACTACACGTCCTGGGTCGAATCCGGGTTCGGAATCGGTTCCGTCTCGACGAGACCTTTCAGAAAAGGGGTACCTGTAATATTTAAGTAGTTAGCATCAGCAAATCAGCATTCAGCATTTCAAAATGCTGGAATCCCATTGGTTCTACGTGGTAGATTTAACGTTCGCGCTGTTTTTTCAATGTAAAGAAATTCCTATGATAAGAACGCACTAATGATTTTCGACGAATAAGAATAACTTTACTGATTCGTTTCTTACTAGGAGGACTGAAAGGATAGAGATTTTAATCCTAACGAGATGGATAAATAAATATTTTTAACCAATCACAGCTCGGAACCAGATGAAGAAACGGTTAAAATGGCTCCTAAAAGTACTACTAGTATTTCCTACACTTCAGAATAGGAAGCTCATCAACTCTAGCCATCAGAAATAATCAATTCATTATTCATTTATTCACTTTCCATTCTTCATTGCTCTAAAAACATGGATGCCTACAGTTAGATTCGTATGGAAGTTTTCTTTTTTACGACTATTCATAGACTTTATTAGATTTCATTTTCACTAAGCCTAATCTTCTACTATATATATATATTTCTTAAAACTCTATAGAAAAAGAAATTTTAAAAATTTAAAATAGAATGACTTGGTATTTTAAAGTTCCATATATTAGAAATGACGTGATTAACTTTAAACCATTCCTCACTCTTTCCACAAAAGTTTCAGAGCATTATTGGGTTGAAAAATATTTCACACGTTTTGCTTGCTGCAGTGCAATGGAGTAGGATTTGTGCCACACGATGTAAGCAGGAAATCTGAAGCTCGATCTGCTGATACGCAACCTTCTCCGAGACTTCGGGGCTCTTGTGACTTGGCCATTTAGCCCACTGGGTAGAAAAAAAAGTGCCGCTCAGAGGTTAAAATGCCTATCTTCTCTACGGCGTATTAAAGTGATCAAAGGGACCTGGGTTCCAGCCACGTAGATGTTTGTGTTCTCCCACCACAATATATAACAATAATAATACTTAATTAGTAATAGTAATAATTACACAATATATAATAATAATAATAATAATAATACTTAATTACTAAAAGTAATTAACCTTACAAATATATATAAAATTTTTATAACCCACCCCTGAGATGGGACCGTGCTATATCTATGGAGCTCCTCAGTTGAACTCTTCGAACAATATTCAACTCTTAGCCATCAGAAATATTCAATTATTCATTGATTCACTTTCCTTATCGTTCACGTGCATCTGGCAATCTTCATCGCTTTCAAGACATCGAGTTAGATTCCTAGGTAAGTATTATTACTATTCTAGAGCTTATACTCTCTTATCTTTCACGACTATTAACTACTTTTAAACAATATAAAACTATTTTTGTCTTTCTCTTAATAAAAACGAAATCTTTATCAAATTATATATTTCACTTTTACGTTTGTAAGAATTCAAACCAAACCTTTTTTCTATTTACATGCTCAGAGGTAACTTTACACAGATGACGTCACAGCTCTCCATAACTTTAAGAAAGCCATTACCATTTACATGTTACAACAAACTAATTCTTCCGACAGAGCTATAAATAGATCCTCGCGCAGCTCGAGAAATGTCAATCGAGGGAAACGTGTTTCTTAGCAATGCCGCTTAACCGAAATTCACTTGGATGTGTTCTTTTGGAAAAACTCTAATAAGTTCATAATATTTGAATAAGTATTTAAAATAACAGTTACTCTGAAACCGTTTCATTTAAAGCAAATGCATTTCAATTTTTTCTCTCCAAAGCCTATAGATATTTTCTTACACATATATACTTATAATAATAGGATATTAAATTCATGAAAATATAGCATCCATCTATAGAAACCTTCTACTGATTTTTCGTGTTATATCCGTGAGAAACTTTCAATCTGTAAACCTCGAGCTTTTTGGGTGGAAAAAACTCCTGCATATAATAAGTCTTTTTTTATATTTCTCTATAACTTAGAAATTAAATAAGAAATCAAAGATATATACATTTTACTTTAAGAAAGAAAGAAAAAAATATCTGTCAACCTTCGCGTACAATACATGTACAGTTGCTCAAAAAAATATCCGAACACTATGGTTGATTACAGAATTCAGAAAATATATCTGGAGCGTGTATAGCAACTGTACACGCTCCAGTTACCGTTCACAGCAAACTGGAGCGTGTGCACTTACTGCAGACGCTCCAGTTTGCTGTGAACGGTAACTGCACACGCTCAATATTTCTGTGAGTGGCATATTCCATTTAATGGGGGGTATGTTTTGAAACAAACAACAAGAACCTCCTTGGCAGTTCAATACCTTTCGTTTTTCCTACAGTAAAGAGTCCGCATTTATGAAAGAATTGTTTTGACCGTTCTGTTGTTTGCAGAATTGTAAGTGAACATGCCCGATGACGGAAAGAGACGTGAATTTGCTTTGGGTACATCCGGGGATCGTTTTTCGAAGCCAACCGATAACAATTGAGGAACAACAGTTGTTTTTTCGAATTCCAATTGTGGCGTAGCGAAAACAGTATACGATACGAAAGTCTTCAGAAAGCTAAAGAGAAAAGGAGACAAAATGCACCCTTGTCGAACACCAGAAGTAATGCTAAACAAATTGCCACAAGCCTTACCAACTCTCACATACGACTCAGTGTTATTATAGAGAGCTTTCATTATGTTAACTAACTTGTCAGGTATACCATATGATCTCACAATCAATCACAAATTATGACGATCAACAGAGTCGAAAGCCTTTTTGAAATCAACAAAGCTAGCAACCAAAGGTTTCTGAAACTCTAAACATTTCTCAAGAATCTGCCTAAGTGAAAATATCTGATCCACACAACCCCTACCACTTCTGAATCCACATTGCTCATCACGCAATTGACTGTCAACCAGATTCTTAATTCTATTAAGCACAATCATGGAAAGAACTTTACCTGGAACAGAGAGTAGGCTGATACCCCTATAGTTATCACAAGAACTGCGATCACCTTTTTTGAAAATAGGGATAACAATAGTTCTGGTAAAATCCTTAGGAACCATGCCTTTATCATAAAAGATATTCAAAATTTCAGTCATCCAAGTGGTAACCGAAACATTCCCAGCTCTAAGCATTTCCGTAGTAATTTCATCCACCCCTGGGGATTTATGTAGTTTAAGTTTAGAAACAGCCAAAATAACTTCAGATTGTGTTATAGGGCCAACATTAAAGCCACCAATGCATCTATCATCATTGCAAACAATGGGAATAGAACTAACCGCATTGTTTAGAATATCACTGAAATGTTCATCCCACCATAATTTTACAGAAAAGAAATCACAATTTTAAATCACCTGAATTTTGCCAACTCCCCAAGGTTTTGCCAAGTCACTCCGAATTTTGTCAACCCTTCATAGTTATGCCACGTCACTCCGAATTTCGCCAACTTCCCCTAGAATTTGCCAATTTTCCTCAATTTTCCCAACTCGCCATAATTTTACAGAAAAAAAATCCCAATTTTTACATCTCACCTGAATTTTGCTTACTCCCCACGATTTTATCAAGTCACTCCGAATTTTGCCAACTCTGGATTACTTTTTGGGGGGAGCTTCCCCCATCCCCCATAGCTATTCCCCTAGGGCTGAGTGCATAAGCGGACAGATATACAAACAAACAAACTTTCTTCTTTATATATTAGATCAGGGGTTCTCTACGTCGGGTATGCGGTAAAATGTTTTGGGCTATGCCGTGAGAGCTCAAAGGTCGCTAGATCTAGTAACAAAGTCAGTGTTTTATTTTATTCCCAGTGTTATATTATAACTATAGTTTTATCTATCTATACAAAGGGGTACGCCAGTTGCATACATATTTCTAGACGTTACGTGAAGCATAAAAGGTTTATCAGAGGACCACCTGCCTAATAATGAGATCTAATATATAATTAGACGACCATCTACCATAATAATATGACGACCACCTACCTAATAATGGGAATGGGGGGGGGGTCATATTATTCTGATACGACTGTGTACATGTCCCTTTATTCTTATTTCTATAACATACTTAATGCATTGATGTTGGGTTGTTTTATCTAGGAGGGGCACATTTTTCTCACATTGAGCGATGCCTTGAGTTGGCGGGGGGGGGGGGGGGAGAAAGTGTGTTGGGGCTCTGTTACGTTGCATTACAAGAGGAGAGGGCAACAATGGAGTAACCCGAAAGGTCCAAATATGGCGGGAAGGGGAGTTGGCGATGTCATCTGATTTTAGACTTCCTTAGAAAGAATACGTCTATTTATTTTCTACACAGCCCCTCCCTCCCCAAGTAGATTAATACCTCTTGAATACCCCATCGGGGAGGAGTGATAGAGGTCGAGTGAAGTCATGTTAAAACGTTACACATATTTCTGCCATTAGCCACTTTTATGTGTTTCAGTTTTCTGATGATAAAAATCAGTTCTTTTATTATCACTTGCAATTAACTATTACTTCCATAATACTCCCTTACAAAAAAAAATTGTTTTTTAGAAAAAGCAAAATACAACATGATGTGTGAAGTTCGGCACTTCCTTCCCCCAATCGATCTATCTATCTATAAATAAAAAAAATAAATACCCCCCTCAAGCAGCTGCTTGCCACAGAGGTCTGACAGTTTATACCACAGTAGGTGATCTGAGAGGATGGCAGGACCTCAGCAGAAAAACGACACACACATCCATGCCTAATACCGGGGCTCGAACCCAGGTCCCTTAGATCAGTAGCCAAGCGTGCTAACCACTCGGCCACGGGACGGCTATCTATCTATATACTGTATATATTTTGATATGCATTCTTACAATGTGCACGTAAGTTGCCCACAATTCTTTGACTAGACCTAGGCGCCAACATGGAAGCATAGATAAATCGGCTTAAGGCCAACTCCAAGAACCGACGCTGCTAATGGTCAAGGTGACGGTCAATTTAATGAGTTGAGGCTGTCTGGGACAATCAGGGAGGATTAAACTGCAGATGGATTCAAAGTTCTAGATTCATGTGTTTGAGTCCGGGAGGCTGAAGAGCGGATGAGTGGAGCTCCGAAGCAGTATGATTGTTGGCGGATGTCGGTCTATGAGTGAGTGGGAGACAGAAGAGGTTTCGGTCCTGATAGCGTCATGGACTCACCTTGGATTACTCCTTTCGAAACTGGAGAGGGAGATACGAGCATGTTATACGGTTTATGCGACCTCTACGACTAATGGAGTATAGAGGTATTTGGTCTAGTGCAAAATATATATATATACAGTGGACCTTCGTTAAAGCGCTGCTCGCTATACCGCGCACTCGGTTATAGCGCGGGCGATGTTCGCGATAAGTTCAAACATGTTTATACAGGTCCGTGCGGCGTTAGTGAGTATCGCATTTTATTGTTACTGCGTATTGAGTAATTGTGTATGTATTGAGTTCCTGCATGTATTTTGAATAGTGTTTAATTATTGTATGCATGATGAGTAAAAGAAAAAGCTTACAGTGTGAAATCTATTGTGTCGCCACCACACCGCTCGGTATAACGCGGTTCACCTTATAACGCGGATGTTGTTTCCCGCCCGACATGCGCGTTATATCGGGGGTCCACTGTATATATAATTATATACATATATATACATTTTTTGGAGGTAGATCCGTTTATTTAGCATCGGGGACGGGGGGGGGGGGGGGGGGGGTTGTTATGAGAATAAGACTTGAGCAGGGTTCCCCAATTCCTAAAATATTCCATCGAACAGAAAAGGTTAAAATGATATTCTTTATGGAATGAGATTTTATAATTTTTTTTTTTCAATCTATTTTTAGTGTCGCCATAAAATATGGAGGTAAAATAAAATTTTAAAAAGATGTCTGTTTTGGATTTCAAAACGGGTAGATGGGGCGGGTGTGGCTCAGTCGGTAGCGCACCAGGCTCGTAATCTGTAGTTCCCAGGTTCGGGTCCCAGCTGGGTCAGCGTTGAGATTTATCTCCGCAAAATTCCCCGCCCTGACCACGGTTAGTAGGGGACACCGATGGGCTTGGAAAGGCCGCCGTCCGTCGGATGGGACGTTAAGCCGTGGTCCCGTGTGCGGGAGAGCCATACCCTGTGCACGTTAAAGAACACGCTGGATGGCCTTGACGGGAGGCTACCATCTACCTCCCAACAGCTGTTCCAGTGGGTCCCCTCCCCCAACCTTCTCTGAACCTTCGGGGTCCATGTGACCTGGCTATTTAGCCCATGGTGTGCAAAAAAGTGCCGCTCAGAGGTAAAACAACCAACCAACCAACCTATATTTTGATGATGCACTGACATGTCAGCTGAATTTAAATTGATTTCTTTGATTTTGTTGCGGAAAACATTTTTTTTCTCATTATCAGTTTATTTTTTTTACGTTACACTCTTCTGGGTCAGTTAGTACACAAGAAAAACTTAGCATAAATATATCAAAATGCTGTTGAACATTTGCATTAAAATATGCCCAATAAAAAAACTTCAAATTAAGAAAATAATTTAAAATAAGTCTCGTTGTCTGAGAAAATCTCTCTCAGAGGTTCATAACGAATCCAACCTATGCTCTTGGATAAAGTTTCCAATCTATAAGGGAAACAAATTTATTCGTGCATAATAAAATAAAATAAATAAATAACCCCTCAAGCAGCTGCTTGCCACAGAGGTCTGACAGGAGTCTGTCAGTTATATGCCAAAGTAGTAGGTCTGTGAGGATGGCAGGAAAGCAAATAGGCTAGATGCCATAATAGTTTATCAGTAATTGCGGCACAGATAAAATGCAGTAAAAGCTAAATCATTATTTAAATAACCTTTCATCTTCTATTATACTAATACAACTCACAATTAAAATATTGTAATGGAAGACAAATCTAAAAAAATTTTTTAGAATAGCTTACTGATGTTTTCAAAACGGATTTTGGTATATTTGAATTGCGGTAAATAGGTGTATTTCAGGTTCGGTTGTTTTACCTCTGAGCGGCACTTTTTTTGCAGTCCATAGGCTAAATGACCAGGTCACAAAGACCTCAAAGGCTCAGAGAAGGTTGGGGGAGCAGACCCACTGGAACAGCTGTTAGGAGACAGATGATAGCTCCCGTCAAGGCCATCCAGTGTGTTCTTTAAAGTGCACAGGGTATGGCTCTCCCATACACGGGGCCACGGCTTAACGTCCCATCCGACAGACGGAGGCCTTTCCAAGCACATCGGTGTCCTCTACTGACCGTGGGCAGGGCGGGAAATTTTGCGGAGATTAATCTTAACTCTGACCCAGCTGGGACTCGAACCTGGGAACTATAGATTACGAGCCTGGCGCGCTACCGACTGAGCTACTCCCGCCCAAGGTGTATTTCAGAGAGGTAAACGTGGATGAAAACGATTTTATATGGGTTATCGTTAATTATGGAATTTGGAAAATCTTTATAACGGATTCACTATCGCGGTAGAATACCGTTAATTTGATGCGTAGTGTACGGATCTGTGTGTTGTTTGGGGTTAATACAGGAGCATCGATATGATATAGTATTGCGCATTGATGCAGTTCCTTGAGTCATGCTATTGTTAATGGTAT
The DNA here is from genome assembly GCA_038380435.1 of Ryuthela nishihirai. NCBI lineage: Eukaryota > Metazoa > Arthropoda > Arachnida > Araneae > Heptathelidae > Ryuthela > Ryuthela nishihirai. Next base: position 544,905 of record JAWZYU010000037.1, read on the forward strand.
TCTGCAAATTTGTGTTCGTTGTCTGTAATGACAAGGACATTTATTCATTAAAAACAACCGAGACCTAATCAATCTTTAAAACACAAACGATTTTCTGCAATAAATTATAAATAAAAAAAAATAAATACCCCCTCAAGCAGCTGCTTGCCACAGATGTCTGACAGGAGCCTTTCAGTTTATATGCCACAGTAGGAGATCTGAGAGGATGGCAGGACCTCAGCAGAAAAACGACACACACATCCATGCCTCGAACCCAGGTCCCTTAGATCAGTAGCCAAGCGTGCTAACCACTCGGCCACGGGACGGCTCAATAAATTATAGCAACGAGTAAATGATCTTTAAGTCATTACAGACAACCAATATATATTTAGAATTTTTTTTTCATAATACTCAGTACTGCAAATGAGATTTTTGAAATAATCGTGTTTAGACCGTACCCCCCAAAAAAATCCCCCCTCCCAAAAAAATATCACAAATGACACTCAAAAGTAGCAGGCCATAGCGGAAGATAGAATACCTGTTTTCTTTAGTAACAAATTATCACAAGAAAAGTCCTGTAGACAAGGAACATTTGAAAGAAATTGGTTGTCTTGACTGGGATTCGAACCCAGGTCTCCCAGAAGCATGCCAGGCATCTTCATCGTTAGACCATCAAGGAACTTACCATTTCTTCCACTAAATAACATATAAGCCTTCCTGTTGATTCACAAGTGGCACCATCTGTTATCAGGAGTGGTGCAACTTGTGAAGCAACAGGAAGGCTTGTATGTGAGTTGAAGAAATGGTAAGTTCCGTGATGGTCTAGCGGTTAAGATGCCCGGATGCTTCTGGGAGACCTAGGTTCGAATCCCAGTCAAGACAGCCAATTTATTTAAACGTTTTTCTTTTGATTTTTCTACAGCTGCTTTTTTTTTTATCTTCGGAGACGGGACGCCATGCTATCACTTCCCACCCCATTTCCATAACTAGGTAATAACACTAACTCAACTAAAGGTAAAACCATGCAATCATCTACGAATCATATTCATGCCCTTACCCCAACTCAAATCCAAAGCAGCGGAAGTGTTTGTGTTTGATTTCTTAAAATATCAAGTTATATTTAAAACAGGTTTATTTTCAGAATAATTAAAATTATTTCTACAGAAAACGAGTTAGTGGAAGCACCCAATACCTATACAAGAGGGCCAGTCCAGGTTCACTGGGAGCGGGGGTGGCTCAGTCGGTAGCGCGCCAGGCTCGTAATCTGTAGTTCCCAGGTTCGAGTCCCAGCTGGGTCAGCGTTGAGATTTATCTCCGCAAAATTCCCCGCCCTGTCCGCGGTCAGTAGGGGACACCGATGGGCTTGGAAAGACCGCCGTCCGTCGGATGGGACGTTAAGCCGTGGCCCCGTGTGCGGGAGAGCCATACCCTGTGCACGTTAAAGAACACGCTGGATGGCCTTGACGGGAGGCTACCATCTGTCTCCCAACAGCTGTTCCAGTGGGTCCCCTCCCCCAACCTTCTCTGAGCCTTCGGGGTCCATGTGACCTGGCCATTTAGCCCATGGTGTGCAAAAAAAGTGCCGCTCAGAGGTAAAACAACCCAACCCAACCCAGGTTCACTACCACTCTTGAGAAGACGTTCACTAGTATTAATATCAGATTTCCCCTTGAAGTTCAGTAGGTCCTGTTAATCTCCACCCAGCAACTACGCAAGGACAAGAATAAAAATGGTTTAAATTCGAACCGGTTTTGTCATTGGTAAAATAAGTTAATAAACTAAAGATATATTTAAAAACAAATAAAATTTCATTTTAATCTTTACTGTCTGTTAGAATATATTAGTAATTGGGAAACGCGTCTTATTTTCATAACCCCCCCCCCCCTCTAAACAAAATTCTCGGAACCCACCCTCCCCCACCTCAGGGTTAAATTGACGTATCTTATTCGCCTCCGAGGACAGAGTCGGGGTTAGCGGAGAAAATCGCTGACATAGTGCACTCTTATCTGAGCCATCACCACCCCTGCCTAGTTGATTTCTCTGTACACCGAAATATACTGACCCCCCCCCCCCACACACACCCCTATTTAAAAGCACACCAGCCGCCACTGGCAGACAGACTGAAATGTGTGTTAATTAATAATTAATAATAATTCAGCGTGTCCTTCAACGTTTTCATCACACACGGTACTCAGGTCATGACTTGCCGCCTCTGCAGCTGAGGGCGGTATTTCCAAGCCCAAAGGTTGGGTTGGGTTGTTTTACCTCTGAGCGGCACTTTTTTGCACACCATGGGCTAAATGGCCAGGTCACATGGACCCCGAAGGCTCAAGAAGGTTGGGAGAGGGGACCCACTGGAACAGCTGTTGGGAGACAGATGGGAGCCTCCCGTCAAGGCCATCCAGCGTGTTCTTTAACGTGCACAGGGTATGGCTCTCCCGCACACGAGGCCACGGCTTAACGTCCCATCCGACGGACGGCGGCCTTTCCAAGCCCATCGGTGTCCCCTACTGACCGTGGGCAGGACGGGGAATTTTGCGGAGATAAATCTCAAGGCTGACCCAGCTGGGACTCGAACTTGGGAACTACAGATTACGAGCCTGGGGCGCTACCGACTGAGCCACCCCCGCCCCTCAAGCCCAAAGGTGTCCCCTCTCTCGCCAAAGGCAAGGATGGGTTCACAGAAATAAATCTCAAGGCTGACCCAGCTGGGACTCGAACTTGGGAACTACAGATTACGAGCCTGGGGCGCTACCGACTGAGCCACCCCCGCCCCTCAAGCCCAAAGGTGTCCCCTCTCTCGCCAAAGGCAAGGTATGGGTTCACGGAAATAAATCTCAACGCTGACACAGTTGGGACACGATCCTGGGAACAGAATACTAATCTGGGGAGCTGCAAGCCTTCCCCCCGTCATATGCTGAAAAGCAAAGGCTATTTCTGATCACTTTGGACTGACAAGTCACAGAAAATGTAATCAAAAAAAGACAACTAATAAAAAGATTACAAATGTTTGTATTGCATAGAATTGAAGTAGAAGTGGCAAAGAATTTTATTCTCATTGGATTTCGCCTAAATTCAATATTTTAAATATAATACTTTGCACTACAAAAATGGGCAAAAGCACCATTTTGTCGTCAATATTGACTAAACTTGTATTATCAGTAAACATCAGTAAACAGTAAAAAAAAAAAAAACATAATGGCTTGAATGCAAAAACCAGAGTTAACGATGAAATCATAGATATTTAATGTTTTACAATTTTCATCCATTTTCTTTTCATATTTTCGTTTTCGAAAACACAATTCTGTTTATGTGTATTTCGCAATTTTTCAAAGGCCGTTGAATAGATTTCCTACGGCGCCGACAGCTACTTTAGTAACCCTGATTATAAACTAATGTTTCGAGATTAATGTATCTGCATGCTCATTCCCTATGTTAATTACCATTACCGTGGTAGGAAGGCCTCTATTCCCGACGAAGCTTTTTCGTTCATTAATACATTTTTGAATTTGAATCGTACTAGTTGAATGTCTTTTGAAAATTAAATGACAAAAATATAATAAAATTGTGTAATGGGCAGACAATGTCAAACAGGACCTTGTTAGAATTGGTGTGCAGTGGCCGGATGCAGCAGATGTAGCTCAGGACAGATATGCTTGGAGAATTAAACTGCGTGGTCTGGTTGGACCTCCATAGCCCATGGCTGCTTGAGGATGATGATGATGATGATGAATGTTTAAAACGTGGCAGAATTTCTTAAATGAACTATTTTAAACTTTCCTGCCACCTCGATATTTCGGTCCTTTATTTCTCAATTTGTATTTAGAATTTGCATCTAGTTTGAACTAATTTAAAGTTCCAACTGTATTCTATTATAGGTGAATAGTTGGAGTTTTAAGAAAATATGGTATGGCCTATGCTAAGCGATGCGTTAGTGGGAAACGTGGTATAAAGCAGATCTTGTTTCAATAAGAAAGTGGGATACTCCAGTCCTATCAGGGGCGGGGGTGGCTCAGTCGGTAGCGCGCCAGGCTCGTAATCTGTAGTTCCCAGGTTCGAGTCCCAGCTGGGTCAGCGTTGAGATTTATCTCCGTAAAATTCCCCGCCTTGCCCACGGTCAGTAGGGGACACGGATGGGCTTGGAAAGGCCGCCGTCCGTCGGATGGGACGTTAAGCCGTGGCCCCGTGTGCGGGAGAGCCATACCCTGTTCACGTTAAAGAACACGCTGGATGGCCTTGACGGGAGGCTACCATCTGTCTCCCAACAGCTGTTCCAGTGGGTCCCCTCCCCCAACCTTCTCTGAGCCTTCGGGGTCCATATGACCTGGCCATTTAGCCCATGGTGTGCAAAAAAGTGCCGCTCAGAGGTAAAACAACCCAACCAGTCCTATCATTATGTCTCTACGTTTAAAAAAAATTGCTAATTAAATCACTATTGCGCTGTGCAATAGTGATTAATTACCTTCGTTGTAAAATTTGTTACATTAGGAGCAAAAGTTTCAATACCTGACCATCATTTCCAGTATCAACCAGCGCGTGACACATTTCATTTACAACTATGTCCCCTTGATTGAAATCTGATTATTATACACCAAAAGATTCCCTAAATACGTTTCGTGTGTTCCTATGTTAAAATAATAATAGTAAAATTACATTTGTACAGTTAATCAATTTGTATCAGAGCACTGCCTATTATAGTTCGTTTCAAATATTTTAACACTTATTTATAACTTTCGAGATCCAAATTTACATAATATTCATATGCTTCCATTAGTTTCGAAATCTTTTAATGCAATCTAATGACGTGTGTTTGAATGTAACCCAATACAGTTGGTACCAGATTAAAACCGTTAAATTGTTCTTTAAAACTCGAAGTTGAGCGAACAACATTAAATTATCTCTAGTTATTACGGTAATGATGAGAACAGCAAATCCTACGAAGCTGTGCACTTCTGTTTTAAGGTTCGTTTTCCAGTTTTTCCCACCGCTGAAAGGTGGGTTACAGGGGGCGGGGGCTAATTCAAACTATGAAGAGATTCGGTAAGCCCGAATCATAATACAGTGGACCTTCGTTATAGCGCTGCTCGCTATACCGCGCACTCGGTTATAGCGCGGGCGATGTTCGCGATAAGTTCAAACATGTTTATACAGGTCCGTGCGGCGTTAGTGAGTATCGCATTTTATTGTTACTGCGTATTGAGTAATTGTGTATGTATTGAGTTCCTGCATGTATTTTGAATAGTGTTTAATTATTGTATGCATGATGAGTAAAAGAAAAACTTACAGTGTGAAATTTATTGTGTCGCCACCGCGCCGCTCGGTATAACGCGGTTCACCTTATAACGCGGGTGTTGTTTCCCGCACGACATGCGCGTTATATCGGGGGTCCACTGTATTTCGTCAATTCCTTTCTAACCCAAAGATAATTTGTCGTTTAGGTCTAAAAAAATTAAATGACTGTAAACAGACAGGCGGACGACAAAACGAAAACAATCACTTGTTTCTATGGAAACGTGTTCAAAATAATAGCCTATAGAAAATATATCGCGTAATAAGATTGTTTTATGTGCTATCTTGTAAATCCTCCTCACCCACCACTATCTCCACACGCCATGTTTCCTCGATAATTTTAGGGGCGGGGGTGGCTCAGTCGGTAGCGCGCCAGGCTCGTAATCTGTAATTCCCAGATTCGAGTCCCAGCTGGGTCAGCGTTGAGATTTATCTCCGCAAAATTCTCCGCCCTGTCCACGGTCAGTAGGGGACACCGATGGGCTTGGAAAGGCCGCCGTCCGTCGGATGGGACGTTAAGCCGTGGTCCCGTGTGCGGGAGAGCCATACTCTGTGCACGTTAAAGAACACGCTGGATGGCCTTGACGGGAGGCTACCATCTGTCTCCCAACAGCTGTTCCAGTGGGTCCCCTCCCCCAACCTTCTCTGAGCCTTCGGGGTCCATTTGACCTGGCCATTTAGCCCATGGTGTGCAAAAAAGTGCCGCTCAGAGGTAAAACAACCCAACCCAACTCGATAATTTTATTTTTTGCTGCTGATCTACCCTACTTAACTCCTGAGTCGTAAGGGTCACTGAATTTAATAGTTAGAGGTTGTAAAGAGGTTGAATTTAATAGTTAGAGGTTGTAAGGGGGGCAGTATAATTTTTTACTTCAAATTCACGACAAGCCTACCTAAACAGAAAGAAAAACGAAACAGAAGTATTCAAACAATTCGCCAATGCAACACTAAGAGATTTTTTCTCAATTATTAGATAACATGTTTTTTCAAACAATAACGTAATTGTAACAAACGCATAACTTTTGTCGCAAAATGTCGGTCGAAATAGACGCCATCTTTCATCGTAGACGGAGGGTTGAATGATTTAGCTCGGAGAAGCGCTTATTTTATGGGGTAAAAAGTCAGAGTATTTAGGTCACAAAGACCCTAGGTTGGATTGGGTTGGGTTGTTTTACCTCTGAGCGGCACTTTTTTGCACACCATGGGCTAAATGGCCAGGTCACATGGACCCCGAAGGCTCAGAGAAGGTTGGGGGAGGGGACCCACTGGAACAGCAGTTGGGAGACAGATGGTAGCCTCCCGTCAAGGCCATCCAGCGTGTTCTTTGACGTGCACGGGGTATGGCTCTCCCGCACACGGGGCCACGGCTTAACGTCCCATCCGACGGACGGCGGCCTTTTCAAGCCCATCGGTGTGCCCTACTGACCGTGGGCAGGGCGGGGATAAAGACCCTAGGAGTTGGGGAAGGAAGCGTTGTGGGCAGTTGTTAGGGGGAAACTATAAGCGACCCATTATGGCCATTTAAAAAGATCATTTCTTGGCCCTGTGTGCAAAAAGCGCCATTCTTTGGAGTGAAGCTTTCTCTCACACAGGACCACGACTTAAGATCGGAGCAATAGTCAGTGGCATTTCTAAGCCAATATATCTGTTTTTTAATCACCGGGAATTAAAACAATGGGCAAGTAGGAACACCGGAGACTCATCATCTAGGTAGGAGTTTTTTCGCTTTGTTTTCAATTTTATTTTTCATTTTCACCATCCCATGAAAATCAAAATTCCAAGGTGCTGCCCACTTTGGGACCATTCATTCCGGTGAATCAACAGCAGCGTTTCCTGGTCGCTCGCAACTAGTGTCTGAAGCAATACATTAGTGGGTTGGGTCATACCTTTGCCAAGAAGCGAAGTTGCATCAAGAAGTAATACATTAGTGTGTTGGGTCATACCTTTGCCAAGAAGCGAAGGTGCATCAAGAAGTAATACATTAGTGTGTTGGGTCATACCTTTGCCAAGAAGCGAAGGTGCATCAAGAAGTAATACATTAGTGTGTTGGGTCATACCTTTGCCAAGAAGCGAAGGTGCACCAAGAAGTAATACATTAGTGTGTTGGGTCATACCTTTGCCAAGAAGCGAAGGTGCACCAAGAAGTAATACATTAGTGTGTTGGGTCATACCTTTGCCAAGAAGCGAAGGTGCACCAAGAAGTAATACATTAGTGTGTTGGGTCATACCTTTGCCAAGAAGCGAAGGTGCACCAAGAAGTAATACATTAGTGTGTTGGGTCATACCTTTGCCAAGAAGCGAAGGTGCACCAAGAAGTAATACATTAGTGTGTTGGGTCATACCTTTGCCAAGAAGCGAAGGTGCACCAAGAAGTAATACATTAGTGTGTTGGGTCATACCTTTGCCAAGAAGCGAAGGTGCACCAAGAAGTAATACATTAGTGTGTTGGGTCATACCTTTGCCAAGAAGCGAAGGTGCACCAAGAAGTAATACATTAGTGTGTTGGGTCATACCTTTGCCAAGAAGCGAAGGTGCACCAAGAAGTAATACATTAGTGTGTTGGGTCATACCTTTGCCAAGAAGCGAAGGTGCACCAAGAAGTAATACATTAGTGTGTTGGGTCATACCTTTGCCAAGAAGCGAAGGTGCACCAAGAAGTAATACATTAGTGTGTTGGGTCATACCTTTGCCAAGAAGCGAAGGTGCACCAAGAAGTAATACATTAGTGTGTTGGGTCATACCTTTGCCAAGAAGCGAAGGTGCACCAAGAAGTAATACATTAGTGTGTTGGGTCATGCCTTTGCCAAGAAGCGAAGGTGCACCAAGAAGTAATACATTAGTGTGTTGGGTCATGCCTTTGCCAAGAAGCGAAGGTGCACCAAGAAGTAATACATTATTGTGTTGGGTCATGCCTTTGCCAAGAAGCGAAGGTGCACCAAGAAGTAATACATTAGTGTGTTGGGTCATGCCTTTGCCAGGAAGCGAAGGTGCACCAAGAAGTAATACATTAGTGTGTTGGGTCATGCCTTTGCCAGGAAGCGAAGGTGCACCAAGAAGTAATACATTAGTGTGTTGGGTCATGCCTTTGCCAAGAAGCGAAGGTGCACCAAGAAGTAATACATTAGTGTGTTGGGTCATGCCTTTGCCAAGAAGCGAAGGTGCACCAAGAAGTAATACATTAGTGTGTTGGGTCATACCTTTGCCAAGAAGCGAAGGTGCACCAAGAAGTAATACATTAGTGTGTTGGGTCATACCTTTTGCCAAGAAGCGAAGGTGCATCAAGAAGTAATACATTAGTGTGTTGGGTCATACCTTTGCCAAGAAGCGAAGGTGCACCAAGAAGTAATACATTAGTGTGTTGGGTCATACCTTTGCCAAGAAGCGAAGGTGCACCAAGAAGTAATACATTAGTGTGTTGGGTCATACCTTTGCCAAGAAGCGAAGGTGCACCAAGAAGTAATACATTAGTGTGTTGGGTCATACCTTTGCCAAGAAGCGAAGGTGCACCAAGAAGTAATACATTAGTGTGTTGGGTCATACCTTTGCCAAGAAGCGAAGGTGCACCAAGAAGTAATACATTAGTGTGTTGGGTCATACCTTTGCCAAGAAGCGAAGGTGCACCAAGAAGTAATACATTAGTGTGTTGGGTCATACCTTTGCCAAGAAGCGAAGGTGCACCAAGAAGTAATACATTAGTGTGTTGGGTCATACCTTTGCCAAGAAGCGAAGGTGCACCAAGAAGTAATACATTAGTGTGTTGGGTCATACCTTTGCCAAGAAGCGAAGGTGCATCAAGAAGTAATACATTAGTGTGTTGGGTCATACCTTTGCCAAGAAGCGAAGGTGCATCAAGAAGTAATACATTAGTGTGTTGGGTCATACCTTTGCCAAGAAGCGAAGGTGCATCAAGAAGTAATACATTAGTGTGTTGGGTCATACCTTTGCCAAGAAGCGAAGGTGCACCAAGAAGTAATACATTAGTGTGTTGGGTCATACCTTTTGCCAAGAAGCGAAGGTGCATCAAGAAGTAATACATTAGTGTGTTGGGTCATACCTTTGCCAAGAAGCGAAGGTGCACCAAGAAGTAATACATTAGTGTGTTGGGTCATACCTTTGCCAAGAAGCGAAGGTGCACCAAGAAGTAATACATTAGTGTGTTGGGTCATACCTTTGCCAAGAAGCGAAGGTGCACCAAGAAGTAATACATTAGTGTGTTGGGTCCTACCTTTGCCAAGAAGCGAAGGTGCACCAAGAAGTAATACATTAGTGTGTTGGGTCATACCTTTGCCAAGAAGCGAAGGTGCACCAAGAAGCGAGGGTGGACCAAGAAGCGAAGGTGCATCAATCCCCTGGGGGTGGATGCGAGCAAGATCTAATCTTTTTGTTGTTTTCTAATCATTTATTGTTTTCTTTTCAATTAGATCTTGTACAAGATTCTACAAATATTTCCATTAAATGACTCTTCAGAGTCATTTAATGACTCTGAAGGTATGACCCAACACACTAAAAGACCACTCTGAAGGTATGACCCAACACACTCAAAGGTATGACCCAACACACTAATGTATTACTTCTTGGTGCACCTTCGCTTCTTGGCAAAGGTATGACCCAACACACTAATGTATTACTTCTTGGTGCACCTTCGCTTCTTGGCAAAGGTATGACCCAACACACTAAAGTATTACTTCTTGGTGCACCTTCGCTTCTTGGCAAAGGTATGACGGCTTAACGTCCCATCCGACGGACGGCGGCCTTTCCAAGCCCATCGGTGTCCCCTACTGACCATGGGCAGAGCGGGGAAATTTTGCGGAGATAAATCTCAACGCTGACCCAGCTGGGACTCGAACCTGGGAAGTACAGATTACGAGCCTGGCGCGCTACCGACTGAGCCACCCCCGCCCCCCAAATACAGTGGACCCCCGATATAACGCGCATGTCGGGCGGGAAACAACACCCGCGTTATAAGGTGAACCGCGTTATACCGAGTGGCGCGGTGGCGACACAATAAATTTCACACTGTAAGTTTTTCTTTTACTCATCATGCATACAATAATTAAACACTATTCAAAATACATGCAGGAACTCAATACATACACAATTACTCAATACGCAGTAACAATAAAATGCGATACTCACTAACGCCGCACGGACCTGTATAAACATGTTTGAACTTATCGCGAACATCGCCCGCGCTATAACAGAGTGCGCGGTATAGCGAGCAGCGCTATAACCGAGTGCGCGGTATAGCGAGCAGCGCTATAACGAAGGTCCACTGTATAATGAAATTATCAAAATTTTTGAAATTAAGTTCTAACTTTAAATTTTTTTAACCAACTGTAATTTAATTAAAAACCATATAAAATATAAATTATTGTTCTGTCAGGAAGCCATTTGGGTCTGTTGTTCATCGACATATTCTACCACCAGAATTTTCAATTTCTAGCAGAAAGAAGTGTCTCTCTTCTAGGTACAGTCGCTCAAAAAAGTATCCGAACACTACGGTTGATTACAGAATTCAGAAAAAATATCTGGCAACGATTTTTTTAGAAATAGTGATCTGGCAACTTTCGTGTCACCATATAAAATATACACTTATATACGTCACCATATAAAATATACACAATATACACTTTCGTGTCACGTGACACGAAATAGTGATCTGGCAACTTTCGTGTCACGTGACACGAAAGTTGCCAGATCACTATTTCTAAAAAAATCGTTGCCAGATATTTTTTCTGAATTCTGTAATCAACCGTAGTGTTCGGATACTTTTTTGAGCGACTGTACGAATGCATCAATGAAAGTGACACCGACAAAACGGTAGAAAGGTTTCTTACAGCTAAATTTCAGACAAGCATTGAAGACTTGAATGTTATCTGCTGTTATGCCCCCACTGAGGATGAGAAAGACAGATTTTACGTAAACTTTAGGATATTTTGAATTCTGTTCCATTGTTCTAGGTGACTTCAGTGCTAAATTTAGTACCGACTCTGACCTTTGGGGAGGAGTGATAGGCCCTTTTGGTTTTGGTAGCTGTCATGGCAATGGGCAACGTCTCCTACAGGTAAGTAAACTTAATGATTTGAGAATAACTAATACTTATTGCAAACACCGCGAGATACATAAGTACACGTGAGTATGAATATGATTTATTATATATTAATTAACAGCAATGGGTTAGTTCTGTTAGGAATAACAGGTGATATAGGGGAGCTGAAATTGGATCCTTGTTAAAAGTGTCTTGCAACTTAAGAAGTGTGCTAAGGTTAAAAAAGATATCTTTAACACTGAAGCTCTGAAAAACCCAGTTATAGCTAAAGTTTGGCATGATAGATTACTTAGCCATTATGACAGTCATGGTTTGCTTACTATTGAAGTTGAGGAAGAATGGGACCGTTTTAAACAGTCTTTTCTTGAAACTAACAGTACTCTTTTAGGAAAAAAGGAGCAGAGGAGGCAAAATTACTTGAGTGATAAGGCACTCGAGCTTATTTCAGAAAGAAGGAAGTGCAGAAATGTCCTTAATCAATACCCTACTAGTCCTAACAGAAAGCGCTACAAAGAGATTAATAGACGTCTAAAGGATCAGTTTGTTGCTGATAAGAATCTTTGGCTTGATGGCTTGGCTGACAAAGCCGACTAAGCAGCAAGACAGCACAAAAGCAGAGAGCTGTATCAGATAGTTAATGTTTTCTGTGGTAGAAAACGGACAGGTATACAGGGATTGAAGGATAAACAAGGTAAGGTTATAGAAGGTGAGGATTCTGTCATGGCTAGGTAGGCTGAGCATTTCAGAGATGTTCTAAACAATGCAATTAGTTCTACTCCCATTGTTTGTAATGATGATACATATATTACCGGCATTAATTTTGGTCCTATATCACAGACTAAAGTCATTTTGGCTATTTCTAAACTTAAATTACATAAATCCCCAGAGTAGATGAAATTACTAGTGCAATGCTTAGAACTAGGAATGTGTCTGTTACTACATGGCTGACTCAAAATTTGAATATCTGTCTTGAAAAAGGTATTATTCTTAAGGATTTTACCAGAGTTTTTTTTCCCTATTTTTCTTCCAGTTCTTGTGATAACTATAGGGGTATCAGCCTGCTTTCTATTCCAGGTAAAGTTCTTTGTATGATTGTGCTTAATAGAATTAAGAATCTGGTTCGAATCTGGTCAATGCGTGATGAGCAGTGTGGATTCAGAAGTGGTAGGGGATGTGTTGATCAGATTTTTCCACTTAGGCAGATTCTTGAGATATATTTAGAGTTTCAGGTTGTTGGGTTGTTTAACCTCTGAGCGGCACTTTTTTGCACACCATGGGCTAAATGGCCAGGTCACATGGACCCCGAAGGCTCAGAGAAGGTTGGGGCAGGGGACCCACTGGAACAGCTGTTGGGAGACAGATGGTAGCCTCCCGTCAAGGCCATCCAGCGTGTTCTTTAACGTTGGGTTGTTTTACCTCTGAGCGGCACTTTTTTGCACACAATGGGCTAAATGGCCAGGTCACATGAACCCCGAAGACTCAGAGAAGGTTGGGGGAGGGGACCCACTGGAACAGCTGTTGGGAGACAGATGGTAGCCTCCCGTCAAGGCCATCCAGCGTGTTCTTTAACGTTGGGTTGTTTTACCTCTGAGCGGCACTTTTTTGCACACCATGGGCTAAATGGCCAGGTCACATGGACCCCGAAGGCTCAGAGAAGGTTGGGGCAGGGGACCCACTGGAACAGCTGTTGGGAGACAGATGGTAGCCTCCCGTCAAGGCCACCCAGCGTGTTCTTTAACGTGCACAGGGTATGGCTCTCCCGCACACGGGGCCACGGCTTAACGTCCCATCCGACGGACGGCGGCCTTTCCAAGCCCATCGGTGTCCCCTACTGACCGTGGGCAGGGCGGAGAATTTTGCGGAGATAAATCTCAACGCTGACCCAGCTGGGACTCGAACCTAGGAACTACAGATTACGAGCCTGGCGCGCTACCGACTGAGCCACCCCCGCCCCTTAGAGTTTCAGAAATCTGTGGTTACTAGCTTTGTATATTTCAAAAGATAAGACTTTTGACTCTGTTGATCGTCATAATTTGTGGTGGATTATATCTTACGGCATACCAGACAGGTTAGTTAACATAATGAAAACTCTCTATACTAACACTGAAGCGTGTGTGAGAGTTGGTAAGGCATGCAGCAATTGGTTTAGCATTGCTTCTGGTGTTCGACAAGGGTGCATTTTGTCTCCTTTTCTCTTTAGTTTGGTTATTGATTATATTACGCGAAATTCACTCATGGGAAAGATTTTGACCTTAAACTGTCTGGAGATACGAAAATGTCTGATTTAGATTATGCTGATGATTTAGTCCTTTCGTCAAATGATGTTGATGAGATGAAACTCTTTCATTCGAGCTGTTGATGAAACTGGTAGTAGAGTAGGTTTGGTTATAAACAGAGAGAAAACTAATGTGATTAAAATTGGTCAGGCAGGCTGTGATTCAGTTAATCTGAATGGTTGAAGTCTTCAACAGGTGTCACAATTTGATTATCTACGGAGCTATGTAATAGACACTAGTGATGTGTGGCATGAGATATATAGAAGAATAGTAATTGCCTCTGGAACTTTTAAGAATATATGGAGAATGCAGAGAAATAGGCATGTACAGCTACAAGCTGAAATTACGATGTACAATAGTTTGGTTCTTTCTATGGTAGCGAAACATGAACCCTTTGTAAGTATGATAACAAGAAACTTGATGCTTTTGATTCTAGATGCTTGCGCTCTTATCTTGGGTATTAGGTGGTTGAACTTTGTAAGCAATGATGAGGTTAGGGAAAAGAGTCCACAACCTCCTTTTAGCAGAATATTGTGCAGAGAGAGACTCCGTTGGTTTGGTCATGTTGCCTGTATGCATACTATTATAAATTAGTGAATAAGTTTATGAAGAGTGTGTTTAAGGCCTCAGAAAGATGACCTAGGATGCGTTGAGAGACAATGTTAACCAAGACTTTGTTAGAATTGGTATACAGTGGCCAGGTTGGGTTGGGTTGTTTTACCTCTGAACGGCACTTTTTTGCACACCATGGGCTAAATGGCCAGGTCACATGGACCCCGAATGCTCAGAGAAGGTTGGGGTAGGGGACCCACTGGAACAGCTGTTGGGAGACAGATGGTAGCCTCCCGTCAAGGCCATCCAGCGTGTTCTTTAACGTGCACAGGGTATGGCTCTCCCACACACGGGGCTACGGCTTAACGTCCCATCCGACGGACGGCGGTCTTTCCAAGCCCATCGGTGTCCCCTACTGACCGTGGGCAGGGCGGGGAATTTTGCGGAGATAAATCTCAACGCTGACCCAACTGGGACTCGAACCTGGGAACTACAGATTACGAGCCTGGCGCGCTACCGACTGAGCCACCGCCGCCCCCCAGTGGCCAGGTGCAGCAGATGTAACTCAGGACAGACGTGTTTGGAGAACTAAATTGCGCAATCTGGTTAGAACTCCGTGACCCATGACTCCTTAAGGATGATGGTGATCGTCGAAATTGTGTCTGCATTACATCAGTGTCGCAAATATTGGATTAATATCAAAATAATTTTATAATATTTTCAACTTAAACAGTACTAGTTGGTCAAAGTCCTTTGTATATTTTGATGATGCACTGATGATGATTTTATTTTATGATGATTTTGTAAGCTGGTGTTAAATCAATTTGTTTGATTTTGTTGCAGAAAGTATTTTTTTTTTTAATTTATCAATTTATTTCTTTTACGTTACACTCTTCTGGGCCACTTAGTTACACATTTCTGACCCAAATGAATTAAGTTGTTGGGTTGTTTTACCTCTGAGCGGCACTTTTTTGCACACCATGGGCTAAATGGCCAGGTCACATGGACCCCTAAGGTTCAGAGAAGGTTGGGGGAGGGGACTCACTGGAACAGCTGTTGGGAGACAGACGGTAGCCTCCCGTCAAGGCCATCCAGCGTGTTCCTTAACGTTGGATTGTTTTACCTCTGAGCGGCACTTTTTTGCACACCATGGGCTAAATGGCCAGGTCACATGGACCCCGAAGGCTCAGAGAAGGTTGAAGGAGGGGACTCACTGGAACAGCTGTTGGGAGACAGACGGTAGCCTCCCGTCAAGGCCATCCAGCGTGTTCTTTAACGTTGGATTGTTTTACCTCTGAGCGGCACTTTTTTGCACACCATGGGCTAAATGGCCAGGTCACATGGACCCCGAAGGCTCAGAGAAGGTTGGGGGAGGGGACTCACTGGAACAGCTGTTGGGAGACAGATGGTAGCCTCCCGTCAAGGCCATCCAGCATGTTCTTTAACGTTGGGTTGTTTTACCTCTGAGCGGCACTTTTTTGCACACCATGGGCTAAATGGCCAGGTCACATGGACCCCGAAGGCTCAGAGAAGGTTGGGGTAGGGGACCCACTGGAACAGCTGTTGGGAGACAGATGGTAGCCTCCCGTCAAGGCCATCCAGCATGTTCTTTAACGTTGGGTTGTTTTACCTCTGAGCGGCACTTTTTTGCACACCATGGGCTAAATGGCCAGGTCACATGGACCCCGAAGGCTCAGAGAAGGTTGGGGTAGGGGACCCACTGGAACAGCTGTTGGGAGACAGATGGTAGCCTCCCGTCAAGGCCATCCAGCATGTTCTTTAACGTTGGGTTGTTTTACCTCTGAGCGGCACTTTTTTGCACACCATGGGCTAAATGGCCAGGTCACATGGACCCCGAAGGCTAAGAGAAGGTTGGGGGAGGGGACCCACTGGAACAGCTGTTGGGAGACAGATGGTAGCCTCCCGTCAAGGCCATCCAGCGTGTTCTTTAACGTGCACAGGGTATGGCTCTCCCGCACACGGGGCCACGGCTTAACGTCCCATCCGACGGACGGCGGCCTTTCCAAGCCCATCGGTGTCCCCTACTGACCGTGGGCAGGGCGGGGAATTTTGCGGAGATAAATCTCAACGCTGACCCAACTGGGACTCGAACCTGGGAACTACAGATTACGAGCCTGGCGCGCTACCGACTGAGCCACCCCCGCCCCCCAGTGGCCAGGTGCAGCAGATGTAACTCAGGACAGACGTGTTTGGAGAACTAAATTGCGCAATCTGGTTAGAACTCCCTGACCCATGACTCCTTAAGGATGATGGTGATCGTCGAAATTGTGTCTGCATTACATCAGTGTCGCAAATATTGGATTAAGATCAAAATAATTTTATAATATTTTCAATTTAAACAGTACTAGTTGGTCAAAGTCCTTTGTATATTTTGATGATGCACTGATGATGATTTTATTTTATGATGATTTTGTAAGCTGGTGTTAAATCAATTTGTTTGATTTTCTTGCAGAAAGTATTTTTTTTTTTAATTTATCAATTTATTTCTTTTACGTTACACTCTTCTGGGCCACTTAGTTACACATTTCTGACTCAAATGAATTAAGTTGTTGGGTTGTTTTACCTCTGAGCGGCACTTTTTTGCACACCATGGGCTAAATGGCCAGGTCACATGGACCCCTAAGGTTCAGAGAAGGTTGGGGGAGGGGACTCACTGGAACAGCTGTTGGGAGACAGACGGTAGCCTCCCGTCAAGGCCATCCAGCGTGTTCCTTAACGTTGGATTGTTTTATCTCTGAGCGGCACTTTTTTGCACACCATGGGCTAAATGGCCAGGTCACATGGACCCCGAAGGCTCAGAGAAGGTTGAAGGAGGGGACTCACTGGAACAGCTGTTGGGAGACAGACGGTAGCCTCCCGTCAAGGCCATCCAGCGTGTTCTTTAACGTTGGATTGTTTTACCTCTGAGCGGCACTTTTTTGCACACCATGGGCTAAATGGCCAGGTCACATGGACCCCGAAGGCTCAGAGAAGGTTGGGGGAGGGGACTCACTGGAACAGCTGTTGGGAGACAGATGGTAGCCTCCCGTCAAGGCCATCCAGCGTGTTCTTTAACGTTGGATTGTTTTACCTCTGAGCGGCACTTTTTTGCACACCATGGGGTAAATGGCCAGGTCACATGGACCCCGAAGGCTCAGAGAAGGTTGGGGTAGGGGACCCACTGGAACAGCTGTTGGGAGACAGATGGTAGCCTCCCGTCAAGGCCATCCAGCATGTTCTTTAACGTTGGGTTGTTTTACCTCTGAGCGGCACTTTTTTGCACACCATGGGCTAAATGGCCAGGTCACATGGACCCGAAGGCTCAGAGAAGGTTGGGGTAGGGGACCCACTGGAACAGCTGTTGGGAGACAGATGGTAGCCTCCCGTCAAGGCCATCCAGCATGTTCTTTAACGTTGGGTTGTTTTACCTCTGAGCGGCACTTTTTTGCAC